>NDFZ01005445.1:415375-442266 GCA_002192655.3 Mamestra configurata
CTTCGCCTCAACCGCCGTTACAGAAGAAGACGTCCCGGGCGTCGGGAGTCACAGGGCGATCCCCGGCCACCGTAGGTGCGGGCCTGCGGACGGCGAGCGTTGGGTGGCTCGCTGTCCGACCAGGCCCGGGTCGATGGCGCGGTGTGTTTCACGCGCGCCTCAAAGAGATGTCAGCATAGAAAACGGGGCCCGCTAGGGCCAGAGCCTGCCAAGGTTGCTCGAATTTGTTCGAAAGAGTCACCGCGGCCCTGGAACGCAAAGGGCTTTAGATGGAACACGGATGGGTTTTAGGCAGTAAGAGTCTGACACGCCCTTCCGCTCCACAGAGAGCGGAGGAAGTCATTTGATGATTTCCCATCATTAAAAAAAAAAAGGCAAAAGCCTCCCAAAGCTGAGATAGGGACCATTTTGGCCTCGCACAGATAATTATTTTTTTATACTGTTTAGTTTTTAATTTTATTTTAAGTACTGGTTTGTTAGTCTTGTGCGAGTCCCAAATAAACATTTTTCTTTCTTTCTTTCTTTCTTCTTTCCGGTTTTGAACGCAATACCTCTTTAGGGGTCATTGTACTCATCATTTTCATCAACAATCCACAACACCAACAACTTTTACTATGGGACTAAGACAGAAATCGCGAAAAAAAAATGAGCTGCTGCCATACATTTCTGTGCGCATAACTCGACAAAATGCAGTACATTTTGTCGCGATTTCGGGGTTGGTCCCATAGTAAAAGTTGTTTATAATTATGAGTACAATGACCTCTTAAGAGATATTGCGTTTGTTCTGTTACACGTTGTATGTAACAAAGTACTTAATTTTGCTTCATATGATTAGGTATACTTCATTGAACCTACCATAGTGCTCAAAATAAGTCAGCCGATGCTGACTCTTTTGAAAACTCGTTATGGTCAATTTCGCTATCGTATTGTTTTTACGTCAACTTAAACTAATGTAATATCAGCTTATTCTTGTTCGTTTTCTAAAAAACCCAAATTGCGAAATCCAGAATACTGATTTCCCCAAGATAACTCACACGACGCCGAATAGCACAACTCCACTAAATCGAAATATTATAACAAAATGGTGGCTCGTTAAATTCTCCATGCTAAGACTTAGCCCTGGTTTATGCCACATAAATAGGTGAGGTTAGAGCTAAAACTAAATTGTTATTTACGAGTTACATTAATGAGAACGGAAATTTAATGGGATGCTTTGGGAAATTAGCTAGTGGGGGCTTTTGAATTCAGGGTTTTGATTTCTAGGAGATGAAATGCCAGACCTTTTAATTTGAAATTGAGTGCAGGAGTTTACCGCTTACCTCTTTAAAATAAGATCGGGGTGTTAATATATAAGTGTGGGATATGAAAACTTTTCAAGAAAAACTTAGGTTTAAGGTTTTTGAATGAAATCAAAGCCTTAGGTACATGAGAAGAAAAGAAAAAAATAAATTGGTGAAAAAATAGACAAATACGTCGTTTATAATCGATGGCGCCAAATCACTACCGTATAACTTGCGAGTGACGTCACACGAAATTCGTGCTGTCTCTGTTTATCATAGATTTTAAAGCTTATACGTAAATGAGATTTAAAAACAAGTGCGAGTTGTAACGCCAGTACAACTCGCACTTGTTTTAAGGGTTCCGAACAAATCTCATTTTTACGACACTTTATAATCATTGGTTTTGCTGTAATATATAGGTGAAGACCTAATTTCTGTTTTAATCTAAATAATTATTTCAAAAGATATATTTGAAAATACCTTTCTTTTAGTATGTCACAAGATACAGTTTGAAAAACTTTAAAATTTTCTATTATGACCAAAAGTGACCCCCAGTCTCAAAATTATTATATAAAATGCGGTCATAGATTTTCATCTGTGTACCAAATTTCAACAGAATCGGTCCAGTAGATTCGGAGAAAACTGGCTGTGACAGACAGACAAACAGACAGACAATCGAGTGATCCAAGAAGGGTTCTGTTTTTTACGGACGTTTGGAATCCTAACAAGATGGCTAGACAAACGTGAGTGTACTTAGAGTAGGTAATGCAAGCTAAGGGGCTATTGAACCACTAAGGAATAAAAACAGTCGAATAGGTACACAGATTTTTTCCTAATTCTTATACCTATTTTCTTATAACTTAAGCCAACAGATAAACGGACAAACAAAACGACATAGCGAGTAGTAGAGACGGGTGTGCACTGAATGGAACATTGCCCATTCACCGGGAATCGAAGCCCGATACCATCCATACAGGGAGCGAAGACACGCTCCGTGCTATGTGAGAGAATTGTTCACAATTTTCTTAGTTTTATTTAAAGATTTATTTTATTTTAAAGGTCTGATGTTTTTTGAGGGAATTTTATGTGAGTGATGGTATTATCGTAGTGTACCTCTGCAGTTTAATGCTCAGCCGTTAGGTAACAGTCCCACTACTGGACATCGATGGGTTTGCTTAAATCCAGCTAGCTTTAACGTATTGTCCCACTGGTTTTGTTCATTTTATTTTAAGTAAGCTGTTGGTGTGGCCGAGGACTGAAGGAAGAAGTGTTGGTCGGCCGGCGGCAAGATGGGCGGACGACATTGTTACCATCGCGGGTCGAACCTGGATGAGGCTGGCACAGGAACGTGGGGATTAGCACAAGAAAAGAGAGACTTATGCTCGGCAGTGGAAGAAGTCGGGCTGTGGATGATGATGACGATGAAGTTGCTGGTAAAATTGACCAAAATTTCATTTATTAAACACAACTGAAAACACTCAGAGCTGAGATAGGGACCATTTTGGCCTCGCACAGATAATTATTTTATTTTACTGGTTTGTGACAAACAAACCAGTGTGCGAGTCCCAAATAAACATTATTCTTTCTTTCTTTCTTTCTTTTTTCAGAGTTTTAGTTACAGTTGACTAAAAATAATGCTGATGAAGGAAGGTTCTTAAGTAAAACCTTCCCTCATCATCATTGACAGCAGTAAAACATCGTTCTCAAGACATATCTCGTAACACGTATCTTCAAAGCGTCGCCATGTTGACTGGTCCTATGTTTCTTGTATGCAGCGGACAGGGTCTGACCAGCTAGGTCATCGATCAACCTTCTCTTTGGCCTTCCAACGCTGCGTCTCCTGGTTGCCACTACAAAACTTTTTGCCCCATCAGCCATCCACTCTGTGAGCAATATCACTGACAACTGTAAGACCATATATTTCTATTTACATAGATATTTAACAACTGTTTTAATAAATAATTAACTTACTATATATACTAGAAATAAAAATAAAAACTTCTAACTAAATTATTCCTAAAACATGTGCGCTTAGTTGACACTTCGCGTGACCCAAGGGCTGGCTTTTATCTTGGTCAAAGAAAAAGCATTGCCATACAACGTGGCAATGCCGCCAGTCTTTTGGGTGCACTTCCAGTCGACAGCGATGCGGATGAATTTTTTGTCGCCATATTTTAGGGTTAAGTTTAGTTAGGAGTTTTTATATATATTTAGATATAGCAAAACCAATTATAAGGAAGGTTTATAACATATTATAAACCTTCCAAGAAAAAGTCCTTTTTAAACTTTTGATTCAACTTGCAAATCTCTTCCCCTAAAACGTTTTCAAAGATTTCTCCCGAGATTTTTATGAAAAGATCGAATTATTGATACAACGATATAAGATTCTCACGAATAGATACACAAATACCAAGTAGGTATAGATCCAGACCGTAGACTGAAAACAGGCTTACTTTACTTATAAATAGGTTTAATGGCATCACAAGACTAGCCGTAATGGCGTCGATAGGTTGCGGATGAGCCGATAACAGCCGGCCAGATAGTTGGCGCTGAGATTAAATAATGCTAATAATTTAGATGCTGGAAAAAAAGAGAGTAGACTGCAGATGTATTTTGTATAAATGAGGTTTGATAAGAATGGTGGAAACTATGTTTTTCGTCAGATAAGATACGTAAAAGATAAATTTAAGATAAGATAAAATCAATTTATTGACATAAAATATGTGTACAAACGAATTGAGGCTATGACTCCTGTGCTACGTAGAATCACCTCTGAATAAAATATCTTAGAGAACTGTGACACTAAAAATATGTAATTTGCTAGGTTCTTCCGCCGGCTTTGTCCGCGTGAAGATTGGTAATTATTCCAAAGGAACATACTTCCGAGATCAAAATCTTTTTCCTATGTCCTTTTCCAGGAAATGGTCTACCCTTGTGCCAGGTTTCATCAAAATCCGTTCAGCCGTTGAGACGTGAAGAAGTAACAAACAGATGGAGAGACAGACAAAGGTTCTTTCGCATTTATAATATTAGTAAGGGTTTGAATAATTATTATCGTCAAAATAATCAAATAATATGTAAGGCAGAGTGGACAGCACAGATACATAATTAAAGATATTTTAGAAACAGTGTTAGTCTCAAATCCGGCGACGTAGCGGAAGACCCAAGTGAAGATGGCAGGATGAGCTGGACGCCTATCGACAGGATTAGTCCACTCCATAAAACAAAAGAAAGCAAAGCCTTCGCCCTGCAGTGGACACAGGCTTAAAATAAAAAAAAACCGGACAAGTGCGAGTCAGACTCACGCACTGAGGATTCCGATTGAATTTTGTTTTTTTTCCGAGTATACATTACATATGGAAGTTTATAAATTATAAAAGCCAAATATAGCAGATAAAATCGAAGGGCAAACTTAACTTTGTTTGTGAAAAAATATTCTCTCATACATAAATATACGTCATGGTCAATTCTTCAAACGAAAATATAAGTTTATAATCGTATTTTTTTTTTGTATAAAATCAAACTATAAATTCAACATTCACTTTTTCCTGTATTTGTACTCTAAGATCTATCTTCTTGCCAAATTGCATGAATCTAGGTCAACAAGAAGTACCCTATAAATTTTGATTTCCTTGAGAGTGTCAAAATATACATATTTTTAGGGTATAAACGGCCGTATCTTTTTTTTACGTTAACTTAGAAGTTTGGTTTTTTCACAGCTTCAAGGGACTGTAGATTTGAGTATTTGGTTTTAATTTCAACTTTATACCTCCACACGTTCCCGAGATAAAGGGTCTTGACAGACAAACAGCCGGACTGACGGACAACAAAGTGATCCCATAAGGTTTTAATTTTTTCCTTTTGAGGTACAGAACCCTAAAAATAGCAGTTTCAGTCAATAATATTTCAAGATGCCAAAATAGGACCACCAGCTGTTATTTCGATATTGGAAATAATGTTACTTCGGGATAAACTCGTTTATATTTTACAAGCAATAAATAGCAAACATTGCCTAATAGTGGCAGCTACTGGTTTAATACGACTATTGAATAACATAAACTAGTTTCCAGTCTATAAAGCGGTACTAGGCGCCTTTAACGCCGAGGCGCCTGCATGCATTTCAAACTCCCGATAAAAGGACCACATTTCCCCTTAAACGGTCCTAACTCACATAATCAGGTGTCGATTCCTTGAATAATGACCGTATATGTAGCAGACACTTTCTATTACTTGCCTTCATTGTTTTGAGGTGGACTGGAATTATATTGGACACCTTAAACTGTTTTGGAGTTTAACTTGGAAATTTTTGAGACTATTCTTTAATCAACAGCCGGAAGACAGACTATTTTAGTAAGCCCATGTTGTGCCAATTCTGGGCAAAGGCATCCCCCAAATTCTTCCAGCTAACACAAGGTAGACTTATAAAAACCTTAAGATAGAGTGCTGCACTTTGTAAAAAGACCCATTACCAAGATGTCATCTACGCATTCTGTATTTCAATCACATAAATTGTTTATACTCAATAGTAGGTTTAATTTGTTTGTTTAAGTGAAGTTGCGAGAAAAGGCGAAGGAGAAAAGGAGAAGGGTGGCTTTCAAAATCATGGTAATGAGAAAAAATCTATTACTCATAAATATTTTTTTTTTTGTGAAACATGCTTTATATTTGAATTTTGGGTTTGCTAACTCAAACTCCTTTACAAAAGCAGCCCACACCAATCGTCGACTGGTCAAAATTCATAACTTAGATCAAAACTTTGCAAATCACACACTTTATCGTTACCTGAATAGCGATAGTCAGGAAGAATATAAAGAATTCACTTGGACCCGACGTGTTACGTAGTCAATCCGAATTGATTAATCATTATCGATAATAGAATGCTACTTTTTTTTTGAGATGGGTTTGCTCTTGACTCTAGTCTAGGTCATAGATGACACAGACAAAGTCGACAAAGGAGCGAGCTTACCCAGAAGAAGCCTGTGCACTTAATCTGGTTTTCAAAGCCCTCCATGAACAATTTCCTAGTGAACTCTTCAATAACAAACTCTTGAGTTAACTTAACCTTACCAAAACAGAGCGTGAGAGACAGCAAACTCGAAAATTTAAAAGCGAAACAAAGCGTCCCGTTTATTTAAAATAGCTGAGGAGCATAATAAATTATCGGGATCGGATGCGGACTTGGAGTATTAAAACATTCATGAGTTATAACGCTTTAGTAGTGGAATGTCGCACGATTGTTGGCGACGAGCGTGTTATCGTTGCGCCGGCGCACGACAACCGCGGTAAGGGGGTTGGAAGATGGCGGGTTGGACGCGCGGTTGAAACGCTGATTTTTTATGTCATTGAGTGTTAATGAAGAACGGGTCCCGAGTGATGATCAGTGGTATCCAAATCTTATGGAGACCTGGAATACGTGATATGCTAGTATGTACGTTGACTACCCTTTTTAAGAGGACAATCTTAAATTTTTGCTTGAAGTAAATTCTGTAACAAAAGTCACAAGCAAAGACTTTGGACTTCACTTTTCTGAGAACACTGACTGAACTGTAAAGATTTTTTGTTTCGAAACCATCATCATCGTATCAGCCGAAAGACGTCCACTGCTGGACATAGCCCCCCCCCCCAAAAGCCATAATCGGCATGCTTGGCAGGCGGGTTGGCGATCGCAGTGTAGAGAATGCTGCAGCCCATTCTCTGGTGAGTTCTTTTACGTCCGACACCATACAGAACGTCGAAACCAACTTATTGAGAATATTATTCAGACAGTGGCAGAAAAATTGCTACACTGCAGTTTCTGCAGGTTAGTAGTTTATGCACAAAACACATGTAGTCCTCACTGTAGTAAAAGGTTCTCGTAGGTCGTAGAGGGTCAAAAAGTTGATGGATGCACGACCGTTCATGCATTTAGATTGCTTACTATTAAAATGACCAGTGTACAGTGGTACAATTCGATGCATGTGGGCAACTAATTCCTCGATCATGCCCTGATGTACCTAAATGCTCACAATAATGATCCAGTAACAGCTATGCTCTAAACCGTTCATCTTGCACAAAATCAGGACATCACCACGACTAAATCGATCACGCACACAACATGGTAATTTTATATAATCGCTGTAACAACACGTTCTGAACGCTGAGTCTGTAACAAACCTACAAGTAACGTTGACAGAGCGTCGTTCAAATATTGAATTGGAATTACGATGGGAGCGCAGGGGGCGTTTGAAAACCGCTCGACAAGGCATGGTTCACAATGATTGATTAATTAAATGACCCGTGATGAATGGTCCTTTGGTTAAAAATTTTGGTCCTTATCTCGATCTTTGACCTTTATGTTTTTAGCAATGTTTATAGATATTTCATTTCTCAAATGTTCCAAAAATCTTGGTCCTTAATTTTACGTCAGTTTTTTGTGACAGGTTTATGTCTTTTTTAGTGTGTGAAGTCATTTCTAGAAAAAATATTTTGACAAGCTAATGGCATATTGTTCAGAGGTACTAGTCTAAGAGTTTGTTTCTTTAAGGCCTTCATCTAAACACCTTCATTATCATCATTATCACCATCATTATCATCATCATCACCATCAGCATCAGCCTACAGTAGTTCACTGTTGGACGTAAGCGTCTCAAATCACATACCATTTATCTCAAATGTCAACGAATCCAACTGCTTCCATCTAAAACATTCTAAGCTCCCATAAATGACCAAAGCTTCTTCTTCAACCGTTTCTTCTATAAGTTACAACACACGCTTAACCTCATATTTACCATAATATTTAAATTCAATAATCCTCTGCACTCACCTTAACATTGTCGTGATGGGACGTTCTTATGGTTCACGACGTCTTATTAAGGCTATATTGTTATTATATTGAAAAATTTCATAATATTAGCAGTATCGTCAACTGCGTCTGAGTGTTCTGCTTGATTGGCTCCATTTCACGATTTCCATGTTGTTTGAATTATTTATGGTGGTCCATGGTGTTTGGTGTGAACGGTTTTATGGTGTGTGGTTTTGTCACTGTTAACTTAAATTCGAACAGTGATATAGACGAATAAAGACATTGGAAAATTATTTGGCGTTAAGTTTTTTGCCTCGTTTATCGGTGTTGGTACTGTATCTATTGTACCAGTACGTATGATAATTATGGAATACAATGTACTTGATACGGCCTATTAGTGGATACAGTGCTCAAATGCATCAAAATCATTTTTTATAAAACCATGATCAAATAAATTTGGTCATGGTTTTATAAAAATTTAAATTCCTCATACCGCATAGCATTTATATCAAAATGGTTTCTTCATCTCATATTCACAGGATCACCTACAACCTATATTTCTTACAGCATACGCTCAAATTGATAAATAGACACATCAACAAACCACTATAAATTCCAATTAGTACCTATTTTAATTACACCTATACCATCTGACTAATCGAACTCACTTAGCACATCAAAGGAAGTAAGTGATACATAATAATCCAGGATCCCAGAGCCACTAAACCTTACTTATTTCCACACCAAAGAAAGGAGGAGGAGGAAGGAAACCACAGTCTGCCAGGATTTCAGAGGGTGCAAAACTAGGTACCTCCTTGACTTTTGAAATATGTTCCATACATGAACAATGTCCTCCAACTCCAATGTCTCGCTGATGGTGGCACGTGTATCGGATCATTCAGTTCCCTTCAAAATGATTGAGCTGAATGGTGCTGATGCACGCGTCATGTTCGTGAACGGGCGCCGTCAGTGGAGACTGGTCATCCCTTAGATGCCACTGGCTCATTTTAATATTAGATGCTATAATTTGTTTTTTCTATCTTTACATTATCCTTATATCTAAAAGCAACAAGGTTAATGTAACCAGGATTTTTGTAAACCTAAAATATTTTAAAAGAGTTTTCGTTCTTGCACGTTCTTCCATCTACGCTTTGGAACGTCAAAGTCAAAGTCAAAACGTTTATTTCAATTAGGCCATTAAACGGCACTTTGAACGTCATAGTTTACAGTTCAGTAAAATTATAATATTACATTAATAAAGTGACTCTACTGTCCATTCAGAAAGGTAGATTCTTTTGAAGAAGAACGGACAAGAAACTTCATGTGCAAATAACTTCATGTTTTTGACGGACTGACTTTGACAATTCAAAAGTACCTGTAACGGTTTATTTGAAACAAATGATTTGATTTTGACACAAAAAAAAATGGCTACCAGCCCAAGCTAGCAGATATTCGTACGTTCAAAATACATACTATCACTACTGTACGCACACATTCTGTTAATGGGAAAATAAGTAAGGTCCGATGGCTCTGGGATCTTGGAATATAACGTCCAAACCATCATCCATTCTGCACACCCTTGGTTCACATCAAATAGATAAACCGCACATTACCATACATTAAGTAGGAAAATTAAAACTAGTAGCGCCATAACAAATCGAAATGTCAACTCGTTCGAGATGCTCTCGTTAACTCGATAAGTGTGTGTTAATAAAAACGATTTTATGCGAGCGCTGGCACACAAATCGAGGAGATAGGAGTATCTGCTAACGCATTAGTATTGCACTTTAACTTATTATTTTTTGCTGTGGGGCTTGGGGTTTATGGGGAGGTAGGATGGCGATCTTCTGCCAGGGTTGCGGAATTTGTTCGAAAGAGTCACTGCTCTGGAACGCAAAGGGCTTAAGAAGGAACACGGATGGGTAAAATATTGACACCCAACAAATAGGTACTGTTGTTTACACCCAACAAGTACGCCATCTCTTTTTTTTTCAGGGATGGGATCATCAAATGACTTCTTTCGTTCTGGAAAGAGGCTTCTTCGCAGAAAGAGGTGACCGCTTCCCAAGCCTTCTCGCTCCGGACTATAAGGTTTTCTTTCTATTTCAAAAACTGACCAGTAAGCTAGATTATACGGCAGTGTGTCACCCATACAGGTGGTTGATTATCTTCTGAGTTAACACTGGTACCATTTTCTATAAGCCTCGTTAACCTCATCATAATCTTCTTGACTCTAAAACCAAAGCAGTAAGAACCATTTTTGAACAATTCCCAGTTTTGAAGATGGAAGTAAAATTTTGTATTTATTATGGCACTCGTATTTTTCATACATAGTAATTACGCAATAGCGTTTGCTATCGCATATTGGTATTTAAATAGCTATCATTATGGTTAATTAGCGAGACATTTTTTGTACACGATAATTTTAATTTCATTTTTATTTGGGTTTATTTTGAGACATAATTTTTGTAGATACCACGTCAGTCGCCATTATAAGTTGAACTAAATCATTAATGGTTTTTGTAAAAAGTTGGTGATCGGTAATGTGAAATATAAACTAGATAAGACCAGTGAAGTAACGATACTAATTGCAAATCTTGCTGCGATAAATTACTAAGTAATATTAAATATTTAGGAACAAGGTATATTGTTATAATAAATAAATAAATAATAATAATAATCATTTTACTATCAGGCTGCTGAGGGCCATAGACATATTACACAAAATAATCTTAAACAATAATAAACTAATACATATTAACAAACCTTATTTAACTATTGCACACGAAATGACGGCGTCGTGTTTCGCGGACTGGTGCCGCGCAGCTGGCCGCGGAAACGTCGATACACGACACCCTTCGGCCAAAACTCTTCTTTGAGGAATACCTCGAGCTGATGAGTTGGAACCCGCACCACAAACGACTTGAAGTTTGTGTTGTGACGCGACTCCAACTTCTCGACCCTCAAAGTACAGTTGGTTTTCACTCTCATGTACTCCACGATCTCCTCAACCTTCGTGGAGTGATGTAGCCGGGACACGTACAGCTGCGTCGTAGGTGTTGCTGGACGCAGCAGCATGTTTGGTCCTGCCAGCGCGGTGCCGCACTGGTTCCGACAAGTTGGCTTCTTAGGATTCACTTACAATTATGATTACCTCATACGTTTCATTACATGCAAGATTTATAACCTACTTAATAATTCATATGTTAACTCCTTGTCTAAAAAAGTTGATAACAACATTGAAATAAAAAAATGACCCCTACCCTCTAAAATATTCTCAGTTATCAAAAATGGAGTAATATTATAATGCGAAAGTTAAAAACACCTTAACGAACTTGTATAAAAAGAAACGGTCTTGCCAAAGAGTACCGTGTTACCCAGTTAATGGGTTGCGGAAGTCTGGTAGGCAGCCGCTCCACGTAAAATACTGGTATTCAGCTGAATCCGGTTTGACTGGAAGCCGACCCCAATGTAGTTGTGAAAAGGCTAGGCAGATGATGGTGGACTTACATAAAACTTGGCATACGGATACCCGTAGAAAATCATCCCAAGAACATATCACTTGGGATTTTGACTTTCACGCGAGCATTCCGCCAGCAAAAACTAACACAAAATAATAATAACTTAGTTCCGCAATTCGGCTCAAAAGACCAAAAACAACCCGTTCCCAGCTCATCGCCACTCTATATCAGTCTATAATAAGCAAATAATTGAAGTACAACTAAATAATTTCGATGACATTTATTAAAAACCCATCAAGTAATACTTAATGGTGTGAAAAGCAAAAAGCGCCGGATAGACGTCAGTAACGGATGACACTTCCTAAAGTGACACCTGGTCGATTAGGGGTCCGTAGGTAGTTATATAAAGTGACCGATCTCCTTCCTTTTTTTTTTGTGAGTGTTTACTCGCAGTTCAACCTATAAGGTTGTCGACTGCTTAACCGGGCTTGGCTGTGGTGGCCTTCATATAACATTAAAGCCTCCAGCCAGGGCTTAAAAAAAACTTACAAACTGAGCGACTACACGCTAAGGGCACCCCCTGTGGGGTACGGGCCTCGGCTTAGGGCATCGCTAGAGGGAGGACTGCTAGGGACGGGCTGGATCAAACTAGACCTATCTCCTTCGCTTACCTTGTCCCAGAGCCTCATTATACGAATTGTTAAGGTTATTGGAAGTAAGTCTATATTAATTTCACTGTTGAAGCTTTCAATTCTTCACAAAAATAATTTGGTTTTGTCAAGATGTTAAAATGCTTTGGCTTCGCTCGAGCGAATATACATTTCTGCAAAAAGTAGCCTATAACGTCATCTTCTCTTCTCTTTTTCTAACTTGTGCTTAAATTTTATCAAAATCGGTACAGCAATTTAGGTCTGAAAACGTAACATACAAAAAAATACTCACTTTCGCACTAACGTTAAAACATGTTCGAGCTGCCAGTTTTTTTTGAGTTGCTGCAAACCATGAAGAAGTGATAAATCTAAGTCACAATTATATTCAAATTACCTATTTCAAGGCAAGCAAGACGATGCTTTATTACCATTGACACGCTCACCCTTGACTAAATAATAAATAAAAAAGTTGTCGATGTCATTAGTATCGTCACGGGAAAGATCACACGAAAACTACGATGATTCGGTTACAGTGAACAATTGAATCGTTATAATATTCTGGTTTGGAAAATACAGTACAAAATATTAACCTGTAGATGACACGCATGACGTCTAGTGCTGATATTTTAATACACTGAACACTATTTTTTTCCAATTACTGCAATGCCTCCTATGAAGGTTGCAGCAGAAGGCAATTATAGCACTGAAAACCTTTAACAAAAACAAAAATAGTATCAATACTAGCCTATTGGTGAATATTTTGAATGTTCAACTTGCCATCACGTCCACGATTTAATGTCCGTCCAATGCTGATTTGACAATCAGTTCTACTAACACCTTTTTTTTAACGATGGAAATTCATCAAATAAATGACTTTTTCCGCTCTGGGTGGAGTGGAAGTGCGTGTCAGACTCTTACTGACTAAAACCCATCCATGTTCCTTCTAAAGCCCTTTGCGTTCCAGGGCCGCGGTGACTCTTTCAAATAAATTCCGCAACCCTGGCAGGCTCTGGCCCTAGCGGGCCCCGTCTCCTATGCTGACATCTCTTTGAGGTGCGCGTGGAGTTCAACACGCCATCGACCCGGGCCTGGTGGTGATCGGACAGCGAGCCACACAACGCTCGCCATCCGCAGGCCCGCGCCTATGGTGGCCGGGGATCGCCCTGCGACTCCCGACGCCCAGGGCGTCTTCTTCTGTAGCGGCGGTCGGGGCGAAGGCCTTGTCTTTCCCTCACGTGATCCTTTCGAACAAATTCCGCAACAGTTCTACTAACACTTAGAAACAATGTTTTAACGCCTCACGAGCCTTACTTAATTCTAATTATATTGAATAATAATAAAGATCACATGTAAAATTTTCTCCTGAATAATTTAACACTAAAATTCAACTAAACAAGTCCCCATGAATGAATGAAGAATAAATCGTTTAGCGAATCACCGGATATGGCTGCGAGTTCCCATGACAATGGTATCAGAGGAGCATTGGGAGCCGTGAGTCGTGCCAGATGTGCTGACGTGGCGTATCACAGCCCACGCAATGTGCGACGGTGGAGTATGGAGGACCTGGCCAGAAATGACTTGTAATAAGATTTTTTCGACGTGATACCGTTGACAATAATAATTTGGCTTAATTGAATTTGGAATCATTCACTGCAATTTATCTAGCGTTTAAAATAATACATAATCGAAGTCCATCTACGGGTATCTTTTAAGAATTTAATGACTGGCTTTAACACAATGTTTTTTTTAAAGATGGGAAATCATCAAGTTACTTCTTCCGCTCTGGGTGGAGCGGAAGAGCGTGTCAGACTCTTACCCATCCGTGTTCCTTCTAAAGCCCTTTTCATTCCAGGGCCGCGGTGACTCTTTTGAACAAATTCCGCAATCCTGGCAGTTTAACACTATGTCGAAGACACAATTTAGCACGCTGACCAGGTTGACCTTCAGAAGTTTATCAGATTCCAACCAAATTTGAAACACATACTTCTTTTTTTAGTACTCTATGAAGTCTTCAAATTTATCTATCAGAATGTTTTATTTTACAAAGTAGCAAGTAGCTCCAATTAGATGAAACTGTAAGAATTTCGTAAATTTAAAATTTGGAAGAGATTTTTCAGTCAATTTTCGAATAAACAACAGAGTCTCATATAGTTCTTCTGACACTATCCTGTAGGAATATTCAGTAAACAAATCAACTTTTATATATTAAAATAATAGTGTTTTTAATGGCACGTCCTTACTAAGGCAACGTCTCGCGTATTCCGTGAGTCCGGATAGAGATCTACGTGAGCCCGTTTGCTCAGGCTCGTCTGCGAACATTTTATTACGATTCACATTAGCTATTATGTGAGAGACTACTTAACTATTTATGTACGCTAGTGTATTTATTTAATAATACTAGCAACTCACCCGGATTGACACGGATCGCAGAACATTTTTAAGTTCCCAGTCGGCATGAGTTCTTGCGACTTCTTCAACAATCACCTTCATGAGCCAATTTGCTAACCTTAACATTGACAGCAGGGTTAGCGCAGTGGTTGACCGATTGACTGCTGCGCTGCGTGCCGCGGGTTCGAATCTCGCACGCAATTTTATTTGTATGGCCTACAGATACTTGTTCCGGGTCTGGCTGTTTGTGTATGTGACTTTGCATGTTTGTAAACGCACCCACAATACAGGACAAATTCCTAGTGTGGGGCAATGTTTCAAAAAAAAAAAACCTTACTCATGAATCACTTTGTCCATTGATAAAACTGTACGAAAATCCTTCAGACAGCTTCTAGCAGACAGACAATGCGGAGGGACTTTGTTTTATAATATTTAGATACGATATCGGTGTACAATCATGAATGGACCATTTGCTTTGCAAGGTTAATATACTTATAGTTTAATATGAATAACAGCAGTAGTACGTAATAATAACCGCACGGTTCGATCTTCAAGGTTAAGCAACGCTTGCTAAGACCGGTTCGTGGATGGGTGACCATCCCAGGCTCCTCCATACTTCAGAAAGCGCGTGAAACTGTTGCGGTAGTCATTTCTAGATCTTCAACAGTCGTTACGTGTATGTGGACCAATTTACAAATTCTGACAGTCGCAATCTGTCAATAGTAAAATTGGTCCTCTGAAGGTAGAAAATCTGACACCAGTCTTGTCAAGAACTATCGTGGTACAGAGTTAATGAGTTGTGGAGGTCTGGTTGTGTATGGTGTCGGACATAAAAGATTAGCACCATCCCATCACTTCTCGAGGGTGTCGTAAGAGGCGACTAAGGGACTCACCAGAGAATGGGCAGCAGCATTCTCTGTGCATTGCAACAGCTACACTGCGATCGCCAACCCGCCTGCCAAGCGTCGTGATAATGGCAAACCCCTTGGGCTCCCCCAAGGGGTTTGCCTACGTCCAGCAGTGGACGTCTTTCGGCTGATATGATGACGATGATTATGATGACAGCTGCTCCATAAAATACTGGAATTCAGTTGCATCTGTCATTTGTCTTGAAAGTCGATCCCAATGTATACCTACATATTTATAAATATGTATGTCAGTGCGTAATCTTGAATGGACCATTTGCTTTGCAAGGTTAATTTACTCTGGTATAATAAGAATAAGTATGCTTTGCAATTTTATTGCGTATCTTAATGTTTTGCAGGCCTAGTGTTGGTAGAATTATGAAGATTTTAGATAAGTTGATGAAGTAATAACGTTGCTTTGCAAAAGGTAATCGTTCAAAATTAAATAGTAATTGAACATGTTATTGTCTTTAGCAAGAATATATTTTCAAACGGATTTCTCAATTTTCGTTTTTCTAGATACTAAAACTTGACCATGAAGAATTTTGGACTACTCAAAAAAGGACTATTAATACCAGTTTTGGGATTATCATTTTGAAGAAAAAATGTGATTCCTAGCCTATTAATATTATAAACTAGTGGTCCCCGCGAACTCTTTACCGCCTCAGAATATTTTTTTGCCGTGTTTTGTTTTTGTCATGTATCAGAAATGGCGTTGTATTCGAAAATGATTTTTGTACATATTTCTTTTTCTTTAACTTTTCCAATGTTTTAATAGTTATTCTGCTGTTCGGGGCAAAAACAAATCCAACAAACCAAAGATCTTCAAAATTCGTTCCGTTCTTGAGTTATAAATGGTGTAACTAACCCAACTTTGTTTTCCCGTTCCCAGCGGGGATTTCCCGTTCCCATATACCCTATAGCATTCCTCGTGAATGTGGCTATCATATACAATAATAATTTTGCAAATCCGACTGGTAGTTCCAGAGATTAGCGCGTTCAAACAAACAAACTCTTCAACTTAATTGTTAGTATAGATATATAGATGTGAACAAAGAGTTAGAATAGATGTATGTTTGTAACTCTTTCACGCATATAACTCAAGGTTAACCTAAATGAACACATGGAATATTATTTTTGCGATGATTTCCCACTTTTAAGGGATCGCAGCCGCTAGAAACAGCTTGCATGTAATTTAATTAATTCGTTTTTTTGCAATCTCTCCGTAGCAGTCCGAATTCTGGATTTCTGCTCGGTTACTTAACACGAACAGCGGTTTGTTCTCTGCCTTACCCATCTTGGAATACTGCCGTGATATAAAGTGTCATCTATAACCAAAATCAATATAACATACAGATCTTACAATTATTTAGTATCACAGTAAAATACACCATCTGTGACCACAATCAAATACCAAAAAAACAAAGGCTTATTTTATTACAATCTCTTAACACATTGACACGTCTATTTTTCTTGACGGTCAACTTATTTTTCTAAATCAGAGATAGGCCTACACCTAGTCAAGAAAGACCTATGACTTCCCTACGAAATGACGCGAAAGACAAGATTTTGATGAAGTTTGGGAGATCAAGGTATTTTGGTTGCTGTATATTTTTGATATCCCAAATCATAGTTTTAAATTGCTTGTTATTAAGTGTGATATTAGATAGAGTTTAATGGATCGTGGTCTATCAGTTCGTGTGAACTCTGTGGTTTATGTTTTTTTTTTTGTGACAGACAAGTTTGAGAAATTTTTCAACTGACTCATACACATGAAGCTTTTAAACTTTAAGGAC
Organism: Mamestra configurata; assembly: GCA_002192655.3. NCBI lineage: Eukaryota > Metazoa > Arthropoda > Insecta > Lepidoptera > Noctuidae > Mamestra > Mamestra configurata. The sequence continues at coordinate 432,637 of NDFZ01005445.1, forward strand.
AGTTTTTAATGTCACTTTACTTCAAGTTCATCATAGTATTTTGATGTTCATTACCACATGGATTCCAATAGCAACAGATAGTGAGCTTTGTAAAGCCACTTCTAGTGATGTGACAGAGTTCTGAGGCTCTAAGGAAGGTGACATATGAGCCTTAAAAGTAAAGGGTTCAACAGAAGGGGCACCTGGTTCAAGTGGCACAAGAAACACGTGGCATTTCGGTAATGCCTGTCAATTTTCGTAAAGTACACAATAATCTTTGGCCATTTCAATACCCATGAAACTTTTCATCATTTCAACCGCAAGACGTCCACTGCTGGACATAGGCCTCCCCCAAGTATCGTCACAACAACCGGTCCTGTGCGGCTCGCATCCATCGGCTACCCGCGACCCTTACCAGGTCATCAGTCCACCTTGTGGGAGGCCTTCCATCGCTACGTCTTCCGGTCAATCTATATCGCTTGTAGAATATTGATTTTCAGAAAAATACGTAAAGCAAACAAGTTATTCATTTTGAAATGAACGATCTTGGGGAAAATAGGTTAACACACCTATTCAAGAATCTCGATGTATGTACTATGCTCATCAAAACAACTAGATAATCCAGCATCCTTAAGAATGACGTAACCCCGTGATATTTATCAGACAAATGTCTCCCACAGTAGATGCGCATTGGTGGAATGCCTCGTATAGTGCGCACGATCTGATCGCGGCCAAGTTTAACGTAATCAAACTCTGGAGACGTATTCTGATTGATTTGGGCTGATTCGATTTATAGGAAAGTAACGGTTTTGTGAAATAATTTCGAAGGATGCAAATTTAGCCTTAACTACAATTTTGCAAGATCGATACAATCTACCTTTTCAATTCAGACAGTGTGCTACAAATTACTCTTATCAAGCTATCTACTATCGTTATTGCTGCAAATAATATCATATTCTAAAAATTTTCAGTCGATTACACGCTTGACACTTACAAACAGTAAGGCTCTTGTTCTGAACCTGGTGGCGAGCGTTTAGGATGAGACTTTTTGTAAACATTGACGTTCGCAAAGTGCTGGGACTGAGCACTAATTTCAATAAATTAATTTTGGTTTTGATTTTGAGTGCAATAGCAAGAAGAAAGGAAGACCTGCCCTTGCAATGGGACACAGCGGAAAAATATAATTCAAGCAGATTTATTCACGGCATCTCTTACGTTCTTTTAATTACAATAACCCCAAGGGGTTATACTGCAATATTTGAAGTGCAATATTTTTTGGTCCTTACAATCCTTAGATTCTAAGGACCAAAAAAATATTCTAATGTAAGTCCATATTTAACTCCCGTGATGAAAATGAGACGAAGAGATGGAGTTTCTTGTCCGTTCTTCTCCATAAGAATCTACTTTTTGCGAATGGACAACTAGAGTCACTTATATTTTAATTTTAAACTGTAAATTTGACGTTCAAAAGTGCCTTTTAATGGTCTAGTTGAAATAAATGAATTGACTTTGACTTTGACTTTGAGAGAATTTATAGAAATGCTTAAGAATGTTTGCGTATAGTTAGGACGAAAAAACATGTGAAAAACATGTAAAATATTTGCGTGATTGAAATAATGAATAATTGTCAGAATAACACCTAGTCTAGATAAGGCAAGCGCACAGTTCACGTCAGGCTCACACCCACGCTCTAAGATTCATTGTTACCTTAATATTCGGTAACACTTTGGGAATTCTTAAATGTGTCATCGCTTTGTGATTCAAAGGGCGATGCCTAGCTTAGTTCAGATTCTAAGACTGCGTAATTAAGAAGATAATTTTGCGTGTTTAAAAAAAAGGGATTTATGAAGGATCTTAATAGTAAAGTCAATCTTATGGAAAAGTAGGTAAGAAAGAAAGAATACAATTTATTTAGCACAGATACATGAAAGACGCACGGTAAAAATATCAAGAAAAAGGTTGTTATGCCAAAAACTAAGTGTGCGTCTCACGGCTGCAATAAAAAGGTCCATTTCAGCGATATGTCAGACAGACTGATGCTGTCTGACGCTGGTTTTCTAAAGAATCTTTCAAAGGACGAAGGTACATAGTTTAGACGGATAGTCGATGGGACCGGAGAGTTCTGGAGTGGTGCAACGTTGGAAAGCCTCCCGAAAGGTTGAGCGATGAAATGGTGATGGCTGTAAGAGTCCACTGGATGCGAAAAGCACGGGACGGGTCCATGGGAAGACACTTGTGAGTGATAGATATGGTCTATCATTGAAAGTCTTTCGGCGGTATTTTTTTTAAACTCACAAAACAGATATTGAGAACAAAGTGTGATTCATCCATTTTATTATTTTTGGTAAACTTACAGTTAATAATGTTCTGTATGGTTTCGGACGTAAAAGAATAGCACCATCCCATCTCTTCCCGTGGGTGTCGTAAGAGGCGACTAAGGGTCTCACCAGAGAATGGGCAGCAGCATTCTCTGTGCATTGCCACAGCTACACTGCGATGGCCAACATGCCTGCCAAGCGTGGCAATAATGGCAACCCCCCCCCCCTTTGGGGAAGGCCTATGTCACAGTAGATAAATATACAGTAGGTTATCTAAGGCCGCCCGCCGAGTTATTAGCCTACTCTTGCGTTGATACCCAGGGTTGTCACTTTTACTTTTAGTTAATATTTTCGAACAAGCAGCACTTGATCTAAATTTATAAAATAAAAAGCATATTATGATTGAATATTTTACCAATTTATAAATTTAGTAAAAATAAAAAGCTTTTATTCACATAACATTTATTATACTAAGTTACAAATTTGATACCGAGAAAATTTTTCTCCTGTTTCTGCACGTCCGGAACGCTTTATTATTATTTATTAATTATTGTGAAATTGTCCTTATTACAACTATACCTACGCGAAAAATATGTTTACCAAAACGATGTTTCGTACTCAATCCTCTATTTTATAGTAAAACTAGACTTCTTAAAATAAACTTTAGCTCTAAACATAGTATTCAGAAAAATGCGACTCGGCTACGCTCTTAATAAAGCAAATAAACTGTGAAATAAACAATACAATACCATATTTTCTAATAATATTTAAGTATAAGTAGGTACTTACATTTCTGGTTGAGTAGGAAGTATGAAGAATGATAAGTCCGGGTTTGCGAAATCATTATTGAGGCACCCGAAAACACTACAATATTTTTTTCCTCTTTTTGAAGTCATGATACTCGTAATTTACGACAAGTGTCCGCCGCCCGCGCCGGCGAGAGTTGACGAACGCAAGCGGTCATGTAGCGTACGCGCGTGCTCACAGTCGCGCTGCACAGCCCGCACTGCCGCCACCTTATTGCCCCATATATTATGCTAGCGTGTGCGTGAAATCGCGTGCCGACATGGCGCGCGGCGCGCACGCACACATTCAAACCGAGAGCGGCACGTTTGTATGAAGATGTTTTACTGTATATTTATCTACTGTGCCTATGTCTAGCAGTGGATGTCTTTTAAAATGTAGGCCAAGATGTTAAATTTTTTGTGTTTATTTTGATAAAGATTGATCCTTAATAGCCCCAAGTCAATTAAATTTGCTAGGAAATCTGCAACTTCTTTACAATGCAGTGTGAAAATAAAGGCTTATTGTAATGATATAATATTACAAGACATCATTGCCGAAAGCTTAAGCAAATCAAATTTCTAATCAAGACACAAACACATATTTCAGAAGTTGCAGAAGATAAACTAATTCTTCCTTGAAAAAAATATTTTAGATTTTCAGTCAACCTCATCCAGTAAAATCAACAGTATCTTATATTCGCATCATCACAAATCAATAAACACTAATCTCTCACGAATCAAACGCTATTAATGCGCCTAATTATAAACCAACGAAATCGTAGTAACAGAGATATTCCCACACCTCAATTTGCAGAAACAAATAGTAGCTAATAATATAATATCGTTTCATGCTGTCCGTGGGTGTCGACCGAATGTTATGTGGTTCAGGGTTAGTGGAGTTACTGTTGTGACTCATTTGTCTGCCGGAGTGAATTTTCGATAGCTGTGTTCTGAAACTTAGCTTTCGATAGGTACTGGTTAAAATTAAATACTCAATACTCAATACTTTTATTGCATTCCACATGTATTCTTAGGTGGTAAAATAACAAATTGGTTCATATGGACCCTGTCGGGCACAGCAAGATAAGTATCTAGTTTTGAAGGAGCCACGAGCTCCTTCAAACTCTTAATGGTGGTATCCATTAAGAGTTTGAAGTAGCTCGTGGCTAAATAATAACAGCTGTACGGGCCGATCTTCAAGGTTAAGCAACGCTCGCCGAGGTTGGGTTGCGGATGGGTGACCACCTTAACATACCGAGACTCCTCCGTGCCTTGGAAAGCACGTTAAGCCGTTGGTCCCGGCTGTCATTTGTAGATCTTTGGCAGTCGTTACGGATTGTCAGAAGCCACATAATCTGACACCAGTCTTGCCAAGAAGTACCGTGTTAATGGGTAGTCAAGGTCTGGTTGGCAGCCGCTCCAATACTGCTGAATCAGTTTTGACTGGAAGCCGAACCCAATATAGTTGGGAAAAGGCTAGTCAGATGACGATGATTAAGAGTTTGAAGTAAAGCCCACACTTTAATTAAACATGAACACCTGTAATTATTTAACATTAAAGTACAGTTTGCGCCGTTATTAACCAGAAATTTTCTATTAAAAAAACGCGGTTATCGTTTTTTTTTTTTAAGAAAGTCAATGTATTATTCAAAAGCCGTTGGTCTCGGCTGTCATTTATAGATATTTGGCAGTCGTTACGGATTGTCAGAAGCTAGATAATCTAACACCAGTCTTGCCAAGGAGTACCGTGTTACCCAGTTAATGGATTGTGAAGATCTGGTAGGCAGCCGGTCCACGTAAAATACTGGTATTCAGCTGAATCCGGTTTGACTGGAAGCCGACCCCAATATAGTTGGGAAAAGGCTAGGCAGATGATGATGAATGTATTATTCAAATGTCTAACTGTATTAATTGACTTTTACTTGAACTGTGATTTTACTAAATGTTTTTAGAGTTAAGGAGACTCGAACATCTATTTTAAATATTGACATCTGCAAGTATCCCATCTGGTAAGATTATATATTGTCAGGAGGATCTCCTTGGCTCCAGGTCTCTGGCAGACAAGGTGGATCTTTGGAAGCGTCTGGCAAAAAGTAAAACAGAATTTGAATTAGGAATATGAAAACATGTTTTGTTTTTATAAGGGACTCCGGTGCCAGCGCTCGTTGAAGGCAGACGCAAAATATATTATGAAGTTTAAACCTCAAACACAACACCTGGCACAAACCAACCTCCTGATGAAACCAGGGACTTTAAAACCAAGGCATGGATGACTTTAACTACGTTTTTAGGGTTCCGAAGTCAATAAGGAACCCTTTGTAGTGTTGTCATGTCCGTCTGTCTGGTATGTATATACATATTAATTACGCCGACAAAGTGGTAAAATAAAAATCTTGAAATACATTTTTTTTAGGGTGACAAATGTAAAGTGACGATATTTTTTTTTATCGTCTACCTAATTTTGTGGTGTGTCGATAGATAGGTCGTTTAAAATATTGAAGTTTTGCTCAACTTAAAAAATTCAAATAGGTAAGTGAAAAAATCCTAATAATTCCATAGAAAATGACTTAAAACCAAGTGCATTTGTAACTTTGTAATCAATAATAGTGAAGTACATTTTACTATTTTTTGTCATGGTTTATCTCCTATTGAGATTAAAATAAAAAGTTATTGTTATTGTAAAATCATAACCAAGTGAGAGGGGCCGTTCAATTATTACGTAAGCACTATGGGGGGGCGGGGGGGTCTTTGCTTTGCTTATTTTGGATGACATGGGGGGTAGGGGAGTCTAGATGATGATTACGTCATCGGTAGTTATTTTCTTTTTTACACGAATGGCAACCCACACATTGTCTTTGCTTGAAAACGAAAAGCATTTTCGGGGATTCCCGCAAGTAATACATACATTTAGTGAACAGTGCGCGGTAATTCCCCTACTCGCTTTAGAACCGAGTAAGGGAATTACCGCGCGCTGTTCACTTGTCTAAATTTCCTCTATCAGTGTATTGTTTCGTTTGGCTGCTATAGCGAGTAGACGTATTGTAAGCATAGTAAAGCAAGTTAACATTTGTGTTACCATTCATTCCATTATCCAAAGTTTAATGTTTAAATAAGATGTCATTTCAAATAGACAAATCCAAGTTATACCAAAAATTGTTTGAAAGTTTTAAAAAATCTCATACAAGTACGAAAGTACAAAATGTACAAAAGTTAGTTAACGAAGTGTGGCGAAATTATAAATTACAAGCAAAATCCGACAAGGAACTAGATATTATTGTATCTAAGAGAATCGAAGAAGAATTGCAAGCAGCGACTAAGAATAAATCCAATTTACTACATTTTTTTTCTAAGGTGAGTGACGAAATCATTTTAGGTACCTACTAGAAATATTAGAAATCGCCAAAAAGTTTCTCTTTGCTAATTAGAAAATATTATGGCCTATCTTAAAGTATAGAGGTAATATTCATTATATAGATTTATTTCTTATAATTGATTCCGTCAATTGGTCACAAAATACAGGATGTCAGTTTTATACATATATATTATATACCTACAGAAAACTATACTCTATTCAAATAGGTATTTAACAGAATGTAAACAATCTTTATATGTCTTTTTATTGAAATATGTGGTTTAAAATTGTAAACTGTGTAAAATCTGTTGTGATTCATTTAAAAACTCAACCAATATTAAAAAATTGCTTTTCTGTAAATACATAAAGGTGCGTACAAACATCGTGAGGCGTGCGCCGCGAATGGTTCGCACGTATACATGTGCCGTAGCATGCCTCAGGTTGATGTATGCGAGACGAACCATTCGCGGCGCAAGCCTCGCGATGTCTGTACGCACCTTTACAGATATCTGATTTTATAATTGCATATTTCAATAAAAAGACATATCAAGATTGTTTATATTCTTTTAAATACCTACTTGAATAGACTATAACACCCTGTATTTTGTGACCGGAACGATTTGCTCGTTTAAAGATATTAGATTTAAAGCCATAGGGTTTTGTATTTACCATATTTATTGCCATACTTTGTATTTATGTAGCTTAATAAGAGAATCTTTAGCAGAACCCATAGAAAGTTTTTATTTTTAGGCAACCTGTAAACCTGCAGAAAAAACACAAATTACACAGCCAGCTTCAAATATTAAAAAACAGGAAGAAGATAAAATAAAAACCGGTAATGAATCACAACAGCAATGCGAAATTAATAAAAATACAGATAAACAGAGACCAAAACCTTCTCAGGAAGCTATGAAAAATAAGATTGCTCTACTCGAAAAAAATTTGAATGCTTTGTATTCTGCCAGAGATACTATGTCAATCCGTGCTGAAGTTGATAAACAGATCATTAAGTTGCGCGAGGAAATAAAAACAGCAAAACAGTCTTTAAACAGGAAGGTTCAAAACGCAGTTGCCCAGAAGAAACACAGGGATGGTATGAAAAGAAAGTTAGAAGATATTTGTCATGAAAATCCAGAAATGAAAAAAAGACTATCTCTGAGGGATTCAGTGGGACGTCCTAATCTTGAAAGCAATCAACCTTTACTATTGAAAACAATCGCGGATATAGCTTTATTTGGGAGTGCAGCAGATGATAGAAGACGAACGGAATCAATTCGCAGCGTAAAAACTCTTGATGAACTCACACAAGAATTACGTAAAATGGGATTTGACATTAGTCGCAGTGGGACATATCTTCGTTTGATTCCCAGAAAATCTAATTCTGCAGAGGGACGAAGACATGTATCGACAGTCCCTGTTAAGCTCATTCGGGCTCAAACTGATCACCACAAGAGCCACTTAGATAGCAAGTTCGCTGAAACATCAATCCATTATTTAGAGAACATAGCATCCATACTAGGACCAGATCAAGTATTTTTCATATCTCAAGATGATAAAGCTCGAGTCCCTATTGGCGTAACTGCGGCAAATAAGCAAGCACCTCTTCTAATGCACATGGAATATAGAATCAAATTGCCTGATCACGATTGGGTAATCGCTGAGCGTCATAAATTAATACCATCTGTTTATGCTGGTATCAAAATCACTTCCAATATGCTAGGACAACCGCAAGCCGTTGGATATTCTGGACCAACATACATCGCTATTCGAAGTGGAAAGCATAGTTCATCTACTGCTAATACTCATGCTCAGGATTTCGAGACGCTTCTCGAACTTGAAGAGTTTCGACCATTAGCTAAAACTGACCATGGACTAGTAAAACCAGTGGTAATCATGACGGTTGATGGAGGGCCAGATGAAAATCCGCGTTATCAAAAAGTCATAGGGTTTGCTATACAACACTTTAAGCGACATGATCTCGATGCATTGTTTTTAGCTACCAATGCTCCCGGAAGAAGTGCGTATAACAGAGTAGAGCGCAGAATGGCTCCTCTTAGTCGGGAACTGGCTGGTTTAATATTGCCTCATGACCATTTTGGGTCTCATTTGGATGAACGTGGCGTTACAATTGATGAACATTTAGAAAGATCTAATTTCGAATTTGCAGGAAAAGTATTAGCTGAAGTATGGAGTTCAATGGAAATTGATGGCTATAATGTTAATGCAAAATATGTTGGGGCAGGTGAACAAGATCTTCCTGATTTTCCAGACATTAAATGGTATTCAGAACATGTGCGTGAAAGCCAATACTTGCTCCAAATTGTAAAATGTAGAAATACAGAATGCTGTCGTCCAAGAAGTGGACTATTTAGATTACTAGACAACAGGTTTCTTCCACCACCTGTAAAAGTAAAACAAACAGTTGATGACTTGGTTTTAGATGAAGGAGGGCAATTTCTTAATCTTCCAGTCAATTTAGCTCTACGCTTAAGTGCTTCACTCAAAGATTTCCTGCAAATGCCATACGATTATTTTTGTCCGACGGTACAATTGAGGCTATCAAGTCGAACATGCAAAACGTGTGGTCTTTATCATGCTTCCGTCAAGTCACTAAATCGTCACATCGAAAAGATCCATAAGAAAGTAAACACGCACACTGATAGGAAAGTTAGACCTGTAAGAGTCGCTGCTCGTCGTGCTAATGAACTGATGTGCATTATTCAAAATTTAGAGCACCATGATGTTGAATGGCTCGATGAGAATGACGTAGACATTCCAAAATCGGATGAAAGCGAGCAGACTCACAACACTGAGCAGCAATCGAAGCAATCCAATGTCATCGAAAACTTAGAATCATGGATTCGGGTTTCATGGACTGAAGACTGTTAATTTGAATTTAATATATGTACCAAAAATTTAAAATAAGTTTGTTATGTTAGTAAGATATAATATTTTTGTCCTTTACTCTATGTTGAATACCGTTTCAGTAAAATATAATCTCTATCCTAAATCTATTTTCTTATTTTTCAAATTATAATTATAACATTATAAAATTAAAAAAACAATACATTAATTGACAAATGTTTACGTAAGCATGGGGGGAGGGGGTAAGAGCTTTGCTTACTTTTGCTGACAAGGGGGATGGGGGGGTAAATAATTGCAATAAATCTGCTTACGTAATACTTGAACGGCCCCT
>NDFZ01005445.1:448966-540370 GCA_002192655.3 Mamestra configurata
TCCGCAATCCCCGGCTGGTGCCGGCCCGCCTCTGCGGGCCACCTCGCGTCGGCGAGGGGAGTGAGGTGTTTAACTCCCCTCGCTACGTCAAAGAGGGGCGCACGGGAACACCACGCGCCGCCACCTCGGGTCCGGATGAATGGGGGGCGACGGACATCCCCAAGTCCGCCGCCCCTGGACCCAGTTAGGGGGGCCGGAAGAGGGCAGCGTATGCCCTCCTCCGACGCCCGATGCGCCTGCTGCGGGCAGGGAGAGCGGTTGTGATCTCCCTCTCCCTTTCCGCAGCCTCCTTCTGCGCGATAACTGTCTCGCAGAAGGAGACCACCGCGTCCCAGGACTCCTCACCGCCGACCATAGCATGGACTACGGCCGGCAGCGAGAGGTCACCGCCTACAACAGAGATGAGGGCACGGCGCGGCTCCTCCCAAGCTGCACACTCTGCAAGCGTATGCCGTGCCGTGTCCTCCCGACAGTCGACGCAGTGGTGGCATCGAGCGTCCGGCTCCCTGCCTATGCGACACAAGAACCTCCCGAAGCAGCCATGCCCCGAGAGGACCTGCGTCGCACGAAACGTCAGAGAGCCGTGCCTTCTCCCGAGCCACAGGTCGAGCACTGGCCGGATGGCCTCGATGGTGATGAGGCCGGCGGAAGGGCTCGAAAGCCTGTCCCGCCATTCCGCCACCAGGACCTCGCGCAGCTGCGACCGACGCAGCTCCAAGTGTTGCTGCGTCAGTCTTTCGCCGCGCGCCCGCGCGCCCTCGCGCCACCTATGCAGTGACGCGAGCACTTTCGCCTCCAGGTCCCACGGCGGAGATCCGGCCAGTGCGCAAGCCGCCTCGTAGGAGAACCTAACCTAACCTAACCTAACTTTAGCTTTCCGGGTTGGACACTTTAATGTCAAAGTTTGACAGACTTTCAGGATAAAGTATGGTTTGATAAAAAATCAAATTGGTCATTCATAAATCGGTGGAAATTAGAAGATGGAACATTACATATTTTTAGTGAATTACATTTTACTGAAAGTTTCCAGAAAATTCAGCTACATATATGGATGGAAAGACATCTAAAAGTTTATACTTAAAAACTTAACAGTTACAAGACGTATGAAACAAATCCTGTCATAGTCATTCACTGAGATGCGATATAAAAAAGCGTAGAAATGAAGAGAGAGAATAGTAATTATAAAGAGCGAGAAGTATTTAATCTCAAAATTTGTTGAAAATTTTGTCCAGTTCGATCCAGCCCGTCCCTAGCTGTCCTCTCCCCAGCGACGCCCTAAGCCGAGGCCCGTACCCCACAGGGGGTGCCCTTAGCGTGTAGTCGCTTAGTTTGTAAGTTTTTTATAAGCCCTGGCTGGAGGCTTTAATATTATATTGAGGCCACCACAGGCAAGCCCGGTTAAGCAGTCGACAATCTTATAGGTTGAACTGCGAGAAGCCACTCAAAAAAAAAAAAAAAAATGTTGTTGTCGGAAGTGTCCAAGGAAGGCGTAAAACCCGCTAATCAATATGACATAGATAGGTATCTATGTCATATTGTCTTTTCTGTTTTTTTTGTTTAGATCATTGATTTTCTTTTAATTGATGGATTAATAGATAGATTCAAACAAAACTGTATTTACCGTCTTACCTTATAACATGGAAACCATTTTATTTAAATACTAGTTTCTGCCAGGGGCTCCGTTCGGTTGAAAGTCGAAAATAAAATGTAACCTATTAAACATATTCCCGGGATAAAAAAGATTATCATCATAACAGCCGAAAGACGTCCAATGCTGGACATAGGCCTCCCCCAAGTGTCACCACAATAACCACTCCTGAGCGTCTCGCATCCATTGGCTATCCGCGACCCTCACCAGGTCATCGGTCCATCTTGTGGGAGGCCTTCCAACACTACGTCTTCCAGTACGCGGTCGCCACTCCAGAATTATCAACCCATCGATCATCTGTTCTACGAGCCATGTGCCCTGCCCACTTTCACTTCAGTTTGGCGATCCTTCGGGCTATGTCAGTAACCTTGGTTCATGTCATGTCCTAGGCGCCTACTGAAAATCAGCGCCATGCTGTGGGTCCCCTACGGCACAGCATAATGCTGAGTTTAGTTGAATGAGTGCAACCACGATATGGTGTAACCGGGTGCCAAGATTTTTTCAAATCCGTTTGGCGATTTAGACCTGAAGAGGTTACAAACAGACAAAGAGACAGTTATTTCCGCATTTATAATATTTGTTAGGATGACAAACTGTACTTAGATTTCCTTCCAACAAGTACCTGCAACAAAAGCCCATAAAATATCGCAAGAACAGTTATTAAAACAACGCAACATCGCATAAGGGTTTAGTGGGTCGACGGCGGGTCGCGGGGTCACAGATTCGAATCTCGTGATGGGCGTAATGTGATGTTTACTATACCGAGCTACGGGTGAGGCTGGGACTAGGCTAGACGTTTGACCGATGAGGCTTTGAGTCGTGTGTTCCGGTGTTTAGAAGCTTGGATTGACAGGTTTTGGTATCTACTTTTATGTAATTTTCTCGCATTTATGAGACTGGGGATCCACACGCAAAGCTCCGCGCTGATGTCGCCAGCGACGAAATGGCTGTTGTCAAATCGTTTTCGCTTTGTTTACGCTTGGGTTATTGCTATTTTTGTGTTGAAACCGTTCTACTATCATTATTAGATGTCAAAATCACCCTTTTTAAGGCATATTGCCAAAGTTTCTACACGGGAAATCTGTGGGTCGCTTATGCCAAAAGAGCGATGGACGCTCTGCGCGTCCAGTATACTAATATTTTTAGAATGCTGTTGCGAAGGCCTCGTTTTTGTAGTGCCTCAGAAATGTTTGTGCAAAATCGAACTGATAGCTTTCAAGCGGCAATTTGCAAAAAAACTGCATCTCTACTGGGCATCTCTGCTAGCAACAGCATCCTCAAAATAAGAAGTGAGGATATTACTTCTCCAATTTTAAAAAAGATGGTGAGGATGGTGATAAAATGATGTCCCAATGAAACATTATCATTTTAACATTATCTTTTATTTATTATTAATATCATGTCACTTTACTAACAATAGTTTGTAAGTCATTATTGTAATTACTAACACATTAGATCTTAGTCATCTGAATAAAGGAATTATTATTATTATTATTAATAACATTTATTGTACCTGGAAGATAAAAGAATTGAATTTTTTTTTCGTAATTAAAAGCTATAAATATGCAATTACAATCTCATCTCAACGACAATGAGTTATAAAAAATGTAAGGAAATTAAGGTTTTTTATAGTTTGTGACCGACATGTGAATGCGAACGTTGTTTAAAACTTAGTAGAATTGGCCTTCTGTTAAAATACACAACTTTTCGTAATTAATTGTTGCTTTTTGGAATTCTTAATTACGAAACCAGTGCGAGTTAGACTCGCGCACCGAGGATTTATTTATTTATTGCACACAATGTACACACAGTTACGGATTTCGATCGAGTCTTGATTTTTTCCAGTATACATTACTAACGGAAGTTTATAAACTATGAAAGCGAAACATAGCAGGTAGGATTGAAGGAAAAACTTAACTTTGTTGTTGAAAAGATGTTCTCCTATATATCAATGTTCGTCACGGTCAATTTTTCAACCGAAAATATAAATTTGTAATCGTAAAAAAATGATTTTTTATATGATAAAACTACAAATTCCCAATTTTCAGACTTTTTCCTGTATTTGTACTCTAAGATCTATCTTCTTGCCAGATTTCATGAATCTAGATCAACTGACTGACACTTGACAGACAGAACAGACTGTAGACTTGAGTATACTATGGTTTTAATTTCAACTGGATATTGACGGACGGACGGACAAGAAAGTAATCCTACAAGGGTTCCGTTTTTTTCCTTTTGACGAACCCTAAAAAGGGCTTTCTATTTCCGCAAAATTTTCTAAAATTAGTAGAATTGGCACGTGATAAGAATGTTAAAATATAGCCTTCTCCCAACTAAGTTCTCTTAAAATACTAATCTTAAAATACTCGAATTTAGCTGAATCCCAGTAATTTACTGCCTATCTGACCAGTTTAACCCAGGACCTGGGTATCACGATAAGCCTTGGCAAGACTAGCGTCAGATATCCTGGCAAAGATGTAGGTACAAATGACAGCCAGGACCAACGACTAAACATGCTTTGTGAGGTACGAAGGCGCTTCGGTTTTTAATCGACGGTCACCCATCCATGGAGTGACCTCGGCAAATGCTGCTTAACCTCAGAGAGATAAGAATGTGAATGTTCCTACTAAACTAATAAGAAAATTACACCTCAAGGTTTTGTAAAGATACATTTTCATTACCGACTTCACTTCACTTCACTTTCGTAAACATGAACTTTATTTAGTATGAGGTTACCTTTAAAGTATAGACACAATCCTTCTCTTGTCTGCTAATAACAACTAGTTGCAATTTATTACCATTAAATCAGCTGAAGCCAGTTAATATCAGAATTTCTCCATTGATCTCTGCTGGATATTTCGTTTCAATGCTAATGATAAATGATATTTATTTTGCAAGTAGGTTAAACATTACACTTTTACACGTCAATATTTTTTGGTAATTTTAAGCTACATGAGGCCGGTGTTTCCTAGCTGACTACCCTTAGAAGAAACACCGAAACAAACTCAGAGGTCAAAGTCTCTTTTACAGTCCATACAATCTGTACTGGTCGAATCATATGAGAACCATGTAGGTTAATAAATAAAAATAATTTAAAAAAATCGCTTATTTTCAGGCGTCGACGGCCCATAGCGTGTTTGTTTTACCAAAAAATAATAACTTACAAACTATGTTAGTACTAGTTAATGCTTTGAATTGAAGACAAACAGAGTTATTATATTACTGCAAATAGACCGTCATCATCATCATCTTCCTGCCCTTATCCCATGTTACTTGGGGTAGGCGCAACACGTTTTTTTCTTCCATTCTGTCCTACCACTAACTCCCTTTTCTTTCATATCACTCCTAATACAATCCATCCATCTTTTCTTTGGCCTCCCTCTCCCTGTCCATCCATCCACATTTATATTCATAACTCTTTTAGTTACGTGCATTTCATCCCTCCTCTTCACATGACCATACCAAGACAAGCGGTTCCCTTTTAACTTTTCCGTTACTTTCGCCACTTTTAAGCTACGAGTACCTCTAATGAACTCATTCCTCACTTTATCTCTCGATACTCTACACATCCATCTCAACATTCTCATCTCCGCTACATGCAATCTTTTCTCATCCGTCTTTTTCACAGCCCAACATTCTGATCCATACAGTACGACAGGTCTTATCACGGACTTATAGATTTTCCCCTAAACTAACTCACAAAACTGATTTCCGCAATTCAGAAAACACGGAACTAAATCCTACATTGACACCTACCCACGTAATAAATACTAAAAATAATAATCCAGAGAAAATTTAAGTCCAGCATTTAGAATAATGTTACCTTTTAATATACATGTAAATATCGCGGCATCTAAATAATGCCATAGCTCATCGCGATGGGCTCGCGCGTTAATTGCCGCGGCTGTGCGGACGGGACCTGTTATTACTAGGGTCTGTGTTAAGGTTGGTGTAGACGAGACTTGGTGTAGAGTAAATCGTGTGTAGAGGTATCGTAGTTTTTTTTTGAGCTATTTAGGATAGTTTCCAGCAGAGTAACGTTGATTTCGTTGAAACCAGGATACTTGTAGTGAACTAAAAGAATACCTTTTCAATTTTGTTCATTTCCAAAAAAAAATTGGACACGTATTTTTAATGAAGACGATATAGTGCGTTGAAAACACGCATGACGTTACTATGATGGTACAATTGAATACAATTTTCACCAGTTTTTTACGTGAAAAAAGAAAAAAATACGCGTCCAATATTTTTGGAAATCTTTGACGGACTAATTGAATTTTACCAGTCTAGTAGTCTAGTTAAATACCCTAATCAAAGATTTTGTGATTAGACAGATCTCGATTGTGGACTTGTCTAAATGTGTTGGTTCAAGTAATTCAGGAAATTGAAGACTGTGGATTATTTCAATTGATACCGATCTCACTAAATAATGTGCCTATGCCCATTGAGAGTTAAATAGGGACTCCATTTTCCACACTTAGACTCCCATCGGTCCGTTGTGCGTAGGTATCATGGCTAAGTTAGCCAGCCTAGCTCCGCCCAGAAGCACAGAAGTTGCCTGGGAGCTTCACAGGCTTCGCGGAGCGACCTCACTGTTCCGAGGATTTGTAAACGTTGGGTAGCCACGGCCTCGCATTCCAGGATGACGAAGGTGGCTGATTCTTTGGCGTCAAAGCAGGCACTCTGGAAGGGCCTGCAGAGTCGGTTGTCCGTGGCACCTATGTCAAAGAGATGGTCCGTAATTCTACTTAGGCTGTGTAGTCACTTTGTTAGTCGCGGGTGTAGATTTGGCATTGCTATTTTTGATTGCCTGCAGTCTGTAGCCCGTGACCGTTGCTGTAATGAAATCTATTGATTTCTGATGAATCCATGTACGAAACTGTGCACACACGCACACGTATGTGTAACATAATTTTGCTTTTCTTTCCCTTATGAATTCCAATTTTCACAAAACAATTAATCGCTAACCGCGTCGACGCGCGTCTTTTCACCGCGCCTCATCTACCCACACCTTTAGGCTGACCGCTCTAATAGCCAAGCCCGACCATTGTGCAGTATAGTTCGCGATATTATGTAATATATACGTACTGACCATCTTCAGTAATAACATAGCTAGATTTATACCAGCATAACATCCAGCTGGGGCGTACGTTAAATACTTTTGTTCTTCCGTACTAGTAACTGTATTTTGTAATATATTTTAAGTAGGCATTGTTTCAAGCGTTTGCTATTTAGTTAAGTATGAATATCTTCGGGTTGTAATGTGGTTTTGTTAAGTAGTTAGGTATATTTTCTGGTGTAAAGTTCTCGTCTTCATTTTTCATGTCGTAATATCGGTCTATGTCTTGTACAGTTCATGGTTTGACCGCTATAGTGAACGGTAGTTGCAGACTCATTGGACGTATTCGTAGTATTGTTAAAAGAAAATGGTGGTCGTTAAAATAGCTTTCCGTTCTAATGGGTTTGTTTTGTACGAGTAACTTAAGTTTGCTTAAGCTTGCATTCAGTAAACTTGGATGAAATTATTATTTTTTGAGTGCGCGATTTAGTGAGATTGATTTTACGATAAATGCTTTACCATCAACCTGTCTTTATAATGTCTTGGCTAACACCGTGAAATATACATCGAGTGTCTCTTTTATTCCTTAAGGGGGACCTAAGTATAGTATTGTGTCGCGAATCCAGACATCCGCAGCACAAATCTATCTGCCCGTAAAACCTTAAAGATCAAAATCTCCCATTCTCTACGAAGAGGGTACTTGGGCCTACACTTCTGCCGTACCCCAAACACGAACATTTTTACTGAAAACGTGACTACAGTATTTGTTATATGTAAATTAGCGATTTGTCCAATGGCCGCACGCGAAACTTCTCAGGCTACCTTTGATGTTTAAGTTTTTTAAACCCACGATACACGCAACAATCAAAATTAAACCTTATGACAACTTCATAAAGTGAATTTTAAGTCTCAACTGAAAAGTATGAAGATACTTAGAGAAGACCAAGAACGACATAGAGTAGGCTCGAACTGTGACAATTATCATTCATATGTGTCAAAAAGTGGCAATTTTTTATGTTAAACTGTGATTGATATAGCAAACATATCCAGTCGGATCGAAAACTAATGTAATTTTTATGTTAATTTTATGATATTAATTAATCAAAATACGCATGCGTAACGCAGTTATAAATCAAATTACTTTTTTAGCCATTTTTTGCGTTAATACCAGCTACTGATTGACAAATTCAGAATAAAACACGGTTCACAGATTGCCCTAATGATGTGGAATCATGGATATTTAGAAATGACATCAGATGGATAAACGGTTATTATAAAATCAATAAAAAAAATTGTGACCATTTTTATAGCCTCGTAAACTGGTCATAGATTTGTTATTTTTTTACCAATCAACTTTTATGATTTATCTGAAGTTTATATATTGTATCGGCTGATTCTGATATGGTTATTTAATATTAATTTTGTAAAACCGTTAAGAAATTATTTAATCTGATTTGACTGCCTAAATCGCATCGGCAAAATGGCACATCATAGTGCCATTTTGATTGTTAATCATTTATATTTTATGCTTTATTAAGTCGTTTATTCTTTCTTCAACGTTCAAACCAAAAATACGTTTAGCGATAGCGTTAATAATTAAGGTGTTAGTTATGCCTTTCTCGTCTTTTCTCTCTCTTGTAGTTTTTCTTAATATCATAACTATGTCAGATCATCATAAAATGCTGAAAAACATGAAATGATACATTTCTGTTCTCATAATCAATCCTTTACTAAAGGACGCTGTAAATGGTACACAAAGGCAGCATTGCCACATTAGATGGCAATGCTGATTCTGTGTCTGAAGAAAATCCTACAGGTCACGTGAAGAGACTTTCTGACGTCATGAAATCTTCATTCAAACCTTTTCAAATAAATTGCAATAACAAAGTCAACTCTATATCTATCTCCTTCCGTCTTGTGTGGGTAGTATAAACATCACGCTTAGGTAGACAATACGCACCGGGCAATATGCACTATTGAGAATGCAAACACAACTGCGCCGATGTTGGCAATTAAAAAAATATAAGCACTGGTATGGTACTCGCAGCTCCGGTTATGTGACTAGCCACCAAACGAATTTTAACTCTATATCAACAAAAATAAAGTCTTATTTGCGTCGTTGCAAAGTTTGATGAAAGGGTTGTGTAATAGATAATGAAGCCTATGTGGTGACAGTAGGGTTGGTTTTAGGTTAAAGGTTGTGTTAGACTACAATGTAGGGAAATCTATTTTACCTTATCTTTTGGTTTATATTAATGAGATACTCTATTACCTTTAATAGTTATAATTTTTCGCACTTTTATTATCAGTAGATGCTGCAGTCTCTCTATATCTTATGTTAAATAGATTAAAAACGAACTTATTTATTTTTCTCAGCATTGAATAGTCTACGCACACCTATCATTCGCTTCATATCTATCAGTCTTCTCTTATATGCCAGTTTTTATATGAATAAATAACCAAACACCTGTTAAATCTTTAACATCATCCTTCTCTTCAAAATACCGGTACGCCCACGTGCCAACACGACACGATAACCAATATTTAAAATTAATTAAAACAGCAAAAAAATCCTAAATCTTTATTTATGAATATTCCGAACTGTTAACACTATAATTAATATAGCAACACTGTCTAAATAAATCCGGAAAGAATCGCCAACGAACAAATTGGTTTGAATTTTAAATTTCGAATGTTTCCTAAAAACGGTGTGGTTAATTTTTCTTGTTCGTGACTTGTCAATTGGTTAAGACAAATAATTTAAATTATTATGTTGGTTCCAGATGTTGAGTCCAACGTTGGTGCCACCCACGCTCAATATCATCGATTAAAAAGAAATATAAGGTACTTGGAGAATTGTTTATTTACTAGAGAAGATCCAACCAACCTGCATTTGGGATGGAATATGGCCATATTCCATTCCAATATTCACTCTTAGAGACGGTAAGCCTGTTTTCCAACAGTAGAAATGGCTATTATGCTAGCATTCAAGTTAAATTTGTCATTTCAGTTTAACTTCACATTCTAAAATTTGGGTTTTAAAAAGTCTATAATAAAAATGTTCAAGGTGTTAGATCAAGAAAAACAAGTTTCGAGAAATTAAAAAAATATAGACGTTTTTTTTAGTATGACCCCACATAGCGAACTACATACCTACACATATCTGTTAAGAAAAAAAAAAGAAAATACAAATAACAGAGTCATCTGAACGCACCCGTAAGGAAAGTTTATATTATTTAAATATTTGAGCGTGTTCGAAATACGAATCATTATCTTTTCGCAAATGCAGAACAACATTCCAATTAGTAAACGATGTTAAACCTTATGTTTTCAGAGATAAAGTTCATTTTAAATTTTATTCATTACCAAGTATGCAAAGCACTTGCGTTAGAGCTTATGGCTCCAGAAATAAGATACAGTTTCAATTAATTGATTGACAAAATAAGCTTGTAATTACAGGCGCCACTTTTTGCAAGCGTATAACTGTAACATCAATTGGATTTTTGACGAAATTTTGTTGATTGCTTAATTGTTTCCGAACGACTGTTATTTCTTACATTTTTGACATGTGAACGGTTTTAAAGTCTTATCGAGTTCGGAGTACTTATGATGAGTTCTTGTTAACTTAAAGTCTTCCGTGACTTAAGTGAAACGATTTTTCAATTATCATGCTTGGTTTACACTCCGACACTGTTGCACTTTTAAGACACAAATTTATAATTATAATGTGTGTGTATGCTCCCTAACAGTGCATACGAAGTAAGTACGCTCCTTTAGAATGTAAATATAATTTTCGGCTTAGTAAGTAGGTTACTTCAATGCGCATTGGAATACCTATATTATATTCCCTACACAGAGTAATTAAAGTACATGCTAACGAGTTGTTTGTCTGACTGAAAACAACCTTGAACCCCTAACATTTCATGGCGACCCTGCCTTAGGGTCTGCCAAGGAACAGATTAAGCTAAGTATTTGTTGCGTGACGATTTTCAAAATGTGTAACTTCAAGGTAGAAAAGGACGTTGCGGAATTTGTTTGAAAGAGTCACCGCGGCCCTGGAACGCAAAGGGCTTTAGAAGGAACACGGATGGGTTTTAGTCAGTAAGAGTCTGACACGCCCTTCCGCTCAGAGTGAAAGAAGTCATTTGATGATTACAAAAAGGTAGAAATGGACGAGATATTCTCAAATCAAAATGCGCCCTTCTAAAGTACATCGGAAGACACAGGGAGCGGCTGAGCACGATTACTATCATAATTCTTGCTGTCATATCTTTCCTGGTAATATACTTTTTCCTGGTTTCATCGTATATTATAGTTTCAATTATAATAATAATACTTTATTGATACAAATCCTTACAATTATGCTTAATATCTAGCAAAGTTCACAATAGTTCAGACGTACAAAAGCTGAAAACCTGACCCCTAAACTAGGAATACCTGTAACTTAGGAGTCAGTGTTCTACTGCCACTTGGACACTATATACCTTGTGGAAATTCAGAGCTGGTAAGCTGATATTATTCAAAAGAGTATATTATTATGTAGTATTTAAGAAAGAAACTATATTTGTATCACACTATCATTCTGATTTCTGTAACTTTTATATATACACTTCTCATCAAAAAAATCGAAACACTTTCCTTTTTATTGTTTTTGTCCTAATTTTTTACAAAAGAGAATTAATTCCATGAAAAAAAAAACATTATTGTGTAGCTGGCAGTTTGGTCATTACAGTAAGAAGAAAAAAATCAAAATTCGAAATTAGAATTTCATTTGTTTATCCTATAAATGAAATTAATCACTGTTTTGAGACAAATGTGTATTTAGGGTTGGAGTACGTTTCTCGTTTAAAAACTAAAATTAGCGCTTGTCTTTAAACTTTTTGTTTCTTATTTCATTTACTGTGACTTTGGGACGTCTGAAAAAACTTTTTTTTCTAAAACATATGGATACTTCGCCCGCAGAAGCCGCCCAAGTGGTGGCATTGCTGGATTCTGGACTTAGTCAGCGTGTTGTGGCTGCAAGATTGCATCTAAGCTTATCATCTGTTCATAGAGTCTACAAACGCTATCGGGAGACTGGTTCGTTCACGCGCCGTTCAGGATCTGGCAGGAATCGGGTCACTTCTGAGCGAGATGATCGATTTATTGTAACAACCTCTTTACGAAATCGACGCCTTAACGCTTTTCAACTGCAGCAGCAGCTTCGCGTTGTACGAAGAGTAGCTGTAAGTGACTCTACAATAAGAAGAAGGTTGAAGGAACGCGGATTGGCACCGCATAAGCCAGCGAATGGGCCGAAATTAACTGCAGACCATCGAAGAGCGCGCCTTAACTTTGCACGCGAGCACCTAACTTGGTCATACCTTCAGTGGAGCAAAGTACTGTTTTCTGATGAGTGTAAAATTATGCTGTATGGTAACGACGGAAGGAACAAGGTCTACAGAAGAGATGGAGAACGCTTTGCACAATGCTGCATTGAAGAAAAGGTCAGCTATGGTGGCGGTTCGTGGACGGTTTGGGGAGGAATCAGCGCCGACGGTAAGACAGAACTTGCCTTTGTATCTGGGCCACGGCTGCCTGCACTAAACTCTCATCGGTACATCGAACAGTGTCTTGAACCTCATGTGATGCCCTATGCACATTTTATTGGCAACGACTTCATATTCATGCACGACAATGCTAGAGCTCACACCGCGGGCGTCGTACGAGATTATCTTACCGAAGTCGGTATCTCCATTATGGTATGGCCAGCAAGAAGCCCGGACATGAATCCCATTGAACATCTATGGGATGAATTAAAGAGACGAATTCGAGCAAGAGATCCAGCCCCAGAAACACTTAGCCAGCTGCAAAATGCAATCCAAGAGGAATGGGATAATATACCACAACATGTGATCGTGACTCTCATCCGATCGATGAAGAACCGTATGGAAGCAGTAATAAGAGCTCGCGGAGGGAATACAAGTTATTAAATAAACGTTTCTTACATTTTTTTTCATTTACGCGTGTTGTTTTACCCATTTCCTTCATATTCCATACAGGGTAAAAATTACTCATTATACAAAATACGAAACCTATGAAGACTTAATTTGAATTTAGAACATTAACATTAGGATTTAAAAACCTCATACTACTCACTATTAAATGACATTTTACATTTATTCCTAAATATACACATTTTTCTGATAATCTTTATCAAATCATAAACTGCGAGGTGTTTCGATTTTTTTGATGAGAAGTGTATTTTTTATATTTACTGTTCCCGACCACTGTAACTCCTAAGAACCAGCATCAACAGTGCCGTCCCCCAAAACACGCTGTAGTCAGTGGAACTCGACGAGTCCCGGAGAGACGATTCAACTGTCTTGGAACGAGCAACGAAATGAATCAGAAAACAATAGTGGAGAAGTTAGAAATCATAATTTCTACTTTCCTCCTCATCAAGCAGTAATGAGAACAGAGGAAGTCACCACACACAATTCTATGACTTATCGTACGTTTTTTATTTTACGTGTCGCCAATACGTGTGTGTATGTTATGTTACAATACACGCTCCATCCCGTATAGAAATCGTCACTTATATTTTTGGTAGGAAAAAAAAACTATATTTTCCCACTATTGCCTTATATGTATATCACAAATTTCAACACCAAACCATCCTAAATCAACTAAGTGAAAGCCTACAAACCCATGACCTTTGCTCTATGGTTCCACCTATTAATAAGTCCTCATTGGACAGAGTATCAATCGAAGCAGATAATTATAGTTTCCGGGCCACGAATTTAATAATAAAATATTTGAATGATGATCTTAATATTATGATCTTATTAATTTGTTTTGGTTGGTACAAGGAATGGGCGTTAAGTCGTGCATGGTATCCATGCAAGGTTGGTCTGTGGACCACAGTTTTCGTGACACCATGTACAGTGACTGATTGTTTGGTTAGCCGTTTCTGTATTAGCAAATAAATAGACCTCCCATTGTGGAGTACAGTACTTTTATGGAAATTCTATTATATTCAGAGAAAAACTAACAATTTCAGCAGTGGTTCTGGTGTCCTTGCAATTAACAGCATTGATGTATTTTACGGCTGGTCTCAATAACGTATCTACCTTTTACGTAGTTGAAACGACATGTTTGCCTTTCAAGTATGAGATTTCAGTTACTGTTGGTAGCTAATTTGACAGCTGGTTAAAGATAAATACTTTATTGAAACCGGCCGTTAGTCTCCCAATCAACTGAGCAATCCGCATTGTACGACTAGATGAGCGTGAGATATTTTTCTTTGTCTTTTCCATGATTTAATAGTTGATATTGTTAGCTTAGAACAAAATTCAGTCTCAACTGAATGTAAGTTGTTTTTATAAAATACTTTATATTTGCCTCATGGAACAAATTTAGCACCTACACGTAGGGTTGGTACTGCCTAACCTCTTTTTTTTTAAGGATGGGAAATCATCAAATGACTTCTTTCGCTCTGGGTGGAGCGGAAGAGCGTGTCAGACTCTTACTGACTAAAACCCATCCCACCCAGGCTTCTAAAGCCCTTTGCGTTCCAGGGCCGCGTTGACTCTTTCGAACAAATTCCGCAACCCTGGCAAAAGGGTACTGCGTAACCTAGACGTGAACAAGGCTAGTGGCCCGACGGGATACCGGCAATTGAACTGAAGACTTGTGCGCCTGAGTTGTCTCCGATCTTGACACGCCTATTTTGCCTTTCGTTTAAGAATGGAAAAGTGCCGATGGCTTGGAAGCAAGCTAACGTACAGCCCGTGCCCAAGAAGAGTAGTCGAGCTGACCCAACAAACTATAGACCCATCTCGGTAGCTTCGTGTTACCGAGTGAATAAAGTACTGCTCGCATCTTTGGGACGAATCTGCCAGATCGTCGAGTCGAAGCTCCAAAGTCTTGAGCAACAACCTATAGAAAACCGGTTTTCTATCGGTTGCATTTTTTCTGGAATTCCTGATAGCTACAACCTGGGAGTCTTTAAGTCAAGAGTGAATAGGTTACTTCTAGGCAAGCGTGCTCCATCTTCGACCACATCATCGCTTGCCATCAGGTGCGCAGTTGTCAAACGCGTGACTATCAATGGTAAAAAAAACACTCTATTATTTGGGCCTATGGCATGACAGATTTTGTCCCACTGCTGGGCAATGACTTCCCCATAGATTTCCAACGGTATCTGTACTTGGCGTAGTAAATTTTTAATTTTAGTACTTTTTATATCGCCATGCAAACAACAGATATGGTTGTTCCCAATATTTAGTTCACAGCATCAAACTCTGACATTTTTTTGTTTATTCACTAGAAGTCCTGCCCACCACTTCGTACAAGAACGCTTGTATTCCATATAAGTGGCGATTACAGCACATTAGTGTGCGGTCGTCAGATCGCCGCTGCACTGTCATTACTAATATGAGCTGTTTCAGCTCTGCGGTCTCAGGTCGAGGGCTTGAGAAGCTATGAAGTTTGGGAGAGGTTCTAGAGAATAATCTTATTCTTATCAGGTTCTAAATCTTTTTTAAAGTATTTAAATAAGCTCATATCTTACTGGATAGCCTATGTTTAGCGGTGGCAGATGGCAGTGAGGGAGGGTTGACAAAAATGCGGGCTAAATGCTTGTTCGTGACAGAATCATTACTACAGAACCTGAGGGCCTAAGGGCAAAGCTGTCCAAAAAACTGACGAAAACTTGTGTCGACAATGTATGATTAAATTTTGCTTGATGATATTGCACTACCGAAACGTCGCGTATTATTTGAAAACTCTCTCTCTCTCTCTCTCTCTCTCTTTGGAACTCTCTGCCTGCGTCTGTGTTAAGTTAACTAAGCAATATGTGAAACTAATAAATAAATAATAAAAATCTCTTCAAAATTAGAGTGAACAGGTTTCTTCTGGGTAAGCTCGCTTCATCGTCGACTTTGTCTCTGTCATCTATGACCTAGACTAGAGTCAAGAGCAAAGCCATCACAAAAAAAAAGCTTTGGGGGACAGTCGTCAGTCCTTTTTGCAATATTACTTCCTCTAGATCCTGGCTTAGCGTTCTTTGACTTAAGAGGGATCTAAAAAAAAATAGTTTCCTTATATATATGGTGCCCTAGAGTGCAATAACACACATCTTTTATGCCGTCTAAAATCACTACGAGAATGGAATGAAAAAAAATGCTCTGCTGCCCAACACAAAGTCACTAGCCGCCTCTATAAGACCCCTCCATCCAAGTCCTTGTTTCATGGCTCATTGTACGGGTTTTTGTTAGCCAGAACAGTATTGGTATCTTCACGCATAAGCTGCGGCAAGGCGAAGTGGTCAAAACACTCAGTTGGTTTTTGCGCAGTACAACGTTCGATTCCATGTTCACTTATTGTCAGTTTATTGAGCAAAAACTTGAGTATTTGTTTGAAAAGTAAGGAATTTATGTTTCTAGAGTTGTTGCTTTTTGTTTGGGCTGAGTTGTGTTGGTTTCTGTTCGGCAGAGTTTTTGCTAGTACTTAGGTACTTATCTAAGAGTGTTCTTGTATTTTTATGGCTAAAAGAACCTTCTTTTAGCCATAAAAATACAAGTACTGGAGAATGATTTTGAGGATAGTTATTTAAAATTACGGTACAGTATAAGCTGTCATAATATTTTTTAAGTGAAAATTTCTTTGGGCGCGTTGAGCTCTTTTTGGGTGAACAAAAATCATGGAACTCGCGTCATCGTCACCGAACGCTTTAGTTTTCGCTTAGATTTCTCTCCTATCGCAGTCCCCAAAGACTACCCCGCATGTTTTTTTATTCCCAAATATCATTGTGGACTGGTTTGATTGGTGATTAATCTATGATTACAACAGCAAAAACCAGAACAGCATCAATTATTAACATACAACATTTATTCAACTAGAGCACACACGATCTCGAACAACAATTTCTAATGTCGAAACTTTTGACAAATTGCCCGAATTGCCCGAACCAGAGCATCGGTGACCGGGCAATCGGGGCAATATAAACAACCAATTACTTTGCTTGATTTATTGTGGGCAATTATTTATTGTCCGAGCTTATTCGCGTTTTAATTGTTGGTATTGATGCAATACCGATAGGGTGGAAGCGCTAGTTGTACGCTTAGGATTGTTTTTTTTTGTATTTTGTTGCGCTTTTGAACTTACCAAGTGAGAAGGCCAGACAACTTATAAACTTAGACTTAGACAAAACTACAAAATTAAAAGTTACTTTCACCAGATAGTAACTTACTTGCCTTAACTAGGTGCGAAACAAAAGGGATCAATTTGAAAAAAAAAATACGTTTCTTAAATTCTACAACGTTATTAAGGTTTTTTTTTTTTTGTTACGTATCGAAAAGTAGCTGGATTAACTCATACTTTTGACATTTTTTTTCTTATTGTTTTTAACGTGTCTTTACTAATATAATTTGAGAACTACTAACACTATCGTTTAGGGTTTAGTTTAAGTAAAATAAAATTATGTATATGGGTATGTCGACCCAAATCTACCTTTTAAGAAACTTTCTTATATTATCTTTCTTTTAACATTGTATTTGCAACGGCCGCCAACAGGTGCTCTTCCCCTGCAAGTAGACGATATATTTTTCTCAATATTAATAAGACCACCCGTCGAGAACGCCTCGTACGATATTAGTCGAGTTCGACATAACTTTATTTATTTGCCGATAGATCACGCGGTTTGTGATAAATTGTTACGTATAGTGCCCTCTTCAAGTTAATTATAATTGACCGAAAAGGCGAATATAATAATTATCGTATATATTAATCTATTATGTATTTATTGTATATCAGCTTGTTGCCCGCGACTTCGTACGCATATATCCCGTTTTTTCCCGTTCCCGCTAGAATTTCCCGTTCCAGTGTAAACTATAGCACTCAGGAATATTGTAGCTTTCGACCAGTGAAAACATTTTTAGAATTGGATCATTAGTTCCAGAGATCACCCCCTACATACAAACTTTACCTCTTTATAATATTATCTACACTAATATTAAAAGAGGAAAAAAATGTATTTTTGTGTGTGTATGTTTGTAATTAATAAACTCAAAAACTACTGTAACGATTTAAAAAATTCTTTCACCATTGGAAAGCTACATTATCAGCGAGTCACATAGGCTATATTTTATCCCCGTATTAACACGAGAACGGGAACTACGCGGGTGAAACCGCGTGACGTCCGCTAGTTATAGATATGAATGGTACACCTAAGACTATCTATAGTACTGACTTTCCTTTTTTCTCCAAATCCATCCAAAGGTTGTCTTGAAAAGATCGCTTTTAGCGATAAGGCCGTCCACTGTGTCACCCTGTGTCATGTTTTTCTTCGTCTATATTTATGTAACTTATATGGTGTACATAATAAAGAGTATTCTATTCCAGTCTATTACGACTGGCCTGTTGGTCGAGTGGTTAGTGACCCTGACTGCTTAGCCGGAGGTCGTGGGTTCGATTCCCACCCAGGACAAATCTTTGTGTGATGAGCATGATCATTTGTTCTGTGTCTGGGTGTAATTTGTCTATAATATGTATGTACCTATTTAGTATTATTTATATAAGTATGTTTATCAGTTGTCTGGTTGCCATAGCACAGGCTCTGCCTAGTTTGGGATTGGATGACCGTGTGTGAGTTGTCCCAAGATATATATATATATATTACAGGAACTATGTGGTGATTTCTTACATGAAAAAGTCTGTGCCAGTATTTTAACTAATTTAATTTTGTGTGATGACCAGAAATATTGATGAAAATAAATATGGAACACAGGCATATGCTCCCGTATCAACTACATCCAGATCGTCTGAAAATGAACTCGATATTCTATGTATCTGTTTGGATGACGATTACACGATTGACAGCTGTTTAGTTGCTACTTTTTTGCGGATTTGTCAATAATTTGTTATTATCTAAAGAACTGTCTTGGGAAGCGGTCACCTCCTTCTGCGAAGCAGTAATGCTAGCGAAGGAGGAGGCGGGCCGCGCGAGGGAAAGGCAAGGCCTTCGCCCCAACCGCCGCAACAGGAGAAGACGCCCCGGGCGTCGGGAGTCGCAGGGCGATCCCCGGCCACCGTAGGCGCAGGCCTGCGGACGGCGAGCATTGGGTGGCTCGCTGTCCGATCACCACCGGGCCCGGGTCGATGCCGCGTTGTGTTTCACGCGCGCCTCAAAGGGATGTCAGCATAGAAGACGGGGCCCGCTAGGGCCTGAGCCTGCCAGGGTTGCGGAATTTGTTCGAAAGAGTCACCGCGGCCCTGGAACGCAAAGGGCTTTAGAAGGAACACGGATGGGTTTTAGTCAGTAAAAGTCTGACACGCCCTTCCGCTCAACCCAGAGCGGAAGAAGTCATTTGAAGATTTCCCATCCTTAAAAAAAAAAAAAATCTAAAGAACTGTGCGTATTCTAGGTTCCAGAATAGGTTCAAGGTGGCCTTGTGCGATAAGACCACCCATTAAATACTTGTTTAAAAAAAAATGTCTTGTGTTAATTATGTGTGCAATAACTTGTCCAATATACAAGGCGTCTCACGACATTACCTCATGAAGGGAAAGTACCTTAATAGTAAAGATACTGATTGAGGACTTCATTTTAAAATGAAGTCCTCGCCTGTCTGAACCGGGAATCGAACCTGCAAAATGTGAAAAACAACCTGTAATTTTACTGTATCGATCGAAAGGCTCAATCATATACATTTATGTATTTCTTCTAAATAACATAGCATCTTAAATTTAAAAGGAAGACCTAGAATTATTTTTTTTAATTCTTCTAAGATCTGGGTAAAATTAAAAAAATACAACACCTAATAAACTCTCCACTATTCTTCGCCAAACAAATATTTATATGTATTTTCCTCACGTCTCCTCTCATTACAGCTCACGTTTAAACACCTAACAAACAGCTCTTGCGCAGAAAAATGACACGCATTATGTTCGATGGCCGTAATGGTGGGTCCTGGCGCGGTAACAAATAGTGCTAATTTTATTTAATAGTCATATTTATACGCATATCGGAAGCGGCGGAGGTCAACTTGGTCGAGGTCGGGTGGACCGAGGTTAGGGGTGGTTCACAAAGGGTGGTCGCGAGAAAAATGGGGAGTTTGTTGCGCTTCTACTTCCCAGCTAAAACACTAGGAAGTGGTGACGGGCAGGCGTTTTGGGGGACCGTCTTTATATGGAACTTTGACGTTCAAAAAGTGCTGGCACTCAGCCTAATTTGAATAAATGACTTTTGTTTTTTTTTATTTTGAATTATGAAGAGTAGTAGGCACTTTACACAATTATACCTTATCATGCAATCTTTTTAAAATAGTAATAAGGCGGAATACCAGCTATTCCTACGTATCCTATTAATATTATAAACGCGAAAGTTTGTAAGTATGGATGGATGGATGTTTGTTACTCTTTCACGCAAAAACTACTCAATGGACTTTGATGAAATTTGGCACAGTGGTAGAGTATAGTCTGGAATAACACATTGGATATATTTTTATACCGGGAATATATTCCCTTGGGATAATTTTCGTCAATCACCCGGGAGTTAACTATAATATGATTTGTGTGAAACCGTTGTGTAACAATTTGTGGTGTACAAAAAAGTACATTCTGTGTATCAAAGAAAATTAATGAAGATTTTAGTTCTGTATCTGCTAAGGGTAACGTCGAACAACTACGACGAGTTAAGAAAATTGGTCCACGTTCGCGTATTAATGATTTTAGACCATCGATTTCAATTCCTCATGAGATCTATATCTCTGACTCTGCCGATTTCTGGATTTCTTCTAAATCCCGCAACGGATTTTGGTAAGGTTTTCACTCATAGAAAGAGCGGAAACGTTGTGTCATTAGAATAGAAAATAATACATCTTTATTTGCTTAGAAAGTAGGTACATATTAAAATAAGTTATTAAATTATATAATAGGATCCATGTACATTCTGCTTTAATATAGCATGCAAATTAATACGCAGTAAGAAAGAAAAGAAAGAATAATATTTATTTAGCACTTACATGAAACACGCACGGTACATAGAAATAAAATTAAAAAACAAAATGTAGGTATGCTAAGAACCAAGTGTGTGTCTCACGGCTGCACTAAAAAGGTCCATTTCAGCGATATGTCAGACAGACTGATGCTGTCTGACGCTGGTTTTCTAATGAACCCTTGAATGGACGAGTGGCGGTTCATTTGAATCCATCTAATATAGTAGTAGAGAATAATAAAGACTATTACTACTACATTACAAAAGATTATCAATAGATTTCCACCCGTACGAAGCCGGCTCGGGTAGCTAGTATTTTAAAGCCACATGTCAAAATGGCCAGTTATTATTCTCAAATTTTTCGTAAAACACTGTGCTACCAGGAGATACTTTCATAACCTAAATGTAACCTTAACTGTATTCATATCATCGACATACTATTATAATATTTTTTCCATACATCGCGCACAATCTAAGTGCAATCCATACCGCATGTCCCGCTCCAACCTACACACAACCTTAACGAATAGCCTGTGAAATCTTAAATCAATTTAAAAACAGTTATTATGAAAGGCTAGCTTGGGCCTTATTGTTTTTAATGGCCCTTTTCGGCCCGGGCCGGTAAGTGTCCGTAATAGTATGTGATAGCATGGGGTTTTGTATGCGGACTTATGTTGTGATAAAGGGTACTTTGTGATGTGTCGACTATGCGATTAGAGAGATGGCTTTGATTATATATTGTTGCTTAGTATGCTTGGATAGTGGTACTGATTTACATTGTAGTCTGTGACTGGCATTCTTCTGAATCTTGAACTGTTAAGTTTTGTGGACATATTTTTTTATTTTTAATACTTTATCATATAAAAATAAAAATAAAAAATCAGTCAGAATCGAAATCAAAAGACAATTATATTCAAATTATTGCTGATTGCTGAGTACAAACACATTTTGAACGTCAATGTTTACATAAAGGCAGCCCCCAAAAATGCCCACTCATCACTACTTCCCAGTGTTTTAGTTTTGTTGGGAAAATATAGGTACTATCAGTCCAAATATATCTATCTCCCTACTATCAGTCCAATATTTGTTGTAACAACGACTCTGTTTTCAATTACGGGTTAATTGAATCAGAGGTAAATTGAATCACAGTTACGACGGGCAGTGTTGATACCTAAGTTTCGTACTACATTGAATGATGCCTTCACAACTTAAGATGTTAGGCAGAACTTAATTTTGACGCATTTATACAGGCCGTGATTTGTTATAAACAGCATCATCATTTGCATGTTTTTTTTTTCAACTACGGCTTGGCTTACATTCTCACTGGATGCCAGACTGTTAGCAGATTTTCAGTCTTAAACATGAGATGAAAATCTGCCTTCGGAACTAAGCTTAAATATTTAGGTACCAAGTTTTTCTTACAATTCCCGCGTCAACTACCTTCCTTATAACTCTGGCTTCTACTATACAACCAATCCAATATTTGTTATAACAAAGCCTCTGTTTTCAATTACGGGTTAATTGAATCGGGGCTGAATTGAATCATAGCAGTGATGGGCACTGGTAGTGTTAATAAGTATCGTGCGAACCGGCCGTATGGCGTATCATCTCGAAGACTGCGATCCTGTCTGTAATCTAATAACGATTAGTTAAGGCGAAGTGTGCTGAGTGAGGGCTTTGTTTGTTCGGTGTTGAATTATTATTGGTTTTGTTTCGATTGTATCACAAAGTTTGCTGCAATATTAATAATATTCGTTTTTGTGTTATAGTGTTGGTTTTTTCCTTTGTGTTTTCTGTACTTGTTCAAAATAGATATGTGACAATTCTGTTTCAGGCTTCATTATATTTTCCTTCGATGAAAAAGTGTTAGAAATCTGTAAATAGGACCATTTAAATTACTTAGGTTGCCACCGGTATATGGTGGACATCCCATCCACACGTACAAAACGTTTTGGGAACACATTAACTGTGCGAACAGCTAAGGAGTGGAATTCCCTGCCAGAGTCTGTGTTTCCTGATAACTACAACCTGGGAGTCTTTAAGTCAAGAGTGAATAGGTTACTTCTAGGCAAGCGTACTCCATCTTCGACCGCATCATCGCTTACAATCAGGTGAGAAGTTGTCAAAAGCGTGCCTATCATTAGTAAAAAAAAACACGCATATAGTTTAGGCCTATGGCATGACAGATTTTGTCCCACAACTGGGCAATGACTTCCCCATAGATTTCCAACGGTATTTGTACTTGGCGTAGTAAAAATCAGTAGTAAAAAAAAGGTTTTTTCCTTACCTAACTTGGGTAATGAAAAATTTAAATATCAAAGCAGGTTCATTTACAATTTTCATTTAGTACGCCAAGTTACATTTACCATGCCATAAATATAACACACACAGACTTCGCTTTAACAAAGATGATTCGAATAAGCCCAGCAAAATGAGTGAAGCTAGAACAGAAGCCGCCTCGTACCGCCAACCTTCAATTATAGCAGCCATCATTATTTAATAATAAAAAAATAATAATATAATTCAGTTTAGTCAAGTAGACAAATGATTACTTTGTGCGGAATATACCGAAGTCTAGTGATGGGGTCGCTCTGTGATTCAATTTTATCGATATTGTGAAAATAACGAAAATGCCAGAAAAAAAGTTCAAAACTCAGCTTTGTTGATTCTATGCTGGTTTACATAGATTCTTAATTATTCATTGTACGCCAAGCAAAATTCACAGTTATTTAATAATTCGTGTACCTATAAAGGGTAGAAACATCCTACCCTTTACTTATTCTTTCCATAACAATATCAAAATAAAAAAAATACTTTTTCAAATGCCGGTCGCCTAATTTGACATTTTTTTTTTTGAGTAGTCTGATGCAGTTGGTTGCGTTTACTTCAGTTAAACCACAGGTTCGGTGCCACTAACTGCACCAGACTGCTTGAAAAGTGATTTTTGTGGAACTTTTCAGATAGTTTTCTTGAGATCGTTTTTTTTTTAAGTTCTCTACAACGTGTAACAGAATAAACGCAATACCTCTGAGGGGCCATTATACTCATCATTGTGAACAACTTTTACTATGGGACCAATCTCAAAATCGCGAAATCAAAATCAGCTGTTACGCGTGTCCGTACGTAGGATCACGGTAGATGTCGATTTAGGACAGCTTTATAATAAAAATAATAATAATAATAAACGTTTATTTCGACCAACAACGGATCATAGCACACACATTAGACATAATAAAATGATAACAAAAACACACACACATAAAAATACTACAAACACATTAATTCAAAATACACATACTACTGGTTTCGATTGCTCAGTAAGTGAACCATACAGCAATGGTTCTGACAATCGAACGTCTGCGTATATGTCCTCAGGATGCCGTTGAGACTAGCCCGAACCCTGCGCACCAGGGAAGTGCACCGTTTTCGCATAGTAGAATAGAAACAGTCTACTTGTGTTTTTTTTTTTGTAATGATGGGAAATCATCAAATGCCTTCTTCCGCTCTGGGTGGAGTGGAAGGGCGTGTCAGACTCTTACTGACTAAAACCCATCCGTGTTCCTTCTAAAGCCCTTTGCGTTCCAGGGCCGCGGAGACTCTTTCGAACAAATTCCGCAACTCTGGCAGGCTCTGACCCTAGCAGGCCCCGTCGTCTATGCTTACATCTGTTTGAGGCGCGTGCGCAACACAACGCGCCATCGACTTGTGACTTTATGTCATTATTTCTATTTTCTAAATTAAGTTTGTCAATAAATGTAGGTGGGTCAATGACCGTTATTGCAAATTTATCTGGTGTCAGCCATAGATTCATATGATAAATTTTTCTAAATTACATACTTTACAACCCAATAAAATCATGAAGAAGCGATCATTACAGCCTATCTATAATCACCAAACTAGCTACTTACTAATACAAATCTTATTAACACCAGAAGTCATAGCAATCAGCAGTTTGCTCCCCTAAACGGTATTTCTAACATAAAATCTAAATAAACAGATATTTACAACTTTCCAATATAAATTACGAAACACTTTGGTGGTCATAAAAGTATTACGGCTTCTGATTTGAACCCGTGAACATGATCTTTATTATGGTAAGACCACATTACGAGAAACTGTTTAGTCACAGGTTAGTAATATTTTTAGTATGTGATCATTTTTGTGAAGCAAAAGATATTGTCCATAAAATAAAATCAATAGAAATGTTTTAGTACCACAGTTACTAAATATTATCTATGGAAACAAAAGGTGAATCGATTGCCATTTGAGATATACAACGTGAAACAGAATAAACGCAATACCTCTTTAGGGGTTATTGTACTCATTATTATGAACAACTTTCATTTTAGGAACAACAGAGGGTTGATTATCGTCTGCCCCATACATTTATATGTGCATAACTCGACAAAATGATGAGTACCTTAAGAGGTGATGCATTAGTGTGGAATTTGTTCGAAAGAGTCACCGCGGCCTTGGAACGCAAAGGGCTTTAGAAGGAGCACGGATGGGTTTTAGTCAGTAAGAGTCTGACACGCTCTTCCGCTCCACCCAGAGTGGAAGAAGTCAATTGATGATTTCCCATCCTTAAAAAAGAGGTAATGCGTTTATTCTGATTGTATTCTTACAAGCCGGCAAGCATCTATACTTTAAAACCTAAATCAGATATATTTATCCAACTAAGACTGAAAGACTATTCAAATAAAGACAGTCGCCCATGACGTGCATTCCTCAGCACATGCTTGTATTATAGCAAGCAACTGTATTGATAAAATGATAACTCATGCAAAGAGTGCAACAAATACACAGACAATGTCTTAAGACTTCAACAAATATAGTTGAAATAATTTTGCTAAGATCATAACTTATATCAATTGAACAGAGTGCCAATGCTACTAATTTTTAAGCAACGTTCTCATTTGCATGTCAGTCTCAAACTGTCAATAATGTATGGAAATTGAGGTGTTTTTGACACATCGCGATTTAGATGCGAATGCATACGTTATATGCATGCATAGTAATTAGTAGTATTGATTCTCAGGTATGTGATGACGGTATTAACTTATAGCTGCAGAAAATCTACCGCAATGTTTACTGTCCCACAAATTGCGTCACAATATAAACAATGTAGGAAGCAGTTTTCTACAAAACACTATGCAGATGCTATACAACCTTATTTTAAACACGATCCTCTAATATGGACCAACCATTAAGTACCCACTCCGCATAGTTCAAAGTTTAAGAGCTACTTAATACTTTAAGCGTAAGCGCATATTATTTATAGATATGACATTTTTTATGGTCATATAAAATATAACGTGTTCGCCTAATAAGAATATTATGTATGTAATTCTTTAGTGTCACTACAGCCAATTTTACAATCTTGTTTTTTTTAGTTTAGTTCTATTTTTTGTATAAATAATATCACACTTACGAACTCTGGCGGATTAAACAGATTAATAACTATAGTGCCTAAAGGTATGGTACGTCGTCCGTTGTTAATATAAGGAGTTGAAATATTATGCTAAGCATTTAAATGGCCATGGGGCAAGAAATTAGGAGATTGTCAAAACATTATCGAAGATGGTAAACTTATTTTTTTATTCTACATAAAATGCGTTTGTTATTTATTCCGAATAGAAAAGTAACTCCGTTCTATACCATTCTTATCATTAATTTTTTTTTCTCTTCAGTTTTTTTTTTTTGCATAACAATGCAAGCATAATAAATCATAAACATGTAACATATTCTTAAGATAATTGTGATAAATTCTAATTAAAAAATGTAAGTGTCATCATAAAAATATTTATCGACATAATTATCCCCACGGCCCATCACTACTCCATTACCCGGCGCCGTCTGTAATCCTCGCTCGTTTTATTTTCGCAAATCAGTGTTGCGGTCGAGGTTAGATTGTGTGTGCCTGCACAGTAGCGAACATGCCTCGACCTTTGTATACTACAGGTTTTTATACAGCCTGAGTTTTATTGCCATCCTAAATTTTATAAGATCTTTGATAAGTAATGACATTATTGTTTCTTGTTTTAGCCGATAAATAGTGGAATCATGCATTTACATAGCACCTATCTATCCTTTCCAGCTATAAACACTCTCCTCTCGTCTCACCGTACACTCGTTCAGTGAATGTGGATGGCTTAGGACCTTATTTCAAATCAGTTTGATGGATTTTCACTCGACATGACAATGAAAAAGCAACCCTAGATTAATGTCAATTAATAACAAGCTTTAACCGTCAATTTAATTATACAAAGTAGAGTCGAGTGCTGAAAACAGTTGCAGATACCTTTGTATACAGAATAAGGCTTAGTAACCACGCAGTATGACAATTAATCAGGAAAAAATAATGTATAATGACAATTTTACATATTCCATTGTATTAATCTTGTCTTTGATTAATATATAATGTACAGAAAAAAAAATACTAATAAAAAATCAGCCTGTATATTTGTATAAGCATAGCTCCGAACTGAGATTCGCTTTTTTAGCTCGCAATTAGGAAGTATATGGATCACATATGGATGAGAAAAAAGGGCTGAAAAAGTAGTGATTGCTTCGGTAGTTTTAAATAACTGTTATTAAGTTTTGGTTTTTGGTGTGGATCCAACCTTTTGGGTTTTTTCTCGTTGTTTAATTGTAAAGGTCAGATGGTATCCATAGTCGCTTTGTTTTACTTGCCATCCAAGACTAAAACTGGAAGGAAACAATTTTTGACCGACTTAAAAAAAAAAAAAGGTTTTCAATTCGGACGTATTTCTTTTTATGTTTGGTTCAGTAGTTTGGTTTTTAAATAAAAATAGCTGGAGGAAATAGAAAATATGTCATCCAAGTAAATGAAATCGAGTGTTTTGCTTTCCTGTGGCTTTCCGGTGGTGTTGTTAGGTGTAGGAGTACCACTAAAAGGTGTAAAATAAAAATGTTTTTTGCAAAAAAATACAACTGACTTCCAAATAAAAAAAGAATACTACAAAGTATAAAATAACTTTAATTTCGGAAGTCGGTGTCAAATACAAAGAAACAACAAAAAACATTTTTTTGATGGATTTGTCTCTCTTATCAGCAGCCGGTTTATTTTGTTATATCACTGTGGGAATTTGGTTGAAATGAGTTAGGATTGAATTACTTATCTTTTCACTTGTTGCACTGTTGATTCTGGCTTTGCGGTTTTCCATTTTTAGGGATTCTGGCCGAATTGTTTAGGAGTTGTAGTGTTGGCGGCGGTGGTGGTACTCACTCATTTATAAATATATACCTATCGCAATGGGATTTTCTGCTATAGAACTCCATTCCGGGGTAAGCTCGCCATTGTTTATGTCACCGGAAAATTTCAAACGCCGTAAGATTGTAAAATATCGCGTGAAATTGTAAACTATTTTTTCTTAATAAGACACGGATATATTGGAAACTGTTGAATTTGGATGGGATTTATTGTATACAAAACGATTTTTTCATAATATATCGAGTAATTATAGAATCTTTTAATATATTTATTACAATTTTACGGCATTTACTATTTTGCGGTGACATGCATAAGCTGTCCTGTGGTATTGGTATATTTTTGGCGTGCAATAAAGAACAAGAATAAGTCAGTATAATTTGAGACGCGCTTTTGCCATACTTAGAATATTTATAGCTAATCAGGAATTTAACCCTGCCATCTGCTAAGTCTAATCTAAGATAAATACAACAACCTTATTGGGAATTATGTGTTTGAGCCGTTTGGGGTTGAAACACTAGGGTCCGAGTGCTCATCGAGTTTTTCGTGAAATCAGCAAACGGTTAGCCAACTCTTCACGTGACCAGAAGGCTGGCCTTTTCTTTGGCCAACGAATCAGCATTGCCATTCAACGTGGCAATGCGGCCAGTGTTGTGGGCACTTTTCCCGTTGACAGCGATGTGGACGAAGTTTTCGATGCCCTGTGAGTTCTTCCCCTCCCATTTTTACTCCGCTTGTATATTTTCTACTAGCTTGTATATAGTATATATAAGTTTTTATGTATTTGTAAATATTACCTGAAAGTTACACAATAAATATGGTTATGAAGATCAGATTCCAAATGTTAGAAAATAAAAAAACAATATCAAAGACTGTTAAATTCCTTTCCTCATTCCTCTCATTCGTAGACCACTATTAATATAAAACTGCTACTAACTTTAATTATGTATATTATAAAATCGTAGCTAGTCATTTGAATAGTATGCAATAAAAAGTACCGGTAAGATACCACTAAAATAAATAAAGGTTCCTTATGTCATCTGCACTTGAGGTGAAGAATTTTGCAATGTAGAATGTGTTGCATTTGTTTTGGAATTAAGATATATAACTTTATTACAGAACTCACTTTTGCCCGCGTACACGCATATCCCGTTTAAGAGCAGTAGTTTCGGCTGTGCATTGTCTGTCAGTCAGTCAGTCACTCGATCACTCAGTAACGGAAGAGTTTTTTGTAATTGATTAGCTCTACACCATAAAGACCAGCGTCCTGAGTTTCTTAAGTCAAAACTAATTCAAAAGTTCTGCCCATTTCTGAAGTAGGAATTTGATGTTGAGTATTTAATTTGGTTGTAGTCTACTTTAGCCTGGAAACTTGCCTTTTATCAATCCTTGTACCCGGTGGGAGTTGCCCAGCTGCGAATTAAAATACAATCGGCAGAGTAATTCCGTAACAGACAATCTTTATTTTGACAGTTCCACAACATTCATTTAAAGGTTACGCAGACAGGAGATAAAAATAATACACAGCATTAGAAAGCCACCCAAAAGATGGACCGATGACGATGACAGTTATTTTTTTAAGTAAAAACTTCTTTAGGAGCGTTGAACACTGACTGCTAGACCGGAGGTCGTGGGTTCGATTCCCACCCAGGACAAATCTTTGTGTGATGAGCATGATCATTTGTTCTGTGTCTGGGTGTAATTTAGTATTTAGAAATATATAAGTATGTTTATCAGTCGTCTGGTGGCCTTAGCACAGGCTCTGCCTAGTTTGGGATCGGATGACCGTGTGTGAGTTGTCCCAAGATATTATATTATTATTATTATATTATATTAACACTTTTTGGTGAACAAAAATCATGGAACTCGCGTCATCGTCACCGAACGCTTTCCATGAGCTATTCGGATTCGGAATATTAATTTAGTTTATGATAGCCACATTCATGAAGAATGCTATAAATAGGCTATACGGGAACAGGAAAACACGGGACATGCGCGGTCGAAGTCGCGGGCAAAGGCTAGTATAATAACAATTATGATTAAGTAATACGTCTGCTTGTCAACGCAGTGAATGCTGTTCATCCCCTTCATCGTTTTGTTTTAGTCGAAAGACGTCCATTGTCGGATACAGGCTTCTCCAAAGTGTCGATTCTGCCGATAGGAGGGAAAATTAAGTATGTTGTAAATTATTTGGAAATTGAATTATTTGAATTTCAATTTAGAACTGAAATGTAATTTGGAAAGCGTTTCACAATTGTTATTCTGCCATTTTATGATTTTAAATTTATTATTTTTTATAAATCGATTGTATTACCAAGACAAACTCATTTCGCTGCGGGAAAACAACTATTAAAATTTCAGCTTGTATAATAGTACCCAGTACTCCACATCTACAAGTTACAAGTACTAACATGTGTAGGTGGGACCGGGAGGAGCTCTACAACTCCGCTGATAATTGAAAACCAATACCCCACTAATGGATTCCCGAGTAATACTGCAATTACATCCCTAGTAATTAATAATTTATATTTCGTTAAAATGATATTAGCAGTAAAGGCGCAGAAATAAAGTTATGATTTATCATCTATAAAGTATTAAACGATTAATTTAATTTAACGGGACTTTTAGGCTTGCGTAGGTGTTGCATGTAGGTACCAAACAATTAGAAAGAACTTGCGTGTTAGGTCATAGGCTAAGCAAAGAAAACCCGCAAGTATTCAACCATTTTAATTGTCATTGTTAGTCAATTTTTTATTTTTTTTATATTATATGTCCACCAGTTTTACGTCGCCAATGAGCCTCTTACCTCTGCGTTTCACCGAGTCAAGCGCGGTCAGTTGGTATTTACCTGAGCCATCCCAAAGCTGGCTGCAATACTACATGCAGGATCGATAGATTTTGACACTTCCTATGTTCTTGATTTCAGCTTTCCTGTAAAAAGGCTTCTTCTGGGTAAGCTCTCTCCATCGTCGACTTTATCTCCATCATCTATGACCTAGACTAGAGTCAAGAGCAAACCCATCTCAAATAAAAAAAAGAAAATCTTAACTCGTGTGAGCATTAGGAACTCTTCAGGCTCTCTCTAGGCAAGTAACATTCCGTAGCGGTAAATTTTTGTCAAAACGTCAAAAATTTAGGGCAATGACCAACGCTGTCGAAATTGCTGGGAGTTTGTTGCGCCACTTCTTCTTCTCAGTTTCTTCTTTTTGAGTCTATGATTAACTCATCTATGGTTAACTCT
Organism: Mamestra configurata; assembly: GCA_002192655.3. NCBI lineage: Eukaryota > Metazoa > Arthropoda > Insecta > Lepidoptera > Noctuidae > Mamestra > Mamestra configurata. The sequence goes on from NDFZ01005445.1 coordinate 480,124, forward strand.
TTATATATATATCTTTGGATCAGAGGTCATATTAGTGCGTAAACAGTAACCGAACATGGTCCGAGTTTTTGAGACTCCAGATCCCGTTTTGCACGAATTTGCATCGGATGCAGTGCGAAAAGCAATATCGGGATTCGGTCCGACATTTTTATATCCGTATTTTCCCGAATTCGGATTAGATACTGTGCGTAACCGATCTAACAATGATTTAGGCTAAAAAAGAGCCACAACTTTTGATTTATGAAGCATACAACAGTTGATATGTACAGTAAAGTCATTTGGACATTTTTGCTCATCACCTTTAATAAGTACCTAAACAACGCTCTACATTTAAGTCACGCCTCCACTTCATCTCACCCACACTCCAACCAAAATCCATAATAACACAAAATAAATCAAATTTCGATACAAAAAGAGCTTACAACTCGGTACATATCTATGGGGCAGTGTGGGCGGATATTAATTACGAAGGTTCCTCCCCATGGTCCATGGGAATCGAAGCCTGGACCGGAGCGTACCTATAGAGAATTATCCGCAAAATTCTGTGGCTGCAATTAAGTTATATTAACGTGATAATTAGGGTGTAAGTTTAACGTAACGGTTTATTCCGTTTAAAACAGTACTAGATGAAAGGCTGGTTCATGTCAAGACTGGTACCTAATGGTTAATTGTTTTCAACAGGGCACTCGACAACTGTGGCTCTTAGAAAATGTTCACAAAAAGAGACGATAAAGATGAAGACAATTTTTGAATAATTTCACAATATAAAACAAAAAAATTATTTAATAAATTAGTGTCACTCATTTGAATACAAATAAAATGACAATCAGTACTGCTTTAATAAGTCTGGTAATACCGTGGTATATCGAGCTCTAAACAACTCAGTTTCCCCCTAGTATGACGTGAAAATACCGTCGTGGGAAGAAGACGGAACAATACAGAACGAATAGCACTTTTTCCTTTCTACAACGGAAACATGGCGGCTGTGACACGGAAACATGGCGGCTGTGACACGTCATAGTAGGGAAGCAGAGATATAATCGATATGGAGGAGGCCTTTACCCAAAAAGGTGTCTATGTTTCAAAGAAAGAAAGACGACTTACCATACTAAGAATAAACAATAAGTAACAACACAACACCTCAGGAGGCTCTCGTTAGGCACCTGGATCAAGGGCTTGAATCAGAAAGCAGTACTTCTGGACACGGCTCGCATTGTTAGGGTGTTCCTCTCTCTGGAGCCCTGACCGCCGGTAACTTGGACCTTGTTCCCGATACCGGTGGGCTACTATTTTTATATATATTTTTTTTTTTTTAAGAAATATTGAAAAATGTAAAAAATAAGTTTAAGAAAATTAATAAACGGAACGATAAGTAAGTTTACTAATACCCTACAAACAACATTTGAAATAGAATTGGAAATATGGAATAAACGGCTTTTTTTTATTATATTTTCAATCACAATAACATAAACCAGCTATTTAGATCATTAGGTCGACCAATACACCACGATAATGCTTGTAGTCGGTCGTAGTACTACACCTCATGAATATGAAGACACGTACAATCTACATGACTCAACAATTAAACCTTTCATTCATAACATCCGCTTCGTACTAAATAAAAAATAATCTATAACAAAAAAAAAACGTTACAAGCGACGGGGCAAACAAATCCGTGCGTTCTCATAAGTTTAATTAAATATTTATTCGTGTAGGGCGGGGCGCACCGCCCTGCGATATCGATATTGTTTTATAGATTTAAGATTAAATGTATGGCTTTGAAAGTAGCGGGGATTGTGGGTGGTTGATCTAGATGTTGGTAAAATTAGAGTAATTTTTTGGTTTGGACGTTTGAAAGCCAAATTTTTAATTGGATACGTTTAGTCGTACGTGTGTTTTTAAATCCACCTTCTTTTTACTTCGATTGCTGACCTGCAAGCAAAAATTTAATTTTGGAAGTCGTTTTTTTTGGTCTGGCTTCTTCGTTTTTTGACACCGACTACCGCAACTAAAGTTATTTTTTACTTTGAAGGGGTTTTTATTTAGAAGACGGTACCTGCCTATATTCCAACTGGTCCATTTCAATTTATTTGTCTATTTCCGAAGTTCTTCATCAGATGAAATGATCAAAAATAAGTAAATAAGTTTGATCATATTAATAATATACCGTATGATATCACTTAGTGATGTGTGGTCCAAGAAAAGATCTCAGATCAAATTTTAAATCATAAAAACAAAATGATAACGACTGTTACGTCATTGACATAAGTTTGAACGAATGCTTTACATAAAATGCATATAAATAAGCCTCTAAATATTTTAACACGGAAGCACTCGAAAATTCTACAAAAGGACATTTGAATATCGAATCTAGAACCTAATGGCCCGCCCCGACCTCTGTACCCGACCGCATTTATCATACTATAAAGGTCAGGTTCCGATACTTATCGATATTTTTATGATGTCAGTTACACTGACTCATCTCTATTTTTGATAGCTCTTAGTATTTATTAATGTCATAATACTAAGTTATAAAATATTCAAATAACTATGTTGATAAATTGGACTGCATACTATAATCATATTAATTATGATACTGTTCGCCGATTTTGAATATGTTTTGGTCAAAATATTAGGAATTTTAGGTGATATTATAATGGCGGATTATGGTTCTTTAATTTTTGATTTTAAGTTTTTTGATGTTTTCTGTAATCGATGCATCTAATCGGATCTAAATGGCGATTCGATATTGCTTTTATTGTTCTATTTTTAATTTTTAGTGTTTAATAATTGAGTTGGATCTTAATCTACTGTGGATTGGATCAGTAGCACAAAATACATATTTAACGGTTACAAAGTTTTTTTTCAGCCATATATTGACATGACTGTAGCCATTAAACAACATACTCTCTGCCTGCGTCTGTGTTTCCGAACGCATACAACCCTAATCTCTTCAAAATTAGAATGAACAGGCTTCTTCTGGGTAAGCTCGCTCCATCGTCGACTTTGTCTCTGTCATCTATGACCTAGACTAGAGTCAAGAGCAAACCCATAGTAAATAAAAAAATATAAAAAAATACTAAAGTATCGATACAAAAGATGTTTGCAATATTCATAATCGACTGCTCACTTATTTTTTACCATTCATAAAATTAAAATAAAAACACACTAGGCGGCAGTATGTTATCTTTAACAGTTAGTAATCGATTTTAAATTAATACAGGTGGCAACCCTCATTTCATAAGACATTTATGTACTTTATTAAACAAATACCCGATAACAAGTTAGCAGCTGATGTTTCTTAGGTGTTTTTATTGTTTTGAAACTGAAGTAAAATATGCCAAGAATGGTCATAATTTGGTAGGCATTATGGATAAAACATATAAAAATTTTTTTATCCTACATGAATATTTAATGAACAATTGATATGTCTTGAAAATACCATTTTAATACAATAGAATAACTAATGGTAATGTTATAATCGATTTATGAACTGTGAAATATGGTGGTAAAAATATTCCCTCTGCCTTAGAAAGGGTTAAAATTAATGAGAAGGAGTAGGATGATAACACAATTACAATAAACCACAACAAAAGTAATGTGCTTAAAATCTACAAAAATAGTTAGATTTTTTTTAATAAAAAAAAACTTAAATTATAACTTTTTTTACAAATAAATACCCTTCAAAGTACAAAATAACTTTAATTTTGAATGTCGGTGTTTCTGGTGTGGTTTCTTCATTGTTTGACTTTTTACTTTGAAGTGGTTTTTATTTGGAAGACGGTTATATTTTTTTGTAAAAATGTTTTTATTTTTCCGTTTTTACTGCTGGTCCCTGCCAACATTACACACATTCCAATCAGTCCATTTACATTTAAATGACTATTTCCAAAGTTCTTCATCAGATATTTATGAAATCTAAATGGGATCATTTCGGAATAAAGCTCTTTTGAGCAAAAAAAATAAATTTGCTAATCCGTCGTTTCCAAATACATATATACGACAGAGTTATACCCGAACATACAAAAAAAAAAACATTCGAATTGATGATAACCCCTTTTTTAAGTTAAGTAAGTGACCAGTCACTTACTAAACTCCGATAACCTGTTGAAACAACACAAACATACACCAGGCAGGTGATAACATCGATACGAGAATAAGGACACTCATCACATTACTACAGTTTTTTTTGCATTTCACAAGTAGCTACCGATTTCCACTTGACTTTAAAACTCAGTGGTCACTATTACATCATCAAAGAAAAAAAAAACTACATTATAAACAGTATGGTATACTGATTTAAACACACAAAAAATTATGATACTCAACATAATTTTGTATTCTAGTAAATGACATATATTTCTCATGAAATGTATTTTATTTAAAGTACGAATTATGTATACAGAGAACTAAGTATCGAAACTAATATGTTAAAAGGCAATACTGTTTGTTTGTGTATTGAATACTAGTCTTCCTCTTCTTCGTGTCGTTGGCACGACAGGAGTTTAGAATTTTATTATAACATTGAAATTTATCATTATGGTCATCATTATGGTCCAAAACATTGGAACTTCCACGGCATCGTTGGTGGCAGCGCAAAGGTCAGTTGGTTGCAAGTTAAGGGGCACAAGGAGCAACACAGGAGGTGGAGTTTGTGACTGGGCTCCACATTTACACCCTTCTGTTGATTCATCAAGGAAGGCAGCCCCACTTTGCGAGGTTGGAATTACACATCCCAACTTGTATGTTGAGGCGGTTCCAGGTCTTCCAAGTAGCCACATAGGAATCTGCTCATCATATCAGCCGAAAGACGTCCACTGCTGGATATAGGCCTCCTCCAACAGGGGGGGAGGGGGCATTGCAGTGTATCTGTTGCAATGTACAGAGAATGCTGCTGTCCATTCTCTAGTGAGTCCTTTAGTCGCCTCTTATGACATCCACGGGAAGCGATGGGACAGTGCTATTCTTTTACGTCCGATACCATACAGAGCTGCTCACTTGGTTATGTATTTTTTTTTATGGAGGAAAGGGTTCTACTACAGTTCGCAGCTGGCGTCGGCCGAGTTTCCCGACACTAGGACTGCAATACCAGTCGATAAGGTAATCTATGGCAGCGTATAATCGATTTAAAAAATCTAATAAACCTTAATTTAATCTCTGAAAAAAGGTTTCTGGTAAGTAAACCAGGAGAGTCAAGCCGCGGTAAAACGCTAATATATTATAAAGCCAACAAAAATGCCACCAGACCTTCAATATAACATTAGCTACCGTTATTTCCGTATTAAAAAACCGTAAGAGCGTCAATACTTTGACGCAGTGAATTTCTCAAATCAACCGAAACTCTTCATGAAAGCATTTGCAAATAAAACCTGTCCATCGTCTCATTTAACATCTGTCAATAAAAGAAATACGAGATATTTGCTGACCTATAGAAACTTACGTAGCAATCATTTCAGAAAAAAATACGTATTATTTCAAACCAGCTTCTGTCAGCGATTTCGCTCGCTCGCTGTCACCCCAAGGGAGCGTAGTTTCCGAATAACAAAGAAAGAAAGAAAGAATAAAATTTATTTAGCACAGGTGCATGAAACACGCACGGTAAAAATAACAAGAAAAAGTTAGTTATGCCAAAAACTAAGTGTGTGTCTCACGGCTGCACTAAAAAGGTTAATAACACTGTAACTATATCCCAAACTACGGTCCGTATCACCATAACCATTTAAAAGAATTAATGACAACACGATTTGACGGACTGTCAAATCGTGTTGTCATTCATTTTTAGTTTGGGTTCGGAACTAATCGTAAGTCCGTAGGTGATACGAAGTAGAATACGCCCGCAAACTAATCCCGAAACTACGGACTTCGGGTTTAGAGAGTAGCCTCCCAGATTGCCCCCAATCCATTCAGCTGTTAAGGCATGATAAGGGCATTTTTCCGAACATTCCGATTTCCACATTTATTATAATACCGGCTGCACCCTAGTGAAAATGTCTCTAGGGAAATAATAATATAGTGCCGAAGACTAGAAAGCTTAAGAAGTTTTCTTTATATACTTGAGTTCATTTACCGGCAACACCTCCTCGGAAAGATGTGAACTTTGGCGAGAGGAGCTCAAAACCGGGAATGCGCTGCCGTGACCGACTTGGAAAACTCTAAATAGGACTCCGCACTAAGGTCTCTCGCACTAAAGATAACCAAGTAGAGGTTCTCGGATGGCTCCGATCTTCAGTGTTTGCGTGGCGTCGCTCCGCTGTCCATGGCCCACCTCTTGTCTTGCGCCGCATGCCCTGTCACCTGTACCTGTGAGGACCTTATGGCTGCGTCATCCAAAGGTGTTGCCGTTGCTAAGTACTGGGCTAAACACGAAATTTAATCAGTGTATGCCACCGACACGCTAAGAAGAATAAGGAGGGAAATAATCCCGGGATAAAATTTACCCTAACCCTATCCAGGAGATAGAGTACCAGTGTTTTGTGTGTTTGATGATGAACTGCATCAATGTTTGCATGCCAAAATAGTAGAATGTACAAGGACTCTTTATTTTTTGATTTTTTTTTAAGGATGGGAAATCATCCAATGACTTCTTCCGCTCTGGGTGGAGTGAAAGGGCGTGTCAGACTCTTACTGACTAAAACCCATCCGTATTCCTTCTCAAGCCCTTTGCGTTCCAGGGCCGCGGTGACTTTTTCGAACAAATTCCGCAACCCTGGCAGGCTCTGGCCCTAGCGGGCCCCGTCCTCTATGCTGACATCTCTTTGAGGCGCGCGAAACACAACGCGCCATCGACCCGGGCCTGGTGGTGAACGGACAGCGAGCCGCACGCTCGCCGTCCGCAGGCCCGCGCAGTAGGTGGCCGGGGATCGCCCTGCGACTCCCGACGCCCGGGGCGTCTTCTCCTGTAGCGGCGGTTGGGGCGAAGGCCTTGCTTTTTCCTAGCGCGGCCCGACTCCTCCTTCGCTAGCATTACTGCTTCGCAGAAGGAGGTGACCGCTTCCCAAGCCTCCTCGCTCCGGACCATGGATTTAATACTTTAATACTATTGTAACCACCTTACTGTAATACCTACATTCTGAGCAAATAAATAAATATTCTATTCTATTCTATTGTGTCAAGTGTCATTCAAATCCATTGAACCGTTTTACGTATTTTAAGTAGTGGGATAGAATAGAAGGCCAAGTTTCATCGACATGTAAATCTCGTATTCCTTTTTGTTAATTTCTAACAAAGACTACGTTTAATTTGAACCTTTCTTGTATAAAAATACCGTAAGCGGTATTATTGAAACATGCGAAGTCACAAATGCAGTTAATCTGAGGTGACGTCAGCGATTGTCGATAAATCACCGATGATATGTCGTGTCGATGTCGATATGCTACACCTGTTGGTAGGGATGTCACGCCTTTTTAGTATTGCGAAATATTTAAATTACGGTTTTCTTGTCGATATAAATAATATTGAAATGTCCTTAATAACATGTTTATGGTTATATTGTAATAAATTCAAGGATTTGTATTAACGCTGTTTAGGTGCTGACGATTCTTTTCGTTTTGAGAAAAGTATAAACTAATAATAATTTTATTACAAACCAGGGCTCGTAAAACGTTTTTTTTTTATGTATTTTAGTTAAGGACTTGTATCTAGTTTTATCTATTTGATGATTAAAAAATAAAGTTGAGACAATTACAAAAAAAAACACATGTGTTCACAATCGTTATTTGAACCAGCTGAAATTGGTATGATTGTTTGAAATATTAGTCGCTAACAAATTATTTTTCATGTTTCAAGTTTTATTTTAAACTGTAAAATAAATTTTCAAAACTGACAACCCTGCCTCTAAAAGAAATTAACAAGTTGTATTGTTTCGGTCCATGATACTTTCTCTGACAAGTCGCCGACGATAAAAATTTGGTAATAAAATTCTTTTATGTACAACTTAATAAGTATGACCACTTGAACAGTGTCACTGATCACAAGAAATGAATAAAGCAATAGGTACACTATTTAAAATACAAACTTGACGTATGGTTACTTACAAGCTAATTAAGAAAACGTTATAAAAATTTCATCGGCCCAGTTTCTCGAGCGAAAATTAAATGTCAAACGCGCGTTACCCAGCTGTCATTTATTGAATGAGTTTATAGTAGACAATCGCATAACTTGAATTGCGTTCAATTTTGACGGGTTGATCTTTTTATTCTAGAAACCAATGGTTAGTCTCGCAGGAATAGAGAGATACCTAAAGATATAACAAATGCTAAAAATTACTCTCTGCCTGCGTCTGTGTTTCCGAACGCATACAACCCTAATCTCTTCAAAATTAGTGTGAACTTGCTTCTTCTGGGTAAGCTCGCTCCATCGTCGACTTTGTCTCTGTCATCTATGACCTAGACTAGAGTCAAGAGCAAACCCATATTAAATAAAAAAAATCCTAGAAATGTCAACAAACGTCATACTTTACGAATTTGAGCAAATTATGATTAATTAACTTGCATCCTACGGAAGATAGTAAATTTAATACGTTTTAATTTAATTCGGTAAACGATATTGTCAGTTGCAGGGAACATTGGATTCAGAGAAGTGTGGCCACAGTATGCTCAAATCCAGCAGAGGCTAATCTTGGTTTGAAATAATGATGATGATGTCATATCTGGTGAATTATATGAATCCTGCATTAGATTGGGACTTCTGATCATAACTGTCTTGTGCCCTTCAATTGTTCTACGCGTAATTAAAATAATTAAAGTGCGTGTTTTGTGCGTTTAAGTTAATTTCTTTATCATGTACTGTCATGTTTAATTGTTCTTTTGTATTTTTTTGACAAAAATTTTTACGCTTGACTGTAAGAAATTATTTATTGTTTCGGCTACTTGTCATCGTGATTATTGTTAATTATCTTTCTCTTTGCTTTTCTCCGCGTTTTACTTTACCAATTAAGTCTTCTTGAACTACCTGGATTTCAGGCTTTCAGGCTTCTGTCTACCCTACCCCAGTCCTGCGGACGCCGAGCGTTGGGTGGCTCGCCGTCCGATCAGAACCAGACCTGGGTTGACAGCGCATTGTGTTCCTCGCGCGCCTCAAAGAGATGTCAGCATAGTAGACGGGGCCCGCTAGGGCCATATCCTGCCACGGTTGCGGAATTTGTTCGAAAGATTCACGGTGATCCTGAAACGCAAAGGGCATTTCAAGGAACATGGATGGGTTTTAGTCTGCAAGAGTCTGACACTCCCATACGCTCCACCCAGAGTAGAAGGAGTCATTTGATGATTTCTCTTCGGTAAAAAAGGGGTAGTCAGAAGCCTCAAACTCAGGCACCTATCTTGCCAAGGAGTGTCGTGTTCCTCAGTTAGATACTGGGTGTGGAGGTCAGAGATAGATAGACCCTCCATATTAAATACTGGTATTCAGCTGAACTCGGTTGGAATGGAAGCCGAATCCAATATGTTTTGTAAAAGACGAGGCAGATTTATTGAGAAGTTCAAGAAACAAATAAAATATTTTACAAGAAATAAGGGCTTGTCCGGCAAATTTTTTGACGCTGTTCTATTGGAAACCGAGGATCATGACACGAGGTTGTATGCTTCGAAATATGCTTCTCTCTCTTCTTGTTTCGCTTTTATTTTTATCCCGCCTAAACCTTCACATAAGTCATTCTCGGAATTTTTCAAATTAGCACTCAAACGCTCTTAAAATCATAATCCGTAGTCAAACATGTTGACTTAACCTTAACGTCAAATCTCAAACTTCACATTACGCTAATAAAACAAACACGAGACAATGGCGGACACAACGTTTGTTCAGCTCTCGAGTCTCGGCTATCGACCGTATTGTGATGTAAATTAGTGAAACCTGCGTATCGATAGTTTTCGATTGAGTTGCGACATCACTAGTGATGTAATAGTTTGTGCAGGGTGTGCGGAAATGATGTTTTTTTTTTCTGGAATATGATTTAAGTAATATCAATGCAGTGATAATCTTTCTAAAGGAATTCCATGAGGACTTAAAATACTTTGTTTGCTCGTTCTATATGTTTATTAAAGGTTATAACAGAAAACATATTGTCTATTATTGAAAACTAAACTAACGCCGAGGGTCCTAGGCTAATTTTTATCTCGAAGAAGTGAACTGCTGTTGTTGGATAAGACAAAGCAGCATGATAAATGTTTATGAAAAATATGATTAATTTAAAAACATATTTACTGACATAATTTATGTTTAACATAATCATTATAAAACAGAGTCCCCCGTCTCGTAAGTCTCAACGAGATAAACTCAAAAACCACCGATAGTATTTTTATTCAGTTTTCACCAATCATCGTATCAGCTGAAAGACGTCCACTGCTGGACATAATCGCCACGCTTGGCAGGAGAGTTGGCGATCGCAGTGTAACTGTTGCAATGTATAGAGAATGCTGCTGCCCATTATCTGGTGAGTCCCTTAGTCGTCCAGGGGAAGTGAAGGGATGGTGCTATTCTTTTACGTCCGACACCATACAGAACTAATGGCTAGTATTAAATAACAGTCAATGGTGAAGTCTTTTACTATAGTGAATTAAGCAAGAAAAAAAAGAAAATTAGATTCCTTTACCTACGTACATATTAGTTACCGCTCCAATTAAAATAATAGTGTTATTATAAACAGTAAACACACTAATAACGTTAAAATATCAGGAGTTAAAGTGCAGATTAATAAATATCACTAACAATGGTTACAATTTGTCAGTAATTGAGTTATGCAGTAAAATGGCGACTAACAGTGTGCTGTGCAGGGCTGGCCTCCTGTCATGTTCGCACAAATTATGGCCTGAATGCTACGATATGCGTGTACATAGCTATAATAAATAAGGTGATATACTCGAACAAATATGGAGAGAAGATAAGACTGCTAAGTTGGGCTAGTGGTTGGAAATCTCGATTGCTGAGCGTGATACCCTGGGTTTCATTCCTGGGTCGGGGAAAGTGCTATAGATGTTTTTCATCATTTTTTTTTTCAATAGCAGCCTGGAGTCTGGATGCAGACATTCCCGTGCCTCGGTAAGCACGTAAAGCCGCTGGTCCTGCGCCTGATCTCTCCCCGGTTTCGTTGGATTATCGTCCACTGGACTATGAAAGTATAATAAATAGATAGTGCATCTGTGTTTTAATTTTTTTCCGTTTTAATAACATATTATTATGATTGCATATCCCTTTCAGTAAGCATGCTGAAATGTATATTATGTCATCGGAAAATTGCAGACTCCGTCGGATTGCAATTTCTCGATATATTATGAAAAAATCGTTTTTATGAAATAAATCCTACCCAAATTTAATGGTTTCCGATATATCCGTGTCTTATTAAGAAAAAATTGTTAACAATTTCACGCGATATTTTACAATCTTACGGCTTTTGCAATTTTCCGGTGACATAATTATATAACACCACATGAACTTACAGATCAGAACAAAAGTTCACTTTACAAATTCAATCTTTGATTTGTGAATTCATATCAGCAGCTTCATCTATATGAGACATAAAGTTATTAACAGACACAGTCGTGAAAAGGTGTGAACATGGCAATATTGATATCAGAATCAACAATCACGTTGCTTCACCATCGAGCCATCCGAATAGGGAAAAATATGGTTGACACATACTTTAGAAACCAGTTTCTGTAAATTATTATGACCCTTTGACATGTCTGCACCATCTTGTTTTGTCTCAATACTTTGGCTGTTAATAGACTTTAAGTTAGTCGAATTTTAGTGAAGACTGGAAACTTAAAGAGAATATTATCACAATTGTACTATGTTGTTCGTTTATAAACCTTTCATCACCACTGTACTGTACGGTGTCGGACGTAAAAGAATAGTACCATCCCATCACTTCCCGTGGGTGTCGTAAGAGGCGACTAAGGGACTCACCAGAGAATGGGCAGCATTTTTTGTGCATTGCTACAGCTACAATGCGATCGCCAACCCGCCTGCCAAGCGTGGCGATTATGGCAAACCCTCCCTTTGGGAGAGGCCTATGTCCAGCAGTGGACGTCTTTCGGCTGATATGATGATCACATCGTGAGGAAACCGGTATATGAGTGTATACGTGAGAGAACCGAAAATTGGAAGACATATTCAGTGATATCTACCAATACGCACTGGGCTTCCGCGGTGGAGTTCAGTTCAATCCCATTCGCTGAGAGGACGCTTGTGGGCCAGCAGTCGGAACATAATAGACTAATTATTCTGTAATGCTCACAATGGGCCATATCAGAAGGCTTAAAGTCTCCCAAAGGGCAATGGAGAGGGCAAAGCTCGGAGTTTCCTTGCGTGATCGAATCAGGAATGATGATATCCGCAAGAGAACCAAGGTTACCGGGCGCGAAGGATCTCCAAACTGAAGTGGTAGTGGGCAGGGCAGATTGCTTGCAGAACAGATGGTCAATGGGGCCAAAATGTTTTGGAGTGGCGTTGGAAGAACTCCTACAAAGTGGATTGATGACCTGGTGAGGATCGCGGGTAGCCGATAGATGCGAGACGCACAGGATCGGTTGTTGTGGCGACACTTGTGGGAGGCCTATGTCCAGCAGTGGACGTCGTGATATGATGAGGATGATGATTCTGTTATGCTATGCAGACCATTTCTGAAATGAGACCAAAGCTATTACTCCAGGGTTCAGTCTTGTATAGATATAAAACAGAATCTTTCAGTTAAAGATCACAAAAGGAGTTCTACTTATAAACATTTAAAACCACTGCCGTGTTCTTATTCACAGGATATCTGTCTTGACGAACAAACAGATCAATGGACAACATTTCAACCAATCAGTTCCAAACAACCACCTATAAAAATACACGCTTAGACAAGACAATTTATATCTAATTAACATTCATAAAACAAAGCTGCAAGACCACCATAAGGCAAGCGGGTATTGCAGGCAAACGGGCAAGCGATCATTTCGAACATTACCCGGGCAATGTGTACACTACATAGCGCACTTTGCCCGCTTCATGTATTACACATCCTCTCGTCGGGTTCATATTACATAACACATAAATACAATGGCCGAGCTTATTTACTGCTGGTTTTAAAGTAAAAGCTAACGTAGCAATTATTGTGGATAAAATGCTGCTGCGTGAAATATTAATCAGCTTTTGTATTATTATAACTTTAGTCGTCATCATATGTCGTTATTTTTAAGTTTTTAGTATTATTTTTAAGGTTCCGCACCCACAGGGTAATCAACTGAATCCTATTATTAAGCCCCCACTGTCCCTCCGTCCTTCCGTCCGTTTGTCTGAAAGGGGCCTGTATCTCAAAAACCGTAATAGGTAAACAGTTGAATTTTTCACAAATTATATTTTTGTATTGCTGCTTTAACAACAAATAATAAAAATTAAATAAATTAAAAATAATGGGAGCTCCTTTCCATACAAGAAACGAGTTTTTTTTTTGGTTTACGGTACGGAGCCCTTCGTGTGAGAGTCCGACTCGCACTTGGCCAGTTTTTATACATTGTGTTGTTGTGGTCATTGGTTATGATCGTCGTCATCATAATTAATTCAACCAAAAGGCAACCATTGGTGGACATAGTCCTCTCACAAGAGACGCCACATCGTCGGGTACCGAGGTACAATGCTTTTCGCGCATTCTGTTATCCTACTGATTTTATATTAAATTGGTGTATTTAGAGACTAGTCATTAAATGAATCCATACACAAAACGATCAATGTATGAGTTTAAATTGTATTGCCTTTGCCTAATTTTAGGTACCTTTTTTTTTTTTTTAAGGATGGGAAATCATCAAATGACTTCTTCCGCTCTGGGTGGAGCGGAAGGGCTTACTGACTAAAACCCATCCGTGTTCCTTCTAAAGCCCTTTGCTTTTCAGGGCCGCGGTGACTCTTTCGAACAAATTCCGCAACCCTGGCAGGCTCTGGCCCTAGCGGGCCCCGTCCTCTTTACTGACATCTCTTTGAGGCGCGCGTGAAACACAACGCGCCATCGACCCGGGCCTGGTGGTGATCGGACAGCGAGCCACCCAACGCTCGCCGTCCGCAGGCCCGCGCCTACGGTGGCCGGGGATCGCCATGCGACTCCCGACGCCCGGGGCGTCTTCTCCTGTTGCGGCGGTTGGGACGAAGGCCTTGCCTTTCCCTCGCGCGGTCCGCCTCCTCCTTCGCTAGCATTACTGCTTCGCAGAAGGAGGTGACCGCTTCCCAAGCCTCCTCGCTCCGGACCATGGATTCAACCAGGGCCGGACGCGAGAGGTTGCCGCCGCCGATCGCCTCGACGAGGACACGGCGGTGCTCAGCCCAAGCAGGGCAGACCTCCACCGTATGCTCCACCGTGTCCTCCGGGCGATCCTCACAGTGCTGACACCCGGGCGTGTCCTCCCGCTTAATCCGAAACAGGTACCTCCCGAAACAGCCGTGTCCGGTAAGTACCTGCGTCAGGCGGAAGGTGAGGACGCCGTGGCGCCTCTCCAGCCACTCCTCAAAGAGGGGCCTTACCGCTGCAATTGTGGCGTGCCCAAATTTTAGGTACCTACCTTGTCTTAATGGTTCGCAAAGCACAAAAAGCATGTACGCCGCTTCCTCGGCTTCCTGTTACACACTTCCGTCTCATTTCACGAAATCACTCCCACAGATTGCAGGAAAGCGAGAGGAAAGATGTTACACAACAACAAACAATATTTCAAAACACAACCTACCCATCGCTAAGGCAACACAGACCATTTTAGCGCTCCGAACTGACACCAGCAATACTAATGAGTTGGGATGCGCGCCCGGGTCGCGCATGTGACCCGCGATGTGCGATATATTGCGCGCCCAGCCAATGAGTGGACACTCACATAACTGTACCTCGACTAGGGTAATGGTGGATGTTATTGTATGATTTTGGAATGCGTTTTAAAATGTAATTGTTGTAAGCAACGAGATATGTTTATGTCTGAATTGTTTTCAGTAGGTGTATGACGTACTGCTGAAAACAAACTAGTAAAAAAGATCTTTTTATTTTTTTGGACGTGGACCACTCGCAGTTCAGCACACTATGGCTGGTTACTGCTTTACCGGACTATCCTGAGGTGGCATCAAATGAATTTAAGGCCCCAAGCCAGGGCTTGTAAACTAAGTTAAACTAAAGACCACTCGCTAGGGCCATCCTCTACGGAATATGGACCTTAGCGGCGTCATTTCGGGAGGACAGCAAAAGACAGGCTGGGTCATAACATTATTATTTGGGGAATTTAAAACTACTAAAACATATCATCTCTCAGTTGCTTTTATACCATTTTCACGTTCGGCGCAAAATATCTAGTTCCATTATTTATCTAGTTTTCTTTTTTTTATTTAATGCTTAGAGTACACTAATATGTATAGAGGCGAACTACTTATTCTTCCAGTCAACTTTTGGGAGGTGCAGAGACAAATAGTGATAGATGCAATGCTGAAGAAAACGCCTACTTTTCTTGGCATATAACTTTTATCTTTGAGTCAATCCATTTTTTTTACAACTGGTATTTTTTTTATAACATCATCTGCTATCATCAGATGATGTAATTTAATAATTAGAGGTAATTTTTTTTTTTATAAATGTTCAAAATATATTTATATCGCAGAGTATCAAATATATATGCTAAAAACCGCAGAAGCCTTTGAAGGCTTATATATGGCTAGTGAATTTGGAATCATTATTTCTAAGACTATTAATTAGTACCAAGATACAGATGATAAATTTGTGAGTTTTACATTCTATTAATGCTTTTAAGTACTTAATAAAGTACAATTAAAGATGGTAGCAATCAGTCATGCGATTCTAAAAGGGGTTTACTTCTGAAAAATAAAAAACAGATTCATGTAAACATGAACTTAAAATAGATCTAATAGGGTATTTTACTAATAAAATATAATAAGTCCGACAGATAGATTTCCAAAAAATATTGGACACGTATTTTTTCTTTATGCACATAAACAAAAAAATACGAAGACAGTGCGATGAAAAATCGCGTGACGTCACTACGATTGTACAATTTTTGACGTAACGTTTTCGACGTGATGTCACCAGCTCTCTTGAACTTCGATGCGTTTTATCTTTAGCATTTTTTAGAGATTTGAAAAGGCAAAAAATGTGTGTGTGTGGGACTAAATATATATTTTTTTTCAACTTAGTGGTACACTATAAATATGCAACTTTCCTGAACACAAACTTTTCCAACTTGCGATAACCATCTTCTGGTACCTCTCAGATATCCCATAAGTACGCAGCCTTAACACTGAGTACTAACATACTCGTAAGTACTTATTACGAAAATATACTCCCATACTTATCTATAAGAAGAAGCTATCTCCCAGATACCGGGTACGGCCATAACCCTGCTAATTACGACTTAAATATTAAAAGCTTAAAAAGCAGTCGTTCATAGCATTAACTTAGCAAAATGGCTCCTCTGTCTATTTTATAATCCTATATTATGTAAACCGGACCGACGTTTGAAGGACTTTTACACTTTACGATTTTGAAGATGTCACTGACATACAATTGTTTAAAGTGTGTCTGATGTAAGAACATATTAATAATATAATCTTGTCTCAAGTCGTCACGATTTACTATGTGATAGTTATTATGAGCTGTTTAAAAACATCTGTGTCAATCAAAAGCTTATTAAAATAGGTCATGCCATTACTAACGGCCAGTATCAATAACGTATCTACCTTTAACCAACTGTCAAATTAGCTACCAACAGTAGCTGAAACGACATGTTTCCCTTTCAAACATTCAGGTGCTAATTTGACAGTTGGTTAATTCAGGTATTAATTTGACAGTTGGTTAATTCAGGTATTAATTTTACAGTTGGTTAAAGGTAGATACGTTATTGAGACTGGCCGTAAGAAATGACCAATCAGCGAGCTTAGGACAGGGGCTGACTGCAAAACTTTATTTGTCATTCTTGAAGCTATTTTTGTAGTTTTTGAAGAGCTATTTCGGTCTGTTCGATCTTACTGTAAGGCAAATGCCTCCCTTTCTTCCTACCATTCCTCCCGGCTATAAGCAAGCGTAGACCAGTTCCGTGGATAGGCATGAAACTCGTCCCACCACCTTCATCTGGGTTGCTGCAAAACCCGCTGTTTTTGTATTTAATTTTTATTTCTTCGGCAGAAAACTAAGATCTTAAATCTCATACGAAATAAGAACATAGTGTGTCCATCTAAGACATAGTGTGTCACTAATGCACTTGATAAGAGAATCAGAAAAGTAATTAGGTATTTAAATTTTGCCTTTCAGTAAAATTATCTAGCTTATTATTTAAAAGTTCCTTTGCAGACTTCCAGAACAAATTAGCCTAGAAAATTAAGTCCTATTATTCTATGTTGTTTTAAGCTTTTCGGAATAAGTAACATCTGTAGGCACTTGAACACAGAACATACTTAACCGAATGTCAATCAAACGGTGAATGGTGGACACTTAAAAAACCATTTTATTATTATTGTTCGCACTTCAATAACCTCTTACATTAGGTTAAATTGAACTGTTCACGAACTGTCAATTCGATAATAAACAGTTTAATTCTAGTTGTACAAAAAAATATGCTTGAATAACTTGTGAAAGTAATATAAACAAAATTTGCCTAAACTTGAAAGCCCCAGTGACGTCTATACATAGATACAAAGATAGGATAAACGAAAAGGCTAATTGTCAATTTAAGCCTATTCAATACTAAAGTGGTTTTTTTGCTTGCACATGTCATACATTTGTGATATAGGCTTGAAAAAGATTGAGTAGTCTTATTTATAGAATAGAACTAACTAGACTTTCCAATAAATATACTCTGTCATCAACTTTGCAATAAAGACAAAGTCAAAGCATTTATTTCAAATAAACCAGTAACAGGTACTTTTGAATTGTCAAAGTCAGTCCGTCAAAAACATGAAGCTATGTATTTGCACGTTCGAAAGCGTAAATCTCTGTGGAGAAGAACGTGCAAGAAACTCTACGGACACTCTTTTAAATCATTTTATGTTTACAAAAATCCTGGTTACATTAACCTCTTTGCTTCTATATATGAGAACAATGTAAAGAAAGAAAAAAACAATTTATAGTATCAAATATTAAAATGAGGCAGTGGCAACTAAGGGATGACCAGTCTCCACTGACGGCGCCCGTTCACGAACATGACGCGTGCATCAGCACCATTCAACTCAACTATTTTGAAGGAAACTGAATGATCCGATACAAAAAAGTTATCCGATACGTTAAAGTTCAGCATTTTAATTTTTCAAATTTGTTTCCAAGAAATCGTATTTACTAGGTGCCTATTTATGCTTATATTGATAACGAATTGATAGATGGTGCACAAAAAGTTCTCTTCGTTTCTCAGTTCAACCTATGAGGTTGTCGACTGCTTAACCGGGCTTGTCTGTGACCTTAATATAAATATTAAAGCCTCCAGGCAGGTCTTATTAAACTTACAAACTAAACGACTACACGCTAAGGGCACCCACTGACGGGGTATGGGCCTCGGCTTAAGGCCCTCGCTGGGGGGAGGACAGCTAGGGACAGGCTGGATCGAACTAGAATTATTATTAGAAGACAGTCACAGGCTCAGCGGCGCGGGCTGGCTCGAGCAAGGGTCGGGGCGAAGTCGTCACGCACTCGTCCCGTCTACCCTCAAAACCCCAAACACTCGCAAACACTAAAACAGCGCCTGTAAAACTTAAACGAAGGCTCATAACAGTTTTATGTAGTACGCAACGACCCACAATATAGTTAGCATTGAATAGATTCCGCTGAGCTGGAAATACTTTAGTTTAAGTTACACGATCTTTATGTGAGCTAAGGAATCTGTTTCCGTGGGTACTCACTGCTGCAGAAGTTTAAAATGTATAGGAGTCGGACTATAAAGTGTGATTTAGTATTTAAGTCAAATTGCTGTAAAATATATATCTCCATATCTCTTGGGACAACTCACACACGGTCATCCGAACCCAAACTAGGCAGAGCCTGTGCTATGGCAACCAGACAACTGATAAACATACTTATATATTTCTAAAAACATACATATTATAGACAAATTACACCCAGACGCAGAACAAATGCTCATCACACAAAGATTTGTCTTGGTGGGAATCGAACCCACGACCTCCGGTTTAGCAGTCAGGATCACTAACCACTCGACCAACAGGCCAGTCTATTCAGATATAATTGTTTATCAGGCATGATCATCATCTGCCTAGCCTTTTCCTAACTTTATTGGGGTCGGCTTCCAGTCAACCGGATTCAGCTGAATACCAGTATTTTACGTGGAGCAGCTGCCTAACAGACCTCCACAACCCATTAACTGGAAGATTTTTAGTTCCCATTTCTTTCAATCCATGAATTTTAAGTCCGAATTATACGCCACACCATTTTCATGTTGAGTTCCGATTCTCTATTCAGTTACTTATAGCAGAGGTGAGTTACTGAATAGAGGAACGAGTCTGTACATCGTCGACCACATCACCGCTTTCCTTCAAGTGAGATTGTGGCCTAAAAAACTTGAAATTTTCGAGTACAAAATTTAATGATTTTCAAGACAAAAGTATATTCAAGGTGTATGATTTGCCGCAATTTTATGCAGCTAGTACATGTTCAACGACGTATTTTTTATAAACTATCTAATATCTATCTTTAAAGCAAAGTTTGGGAAAGCAGTTTTACTTTGGCTCTTGAAAAAGAAAACATTAATATACCAGACTATTTTCTGCCAGCGGCTGCCTGCCCCCGTGAAGGTCGAAAATTATGCCGGGATGTAAGGCCCAAACATGTGCCAAGTTTCATTAAATCCAGTCAGCTTTTACGTCGAGAAGAGATGAGAAACAGTCATACAGACAGACAAACATAGTTACTTTCACATGTATAACATTAGTTTGCTTAAAATAAATAAAAAAATAAAACGCCTTTTATTCTACCATTAATTACAGTACAACAATTTGAACATATTATTCACATTATTGGTTTATTATTATAAATTTTCATTATTATAACTAGGTACCCACTCTATGATTTCTTTGTCCACCTTTCGTTTTCCATTCTGCAGATGTGCCCTGCCCATTTCCATTTCAGACTTCTTATTCTCTCTACTTTATTTGTTATTTTGGTTATTTTGTTTTTTTTTTGGTTTTCAATATTGAAACTGACAATGACATAGGTACTTAGTTTGAAGTGCCTTTAGTTTTTAAGATTTAATTTGTAGTTTAGTTTTTATATTTTTTGTAAATTTTATCAAATTTGTACGCCTTATGCGTGAAACATGTACGTACGAATGATTAATATTGTGACATCCCGCATGCGTATACGCATGTTTTGACAAATAAAATTATCTTTATCTTTTTATCTTCCTCCTAATTTCTTCATTAGTAATTCTGTGCGACAATTTAATACCTAACATGTACCACACATTAGCATACATACGGGGCTGGAAATATGGATACAGTAGCAAAGCACTGCAACGGTGGAAATACTGTTCAAAACTCAAAGAAATTGATGCAAGTGGAACAGATGAAGCTACACCACAATCTCCCTAGCAACAAAGGTGGTATAGCTGAGGTGCAGCTGTACCACCTTTGTTACACGCAAACACAATAAAACCTAAAAACAAAAGACAAATTCCTCCAATCATACACCTTACTGCATTAATTCACCAATAAATTTTAATATTCGAACCCCACTAATCCCATAACGGAAGCTAGAAAGCTAAATTCTGTACACGGACATCGAACTGGCCACGGGATGCTGTGGCCAGGTATCTGCGTATCTAAGCTTTCGTCGAATGATCTCTCATTGTTCGGCCGCTTATAAAAATGTTAGACAATGGGCTCGATGAGTGTGTAGTGACCGCCGTTGGGCGCTCCGCGAGCTTGGGTGTAGGTGCGCAGCTTAGAGATGGTTTAGTGATGTTGTTTGGTTGTGTGAAGAATGGGTGAAAATTGAGACATTTGCCTGCATTCTAAAATAAACTTCATGCAACACACAGGTATTTTTATACATACAAAGGTGGACTTACGGCCGGTCTCAATAACGTATCTATCTTTAATCAACTATTAAATTATAACAGTAGCTGAAACATCATGTTACAAAGGCAAAAATGACGCAGAAATACTGTTGGTAGCTAAAAAAAAAGAAAACATGGTAGGTGCATACAAAATTGAATGTATTACTTTAAATAAAATTAATAAGTTATTGTACAGCAAAATTGAGGTAAGGCTTTTCTTAGCTTATTTATTTGATTTTTTAAATTGGTTTAATTGCTTCCAATCTGTAGATTTAAGACCGACAAATATAAATGTATTGGGAATGAAAAAAAACTTTGTATTTCTCCAGCTTAACAGGAACCTATTATTTGCAATGTTAGATAATGGTAAATGTTGAAACGTTACTCTATTTCAAATGAATATTGCATAGGTTATGAAGAGATACAATTAACAGCTGGTAACAAATGATAACAGATTCAAACAACAGACATTTTTACTAACAATAACTTTATTATGGGAAGATATAACAAATCAAGAATTCACGAGCTTACCATACTAGTGGATGGAGGCCTACCCGCGCTTAAGGCACCACTCTACCATTGTGGCCACTATTCAAGTCTGTGACTATGCATATTTCTCGGTACATTTATCATACATTATGCCGGCTATGAATATTCCTCTGTTAGCGGACTAAACCGCGCACCTTAATTTATTAATTGTGCCTGGTGACCTCGACCTACGGTGGGATTTATGGTGCAAACTTATTATTGTGGGATATTGATGTATGCGAATATTATAAGCGTATTTGTGTGAGATTGTTAAGTGGTTACGAGGTAGGAGTGCGAAGGAAATTATGTTTTCATAGGTGGCCGTCGAGAAGTGGGGTGGGAACTTTCTGGGGTCTATCTATCTATCTATTGGGGTATGGTTTCCGCACTTAGTCCTGATGTTGGACCATTGTGCGTGGGCCATGGCGGCCGTCATTCCAACCAGCCAACCTCCCTCCAGAAGCAGATCAGTCTTCCTAAAGAGTTCAGAATGTCTGTGAGTGAATTCGGTGTCCCTATTGTTTGTCTGCGTATCTCGACGACGCCTGTGCACTCAAGGAGCACGTGTAAGGAGCACGTGCGACACCGCTTCCTCCTCCTCCATGCATGCTCTGCACAGAGGACTGTCTGTTATACCTATCGTGTGGAAATGCTTATTCAGTGAGCAGTGTCCGGTGATGGTCCCTTCCACCATTCGCAGGCTGCCCCTATCCAGTCGCACAAGGGGCTTGGTAAGTTTCCTGTCTAGGAGTGGTATAGCCTATAACTTTCTGGGGTAAAGTTCTCTTGTACTGTTAGTCTAACAAGCTTGTTACGTTCTCAAAAGTGATACAGACAATGAAAATAATAATAAACATGTCGGTAGCATTGTCATGTACCCGGGAATCGGGAGTCGCAGGGCGCTTCCCGGCCACCGTAGGCGCGGGCCTGTAGACGGCGAGCATTGGGTGGCTCGCTGTCCGATCACCACTAGGTCCGGGTCGATAGCGCGTTGTGTTTCACGCGCGCCTCAAAGAGATGTCAGCATAAAAGACGGGGCCCGCTAGGGCCAAAGCCTGCCAGGGTTGCGGATTTTGTTCGAAAGAGTCACCGCGGCCCTGGACCGCAAAGGGCTTTAGAAGGAACACGGATGGGTTTTAGTCAGTAAGAGTCTGTCACGCCCCACCCAGAGCGGAAGAAGTCATTTGATGATGATTTCCCATCCTTAAAAAAAAAAGTCATGTATCACCACGCAGCGAAACAGGACGCCAACAACGTTAGGTGTTTAGTTATAGTTTTAATTAGGTTTATTAATACGTATTAGTTTATTATTGTTTAAGATTATTTTGTGTATTTTATCTAATGGGCCTCAGTAGCCTGTTAATAAAATGATTATTATTTTCATTTATGTCTTTGACAATCTCGGGACCCTGGGGTCCCGGTCCTTTGGTAGGCGTACGAGGGGCCGAAGCGAACTCGCAGAGGCCCTGTTAGTCATTTCAAATGGAATGGGGCACCAACCGACTATTATCCCTGCATGCACTATTAAAGTATACCCAAGGACAATCCCCGGTTGGTGAAGGAGTATTGCAGAATATGCAAATTCTAACCAGCAAATAAAGGCAAGCTAGAGATGAGGAACGATAGTTCTCCCGGGAGATCCGGTCCGTGGGTTCGCTACTGCCCAACAGTTCGCCACAAAACTGCCCTGCGGATAAAAAAATATTATTATTATTATATTTGTGTTGATTAGTCATTTCTCGGCGGCCACGGTTTAGTTTAATTGTTTCTTTGAATTGTTCTTTTCACTCCGGACGCTTTTATCCTGCACGTATTTTACATCGTTCTCACATATATGCATAATTTCAACAGGAATGATTTAACCATATCTTTGTAATATATATTATTTTTAAAAGTGTCCGTGGAGTTTCTTTCACGTTCTTCTCCATAGAGGTCTACGCTTTGGAACGTGCGTAGAGCTTCATCTTTTTGACCGACCGACCTATACAATTCAAAAGTGCCTGTAAATGGTCTAGTTGAAATAAATGCTCTGAGTCTTTGATTATTATATCAATCGGAATATTGGCCTTATAAAATCATATACCTATGCTTATATTCTATTTAAGGGAAATTTTCCTTTTTAGGGAAACTAACATCACTCCAAACTATTTAGTCGCCATGACTACGGAAAAAGAACCCTCAAATAGGTACCTTCAATTTTAAAAACTTCTAATTTAGATTACTTGGTATATCATCATCTGCCTAGCCTTTTCCCAACTATATTGGGGTCGGCTTCCAGTCAAACCGGATTCAGCTGAATACCAGTATTTTACGTGGAGCGGCTGCCTGCCAGACCTCCACAACCCATTAACTGGGTAACACGGTACTCCTTGGCAAGACTGGTGTCAGATTATCTGGCTTCTGACTATCCGTAACGACTGCCAAAGATCTACAAATGACAGCCGGGACCAACGGCTGTCATTTGTATGTAAAAATGGTCACCCATCCACAGACCAACCTCGGCAAGCGTTGCTTAACCTTGAAGATTAACCCGTGCGACTGTTATTATTTGGCCACGAGCTCTTCAAATGACTTGGTATATAGAGGTAAGAATCTAAGTTTACATAAAGTACGTACGTATGTAAAAACATAAGTTAAAAACAGCTACATTAGTAATCTTTAAACAATAATTAATCATCATGATGAAGAGAAGACTTTACAAGGTCACGGAAAAATCAGAATTAGGGGATTAACCTCACCGGGGGAATACCCTACCATACCTACTTAGTCAACATCGTGATGATTGATACAGGATGAGGGAAAAGTTTTAAGAATTCAGGCTATTAATTAATTAATTAAGCAATTACTATTCATTGAACATAAATTTAAACTAGATTTATCAGAACTAAAGTCGTTAGAGCAATGAGATAGATTTCTTGGTACAGTGCATTAACTGGAAATACATACAAAGTATAATGATAATTAGAGGCACTTACAGGAAGAAATTTAAGGAAGTATTAACGTTCTTATGTATCAGGTCTAGAGTTTGATTTCTGTACTTGTCTGCTAGTTTTCCTTCCGAGTATAATTCTCTCGGTTGAATTTCGGCACAATCTCAACAAATATTAAGTACACAAGTGACTGCAAAAAAACAGGTGAACTATCTGTTCCTTTAGGCAGGCTGCACACGTATAGGAGACGGGGCCCGCTAGGGCCAGAGCCTGCCAGGGTTGCGGAATTTATTCGAAAGAGTCACCGCGGCCCTGGAACGCAAAGGGCTTTAGAAGGAACACGGATGGGTTTTAGTCCGTAAGAGTCTGACACGCCCTTCCGGAGTCCACCCAGAGCGGAAGTCATTTGATGATTTTCCACCATTAAAAAAAAGGCTGCACGGGTATGGTTTCCTGATAAGGAACTTAGTTTCGGAGACCTGAATGCTTGCTCCAGGATGCTTGAAAAGCAAGCAGTTCTTCATTGAAAACCCCAAGTGGAGTAGGCATAAAGTGAAATGTTTGTATGAACTGACAACTTCATGTTTTCACGATGATATGTTTACAGAATCGCACTGCAGGACTGCCAATCGCGCATATATTACTTGCAAACATCCTAATCTATATCTACTATACTAAATAAAATAAATGCGAAAGTTTGGATGGATGTTTGTTTCTCAATTACATCAGAACGGCTGAACAGATCTTGATTTTTGGCACAGAGGAAGATTATGGTCTGGAAAAAAACGTAGAATACTTTTATTCCGGAAGTATGTTCCCTTGGAATAACTTTCGACATTCACGAAGGCGGAGCCGCGGGCGACAGCTAGTGATATTTATTTTTATAAATGTCAAATTGAGTTTGTTTCTTACACTTTCACGCCTACATTAAAATTGATGAATTTTGAAACAGATATAAAACAAAACAGCCTACAAAATTATTATGTCAAAATAAACTGTGTGCCAAAAACAATTTTGGCAAAGTATTACTATATAAAAAAAAAATAACAATATTGTTATGCCAAAGTATATTAGGAAAAAAAAAACATTATGAAAAGAAGGGATCGCCTTTGAAAGCGCGAGCCACTGGCCATATGCGATTGGGGTACTGGTCAAAGAAGCCGGAAATGTGTGGCTCAAGACCAAACTGGCGTGCAAAGGAAGAGACTTGCACTCATCATTGGATATATACAGGCAGAAAAAAAAGAGAGAGACATCATATGCAATCTTGGAGGCCTTAAATTACCGTCTTTGGTAAATATTTGTACAGAAAGAAAGAAATTTTATTTGCTCAAACATGTGTATACAAAACAGAATTAAAATAATACATGCATGCAAGATCTTAAATAAGACTGGCTCACGACATGTCTGCCGTTTCTCATGGCGTGCAAATGTCTTAGTTACGATTATTATGATTGAATCAATGATTTTTACATTTTACATTAAATATCACAAATTATTATATTCAATCATTTACACTATCTAATTATTTATTTTCCTTGTCCAATATTACAGATTTTTCATTACTTTTATTAGGCATTCAATTACAATAACATTTCTCCCCTGCTCCATGACCATAATTACCACACTGTTAGTAATTTTTATGTATTTATCACAATCACCATGAGTCGTAGAAAAGTAGTAGCGGAAAACCTCATAACTAATCATCTTAAAAGACTCGTTTCTCGACCCCCAGTTATAAAGAAAAATATCGATCAGACCACTTCAACCATTATCTAATGTTAGTCGAATTCCCAGTCCATTAGAAATCAAGTCAAATATACAACTGTCAAATAATGATCTTGGACAAAATAAACTTGGTTGACAAACAGACCGACTGGTGAACGTAATTTCGTGTTTATTGTTAGAATTCCGGTATTACACGGCGCACTTGAATCTGCTTTCTATGATAACAACGTGCCCACGCGCATGTGACGAATTTATTTGGGTGTTTTATATGATGTTGGAATGAATGGATGTGGCATAAGACTTTTGATTACACCCTTGTACCTTTCCGAATGGACAGTAGAGTCACTTTATTAATGTAATGTTATTATTTTACTGAACTGTAAATGATGACGTTCAAAGTGCCGTTTAATGGCCTAATTGAAATAAACGTTTTGACTTTGACTTTGATTTGGTGTGGTTTTGCCCGTATTTTGATTTGTTGCGATGACATTTATAGTAGCTTTTGCCCGCGACTTCGTACGCGCATATTCCATTTTTCCCGTTCCCGTAGGAAGTTTGGGATCCTCTCTTAGTGCTCCTCCACACTCTCCAAGGAACCTACATGCGAAATTTCTGCTTTCTACGACCAGTACTTTCAGCTGTGTGTTGTCTGTCGCTCACTCAGTAACGCAAGAGTTTTATTCATATATTGATCATTGATTCACATTCAGAAGTGCCTTTTGCTCTAATTGAAATTAATTTGAATTCATTATTTAGTAAACACACAAGGCAAATTATACCATAATTTTGATTGAATGCCTTCAAAACATCATACAGTATCTTAATAGAATGCAACGATTCTGTTCCGAATATGGTTCATTGGATCACAATCGAACCAATTTGCGCATACTTAATTAGAGTGCACTTGTAGCCATCGGGCTAACCTTAATAGTCTCCGTTGAGGTTAACCACCATGACCAAAATTCGGTTACTACGATTATTATTTTCCTTAAAATTAAACATTGTCTCAGCCAATAAGAAAATACTATGGTATGCTAAATTAGTACATCAACTTAGTACTAACTAGGTACTTTTGAATTGTCAAAGTCAGTCCGTCAAAAACATGAAGCTATTTGCACGTTCGAAAGCGTAGATCTCTATGGAGAAGAACGTGCAAGAAACTCCACGGACACTCTTTCAAAGACACTTTTCTCTAAAAATCCTGGTTACATTAACCTCGTTGCTTCTATATATGAGAACAATGTTGATCAATAAAATTCCGTAAAATAACCGCATCCAATAATTCCACAATCCACGCCCGAATTCAAAACCATATTGACCGACGACCATACCACATTCTATTTGACCAACGCATCATCAAGAGCCCTCTACCAACTGGACTGCACGCTTCATTTCCGAAAAATAGTCTTAAGATCATCTTAAGACGGTCTCAAGACGACTTAAGGCCACTCGATACGATTGTGGGCTCAGAGAGTTATCGCCTATTTGTCTTCGTCAAGAGTGGGAGCAATTAATGAGGACTTGTTATTTCCGGAGATTAAGGGCTTGGGGAGTGATGTCACTAGGTTTCGGAGAATGGATGGTGTTTCGGCTGTGTGTAGAGGCTTTTATTGTTCTAATAAACCTTAAGATTACAATCTTCTATCGTAGGTGTTATTTTAGTAAGACGAGTAGTACCAGGTCTCAAATACTGACTCATTTAGGGTTATTTTTATTCATTGAATCTTCAAGGAGCTCGTGGCTAAATAATCGTGATATTCTTGCTTTCCGAGTATGGTTCTTGGAAAGGTGATCATCCATTACATCCCTTTTTTTAGTTCTACCCAAGACAAGAACGAAGCTCGGCAAAACAGTGTTTCTGGTAGAATGTCCCACTAACATTCTACCAGAAACACTTATTGCTTATAACAACTGTTTAGTTCATCTTGCTTAAAAAAAAGGTACAAGACACATTCGACTCACTTTAATTTTATACTGACGGAGCAATATTTGTATTTATTTGTCGTAATTGCTTGCTTAATTATAATCAAATACAGAACACACGTCCGTTTAGCCTCGCGGCTCGTAAAGCGATCTGCTGCATTTGGTTAGACTGAAAACTGACCCCAATATAATTGGGAAAAACCAAAGCAGATTGATTGTCATTCGTTGGAGCTTCCCAATCGAAATAGTGACTCATGTTAAAACACTGAACGTAGCAATGTAACTTTTTTATTTGAGATGAGTTTGCTCTTGACTCTAGTCTAGGTCATAGATGACAGAGACAGAGTCGACGATGGAGCGAGCTTACCAGAAGAAGCCTGTTCACTCTAATTTTGAAGAGATTAGGGTTGTATGGATTGTATCAACTCAGTCAAATAGAATAGGATACTCTATATTGTGTACACCATAATTATAAATTACAGAAAATATAGATGAAAAAGACATTACATAGTGTGACACAATGGCCGGCCTTTTCTTTCCTTATATAAAAGAAAAAAACCGGCCAGGTGCGAGTCGGATTCGCGCACGAAGGGTTCCGTACAATGATCTATAAAAGCGGCAAAAAAATCACGTTTGTTGTATGGGAGCCCCCTTAAATATTTATTTTATTCTGTTTTTAGTATTTGTTGTTATAGCGGCAACAGTAATACATTATTTGTGAAAATTTCAACTGTCTTACTATCACAGTTCATGAGATACAGCCTGGTAACAGACAGACATACGGACAGCGAAGATGTAATAGGGTTCCGTTTTACCCTTTGGGTACGGAATCCTAAAAATCAAATTAGACAGAAAGTCAGCACTTTTTTTCGGAAAAATCTTACATACAGGCCCGCCCGTCACCACTTCCTAATGTTTTGACAGCGAGATTAACAGTTCTATTAATCACTGTACCACAACCATGTTGTTAAATCCCTAATTATACATCAAGTCAAACAGCCAAATATCATTCACATAAAACACAAAGTTTTTCTAAAAAACTTTCTTTTAACTTCTCGATAGAGGGCGTCGTGCCCTCAATGACCTTTGGCCCAACAATAAATAATATGTTAATGATCTCGTAAATAAATAAAGGTAAGCCACGACAAAGCTGGGTGCTGGCTGTGAGCAGAGAGGTCAGTACTTACTAGTCTCCAATAATAAGTAGAATGAATCAAAATTAGCTAATTATATTAACATTATAATTGCCCCACCCCCCCTCTGCCAGCTAAACGGTAGTTTTTGACACTTGACTCCAATAAAAATGCCACTTTAAAGCTTAATAATTCGCAAACGGATCCTTGGATGGAAAAATGGTTTTCGCACACCCTCAAAATTTTCAACAACCTATCCAAAAATACTCCACATTATGGGATAGACGATAAAAAAACATCGCCACTTTACGTGTAGCCCTACACGTATGTTTCACATACTTTTATTTAAATCCCAGCTTAAGATGATGGGAAATCCATAAATGCCAATATTAAAAATTTTATAACGTTTTCACTCCCAATAAATTCATTTTTTTTGTGGCGTCTCGCAGTTCGACCTATGAGGTTGTTGACTGTTTAACCGGACTTGTCTGTGGTGGCCTTTATATAAATATTAAAGCCTCCAGCCAGGGCTTAATCAAAACCTACAAATTAAGCGACTACACGCTAAGAGCACACCCTGTGGGGTACGGACTTCGGCTTAGGGCGTTGCTGGGGGAGGACAGTTAGGGATGGGCTAGATCAAACTAGGATTATTATTTAGGGATGAATTTTAAATTAATGAATTTGGTTATAGATATAGATTGGAGCTAGGAAAAAGACATTATAAGACTTTGTTTCGGGAGTACGTTATCTTTGAATAATTTTCTAACTTCATGCGCTCCTAATCGCTGGAAGAAGCTCACACAAAATTATGTAGATGCTTCTCGTTTCAAAATCTTTAAAACTTTTGTGCAATAATATATGTGTTTTTCCTTTTTTCTACATTATTTATCAACATGATCGCCACCTAACTTCTAAATCGTGAACCGGCTCGCGCCAACTCGTCGGATGTAACCTCCAAATTGATTTATTATATTTCAATTTTTTACTACCTAAGCTTCGATTGGCCGACTCTTCCGCTATACTGCCCTATACAACGATTGGCAAGTTTTGATACTATACAAAAAGCTAATAATTGTGTCAATGCCAAAATTCTAGAATATGATTTGAAGTTTTTTTTTTTTTTTTTGTTTTTTTTTGTAGTAAGTGTTATGATGTGTGTTGAACGGGTTTATTATGAGGGTACCACGTCTATTTTTTATCAATTTGAAATAAATAGTATTAAAGTTATTCGAGAAAATATGTAGATGAAAATTGACCATGTCTCATCCTTTATCTCCGGAACTGCTGAGCCAGAAATTCAAAAAAAATACTTCTTTACAGTTAAAGTAAAACCCATAAGATGTCTTTGGTTTTAAAATAACATGTTTATAAATATGATTCGTATGGAATAAAGTTTTGTAAACAAAAAAGTATCAAAACACCTCAAGCGTCCTACAAACAAAATAAGATCGCGCAAAGTTATAATTCAATAAATTCTTGAGAACAGACACGAAGCTGTTATTTATTTTATAACTGAACCCATAACATCAGTTAAATTAATAATTTTATCGTCTAGATACCCATCTTCACAGCAACGGATAACTGTGGCAGTTTTATTTCTATTCGAGAAACACTGGCTTAATATTCGATAATTTGTTTGTGAGACAATGATTTTGGAACGGTTTTTTTATCGGTATTGTTCACTGGCTTTTTTATGCGACTTCACTCCCTTGGTATATGGGTCCATACCTCCAACCTCCACACACCCCCATGCCTCGGAAAGCACGTTAAGCCGTTGGTCCTGCGTCAGATCTCTCTCCGGTCGTGTCGGGTTGCCGTCCCATCGGAATATGAGAGTGATGGAAGAGGGAGTGCACCTGTGTTTGAGCACACACTTGTGCACTATAATATGTCCCGCGCTGATGGCTAGTCTTTGTTAAGAGTGTCAGGAGGACTATATATGGTCCATAGAAATTGATATTTCTTCGGGAAAAATGGCACATATTAATTGTGTAACGTTTTTTCAGTGAAAGAATTTTCTATTTGGATCCGTTTTTCCAGATACTGCCTCCTACAAACAAACAAACAATTGTATCTCTGTTAATGTTAGTTTATTTAAAAGAAATCTGATTATTATTAACAGGAGAAGTGGTGTGTAGTAATATGGGTCTGTCACACTGCGGTATGTTGTTAGAGAATCCAATTCTTAGTTAAGCTCGTTTTTGTACACACTGTACAGTACTGTTGTATATATTTGTATGGTTCGATGTTGTATCGATGTGTGCAATAAAGAGTCAGGTTCTTTCCTAGATCACTACATAAAACTATCACACAAGTCTATAGAGGTATGCTGAACAGTGAGTAAAGTCCCGCAAACCTCCATTAAAAAGGGAGGATCCTCGGACCAGTCGGTCGTTGTGTCTGGTGGGCAACTGCCCCGGTCGTTTATATTCGAACAGTTATGTATGTTCAAATCCCATGGAGAACTTTGCTTGCGCGATGCAGGATTTCATTTGTATATCGTCGTAGATGGCGTTGCGGTTCTTTTTGTTGTCGTAGAAATTTCGCTTCTTAGTTTTTCATGTGGTGGCACCAGTAGGTTTTTATTCGCTTGGATGGTAATCAACACAGTTTGGTAATTCTATAAACTGAAAAGATAGATAGATAGATGGAAAATAGGTACTTTATTAAAGAAAAATAAAAGTACAAAATAATAATTGAAAAAAGTCTTTTCAATAGGGGATATTTAATTTTGCGAAATTTATATTTTTTTCAACGGAATATGAGGTCTTCTTACTTATGCTAAAATACATTATTTTACATCTTGAACGAATGCAAAAAGGGATATTCTACCTAGAAAATTGGACTTGAAAAAGTGTGTTCAAAACAAAACAGGTTACTTTCTCAAGAAAATTGCCATTATTTACATAGTTCACATTTTTTCTGTTTTCTGAAAAATAAATATGCAGTTATCCCCTTTTGAAAAGATACTCTTCAATTGTATTTAGCCTAGAGTGAACCTTCTAAAACTCTGAACAAAAACTTTCCCCATTGAAAAGCTATGTTATGCTATTGTTTTCCTATGTGAACTTAATTCCAATAATTCAATGCACATATGAGAACAACATTTAATAACATCACTAAATCAAACATTTACGAACACAAAACATTAATTCGGAATCACCTTGCTCTGGCATTAATTGCACATTGACGTCTTCGAAACGATGAGCGCCAACAGTCAAGGAAATATTCTGACGTTCATGATAATTATAATATCTAATGATTTAAGTGGTGGTCGTGCTGTTATTATGACCTATATCTTGAGCTTCCTTTTGTGGGAACATAGACTTAGGAACGGTGGTAGATATGTTTCTTGCAGATGAATTTAGGGTTCCGTACGACCTAATGAAAAAACGGAACCCTGATTGGACAGACGGGCTGACAAACATATGAGTGGTACGTCTGTCTGCTCTTCTGTCACAATCAATTTGCTCTAGATCTACTGGACCGATTCAGTTGAACTTTGCTACACATATAGATTTAATTAAAAGTATATGAATAAATTTTGATACTGGGATTTGAATACTCTTTATTATATAAACGATATAAGTTATAGAAAAGATAGATGCAGAAAACATTACATAGGATGTCACAATGGGCGCCCTTATCGCTAAAATCATATTTCAAAGACAGCCTATGGATAAATTTAAGAGTAGAATAAACAATGCTGTTGTGTTGGGGGAAAAACTGTGACATGTGACATTACAACTGATTTTATTTTCATTATTATAAAATAAAAATATTATTATTCCTGATTGTTGTGATTGCTTCAGCAAGAATGAGATCTGGTGAAGTCAAGAAGCCCGTTCTTGATTTCACCAGATCTCATTCTCGCCGAAGCAATGCATGAGATTAACGGTGAAGCGAGTGGCCCCTGAAGATGCTTTTCCTCTTGTTTTGAAGGCTGACTCATAGGTGTTGAAATAGGTAAATAGGTTAGATTAATTTCCTTGACCTCATCGATTTTTTGACGTCATTGGTATTGCTTACTGACAGCGTGAGACGGAAAGGATGAGGAAGGAAAATGTAAGATTTTCTTAAGAAATATTATGAAGAGGCAGATTATTTATTTGTTTGTTTGTTGGAGGTAATCTCTTACAGGAAAGGTGGTGAATCAGTGATCACGTGCTGCCGTATACAGTGAGGCTCAGTGGGCATCCTGTTACAATCCCAGCCCTGTCCAGTCCAAAATGCATGGGATTGACATGCCCTACCAAAGGAGAGAAACCAGACAATATGAATATTTTACAAATATGAAAATTTGTGAGCAAAAGTCTCGTTATAATGGGTGCCCTTAGACGGACAGCACCGGCCCAAAAAGAGGTAGCGAGAAGACCTAAACGCTAACCTTGAAGGCTGGTACGAGGTGGTGCCGGGAAAAATATCCTTGAAGGACTTGGCAAAGGCCCTTTGCAAGGACATAGTTTGGGCTATTTAAAAAAAAAACATCTGTCGCGAAAATGATACCAATGGCAAAGACAACTATGTATTTTTTGACAAATGTATTACAAGTAATTTTAATTGGATGACAATTATAATCTTCATTCTGTGAGTATCACATATCACCCACATCTAAACCTCCCCAACTCTACACTAAACATTCGTCACGCCCGCCGTAAAATTAGATCATCGTTACGATGTTCATTCAATAAATAAATCTCGAATCGATTCTTAATTTATCCGAGTGATAACATTCAATGCGACCTCTGCGCACAGGCCGTCACGAATTTCGCGATTATGATCACGATTGAATGCTGTGACCTCTTACGAGTGGTCAATTTTGATTGTGATGTGTAAATAGAATATTGTACGTCTTTTGTTTATGTTCAAGATTAGTGCTTATTTGATTCCGGATTTCTTGAGTATGAAGACAGGAGACGATCACGATTTGTTTGACAAGGGATTTGAAATATTTTCATGGCTTTCTCGTGTTATCGAATGATTGGTTTGACAAAAATTTAATTGTGTTGAGATTATGTATGGAAATATTATTTTAGAAATATGAACTGTCAGTAATATTTTGGGATCACTGATTTGTCTCGCAACGGGGTAAATTCCTTTACGAGGTGATGTTGAAAATAGCAGTTTAAACTAAAGTCATTCCACTAAGTATACGGATAGGACCAGTGCCTGCTAGGTTCGCGGAATTGTTCAAAAGAGCTTCCGCGGCCCTGGAACGCAAAGGCATTTGTAGTAACACGGGTGCGTTTTAGTCAGTAAGAGTCTGACACTCCCTTCCGTTCCTATCAAAGCGAGAGAAGTTATTTGATGATTTCTCACCCGAAAAAAAAATTTCGAGGCGAAGTCGCGGGCAAAAGCTAGCACTTAATGTTTTAAATATGAACTTTAATCAATCTGTTTGTTGCGTTTAACGTCTTAGCCACTAAGCCAATCGTAATGAAATTCAACATAGATATAGCCTAGGACCTAGAGACTAGTAGAAAGTATATTATTCCTTGGACACTTCTTACGAATACACCATAAAGGCAAAGCCTAGTATTTTACCACACCCAGCCACACCACAACCAACCACATCTAGAAGACGACACCCATTAAGTTGCGTCATCAGCGACATAATACTAATTTCACGATGGGATCGATTACGATCGATACGAATGCGCGCGCACGTCCCAATGGCGCCCACGCGCGTCGTACAGATGATCCATAATACAATTATAGATCATTTAGTTTGTGGTGAGAGTGAGGTGTGGGCTTTTGTAGGTTTGGGGTGGTTACCCCTGTGAGGCAATTTGAATAGCCATTTTATTTTTGTTACATATTTGAGTTTTGCGAGATTGCGCTGGATTTTAAACGCAGTTGAGCAGCACCATGGCTACGCTTGGAGCCTAAACCCAGCAATGCAATCATTTCTGTTGAAAAGATGATGTGTTTTATTTGAATGATTCAATCTAATGCGCCTCACTCTGTCATTTCTGCGGATATCATCATTATTTTTTCTATAAGCAAAAATACTATTCTTATGGTTTGGTGATCTTACATCAGTGATGACCTTCATTACTCAAGGATTTTCAAGATATTCCGATATCTTGAAAATCCTTGATTACTTACCTTAGGGTAGCTAAATCTAGCACTTCTGAATAAACACACTAAAAATATCATCCTCGAGATCATCTGTCTTTGGTTAATGATAATCCTTAAATTACTATAAAACAATGACTGATCATTGATAGTACATACTGAGTTTATTATTTAGAAATCAATGCCAGAAGTTTATCTTCATATAAATCTCTAGCAATCGCCACTACTTAGAATAGAATAAGTAATTAGTATGGAAATTTAGTTTTTGGACCCAAATCACCCTTTTTACCTACAAAACCCCTCTGCCACTAACAACCTTCCCTACTCTATGGCCCACTCATTGTTTAAACTATGACTCCATGACACGTTTCTGCGAACGCACCGCGCCGATCCAAATCAAACGTCGAGCACACAAACTATACTTGTAGATTGAACACACGACACGGCCTAACCGTAATACTAAACAGGCGACTTGGATCACACGAGCGTTTGATGCCGTATAATTGACTAGTAAATCGTCCGGATTAAGATCTTCTTAACATGCTAAAGGTGGTAATTCTGATCGGTGTGAGTCAGCCTTATTTACCTACCTTCACGTTCTGTGTGCGATGAATTGTAAGTGGATGTTGAATTTTCTTCTTCGGATCGTTTGACGTCTTTGCAGTTTCTAGTATGGGACGTATTTGTATTGTTTTCTTTGAAGATGTGTCTTAACGTGCTTTTAATTCATGTGCTTTTAAAAGATGGTAGGCATGTTGGTCATTTACGCTTCTATTTTTTTTTGGCATCGATAGCTCACCAATTGTCAATGCCTATTTAATTGTTCTTTTACAATATTTCTTATATTGATCATGTTATAACGAGTTACGCATCACAAGATAAAATCATGCCTGTATTCCTCAAAGAGTTTGGAAGCGGTGTACTTACAATGTTTCCGAACGCATACAATCATAATCTCTTCAAAATTAGAGTGAACAGGCATTTTCTGGGTAAGCTCGCTCCATCGTCGACTTTGTCTCTGTCAGCTATGACCTAGACTAAAGTCAAGAGCAAACTCATCTCAAATAAAAAAAATACATAATTTGTGAGTGATGTTTAGGTCCTGCGTAAAAGTGGCAGACCTATTGCCATTAACAGGGCATAAGTCCCAATTCCGGGGTGATTAACTCATTAATACTTTGCCCGTCCCTGAAATCGAACCTAAGACCTCACGCTCAACTATAACAATTGCAGCCACTAGTCTCGATCCTACTTGCCGTTTTGAAGAGTTATCTATTTGTCTATTTCCCAAAATTAAGTTAACTTTTTGCCTTGATCTATGTATTAGCCGGTGTTATCTACAGCATGACTTTAGTTTACGAACCCTACATGCCATTAACAATATCCCACTAAAAAATTACTATACCCACATTTGAATGCAAAAACACATAGTAAGCGAATTAAATGATTTCAATTGATAGTTATTTTTAGAGACTGAACAAGCTATATCCCTTAGTCGCGTTTTTGGACAGGAGGAGTGATGGCGACCATACTAACTAGCCGAGACCACACACGCTTGTTTACGTCCACGATAACATTGGCAAACCTTCAAGACATTATTTTAATACTACTTATGTATGACACTGGAATTTATCACGGATCTTTAAAGAATTACTTTGGTCTTTGTAGGAATTATCGGATTACAAAAAGAGTATTTCAAGTTGGTTTTATACTTTGTGCTTTATATTCCGTGCTACACATAAATATTTTTTTGAAAATGGTTTTCCTCGCGACCTCGCTCATATTATTATAGATTCTTGCCAAAAATAGTAGCCGATAACCTTGTCTAGGATCGTGTTATCTCTGTAACAAAATTCATCAAAATCGGTTACAAACTCACTATACCATTTATAATATTACTAGCTGCCGCCCGCGGCTCCACCCGCGTGAATGTCGAAATTTATCCCAAGGGAACATACTCCCGGGACTCAAATAATCTCTATACCAATTTTCATCTAAATCGGTCCAGCCGTTTGCGCGTGAAGAAGTAACAAGCATACACACACTCACAAACTTTCGCCTTTATAATATTAGTGTGGTAAGTGTGATAGTAAGGATTACTTACCTCTATAATAAATTAATACATCAGAAGTAGATTGGCTAAATACAGAAACATTTGGTGGCAGTTTGCAGGGCCAATTACTCGTCGAACAGATTATATCGATGGTGTCGATAAAGGATGTTGTGTTATTGAAACTACTGTTCTCAAGCGATTACCTTTATTTATTTATTTAACAGAATACACACATTTAACAAATAGATAAGAAGAAGGGAACAGAAAAATAGGTACAAAGGTGATGCTTATTTCTAAAGATATCTCTTCCAGCATACCTGCGAAAGGAGAGTCGAATAAAAAAGACGTAGACATCGTGTGTAAAAGTTATGCTAACATAGAAAAAATTCAAAAAACTTTAAATATAACGTACTATACATAAATATGACTAAAATTAATATCATACTAATACATATTACTTAAATAATAATATAAAAAAATATATATATACTTTAAATATGCAACTATGATGGTACCGAAAGGTAGTGTTCTATCACTCTTGAATTACTGAGTAAAGAGTACAAGTGTGTTATATATTAATAGAAAACACATTACATATATGGATAGGGTCATAGACCTTATAATATAGGTAGTACTTACTACACCTCAAGGTTGACGAAGGTTTTGGAGTGACGACCGTGTACCGTACGAATACGAAGCATTGGAAGGCACCAAAAGACAGTCCAATGAAGGCTGCAGTAATTCACTGGATGCAAAACGCACAGGATTGGTCGATATTCAGATGTGGACGTCTTTCATCTTAAATTATGAGATTTAGTTAAAATAATACTAAGCCATGAAACCTATTAAAAAGGTTTAGCTTATCTTGTTCTTTGATTTCCTAGAATGGCAATTTTGCCTTTGGCAATTTTGCTTATTATACAGCAAAGTTACGTAACAGCTATAACTTAAACGTTTTTCAACTTAGTACCCAAGTTTTTTTGCACCCAAATAAGTAAGTACCCAAGTTTTTTTTGCATCCAACTTAATACCCAACTTTTTTTGCTACCACTACACAATCACACATTGTCAATCAGCTTTCCAACAGCCAATCGGATTACCCTATTTAGAGAAAGGAGAAAAATCGGTGTAAATGTAGAAAGCGTCAGCTGTTCGTGAGCTGACGGTGCTCGGTGACGGTGGATGCATATTCATGTGGATCACCGGTCTGCTGCCTGTCAACGAAGGGAATGAGATCACTATTAACTTGATTGCGATGGTGACACGGATTGTTTTGTTTTAGTCTGTATTGAGAATTCTAAGTTGAGAACTTAATGCCAATTCTCATACTTAAGCGTTCAATTTCGAGTAGCAAGATAATCTCAGCGACATTCAATGTTAAAAATGTAATAATACTAGAATTGACCCCTCTTGTCAAACTCTAGTTTAGCATAAAAGTGCCAATTTTAGTTATTTTAAGCAATGTTCGCATTCGTATCTCAGTCGCGATATCTGTCAAAAAAGTTTCAATTTCCATACATTTTTTACAGATTGCGACTGATATACGAATGCTAACGTTGCTTAAAAATGAGTGGAATTGGCACTCCGAACTTAGGCCATTTCAAACTCTCCATTCCGAAGATACTATCTATAATATTAATATTAAGAAAGTAGTATGGAAGTCAATCTATAACATATAATAATTCATTGTCCTAATCGTACAAAACGTACCTTTCTGGTGCAATTTGTGAAAAAAATATTGCGATTTATTTTTTTCAGTTATATTATCTAGAATTACCGAAAGATGGCTCTAAATTAAAGTATTATGATCACTTGAACGCTAACACGGATTGCACAGTGGTCTTCAATACCAATAGGGTCTATAAGTTTAAATAAAAGAATATAGTTTCTAATAAATTAGTTCCTGGCTAAGTTATAACAAACCCACGGATAGTTCTTCAAGGTTAAACAACGCTTGTCGAGAACTGTCGGGATGGGTGATCGTCCGTTACACACCGACACTCTTCTGTGCCTCGGAAAGTATGTTAAACTAATTTAAATAATAAATAAATAAAAGCCTGGTTTATAATTCTATGCTTGAATTCATTTCTTTCAAAATTGCACAGATAACAGAGTTTAAGAATTCTTGGCAATACTGAAGTAGTAATGAAGAAAATTACAAGAAGCTAATTTGATTCACAAATAAATCAAGTCACAAGTTTCCGTTGGACAAATCCAGTCAGCCTAAGCATACAAAACAATATAATTTAGGGTCCCTCAGGCCAAAGACCCATATAGAACGTGAATCAGGGTTCCGTAGAAATTAGCGACAAGCCCGACAGTTGACAGACGCCGGAAATCCCGTATATAAAGATAAGTATCTCTAACTTGTGATACAACATTTAAATAAGTTTTAGAATTTATTGACAGAGATTAAGTTCAAATAGAATGGACATTCGAATGTAAATCCAGTGCAATAAACAGTATCGACACAGTCTAGCATCTGAGAGGCTTATAACTTGAACTATTCTAACTAATCTAAGTTGAACTATTTAATATGGGACACTTCCCCTTCTGTCCGTAAAACGATTAGCTCTGTGGGCTAGAGTGAGAGAGGAAGAGCCTGCCT
Organism: Mamestra configurata; assembly: GCA_002192655.3. Classification (NCBI taxonomy): domain Eukaryota; kingdom Metazoa; phylum Arthropoda; class Insecta; order Lepidoptera; family Noctuidae; genus Mamestra; species Mamestra configurata. The sequence goes on from NDFZ01005445.1 coordinate 520,110, forward strand.
ACCGCTGCCGTATACGTGAGAGAAAGGGATAGCCAGACAGACTGGCGCCCTAACGCGTTACGTTACGAAGTTTTATGTATTATGTTCGTCGTTGATGTCTTTTGTTCCCATAATATTGAGGACACAATCAATTTGTATTTTTTGCAGCAGTGTAATATTTTAAACTCGGATGGATTGTGTGAAAAATAATATAATCAGCAAAGTAGCGACTATTGAGATATGTTATGTAGTATAATGTATATGTCACCGGAAAATAGCAAACTCCTTAAGATTACAAAATAACTTGAGAGATTGTAAACTCTCGATAAATTGTCAACTGAACATTTGGAATACTATTTTACGCATCAAAATTTGATAGTCTATAATCTCGCACAGTCATTCCGAGAAATTGAGAACTGACATAAAATGGCGATTCTCAATTCAAATCCCTGTAGGCAAAAAACACGCCTCACTAACCTACCTACTCTTTGCCCCTCGCACGACATTATTTAACTATTCAATATACATCCCTGCGCTCGTGTACTCCTCGTATATAGATCATCATATTGTTCTGTATTTAACATACGACCTGTATAGTCAGCGGTCGCCACGCGACTGGCATACTGAACGGGAGTATTACTTGAATTAGAATTAGACGCTGGTGAGGTAGCGCCATATTTGAGTGGCTGTGTGTGTGTGGATTATTGTGTCTGATTGGTTTTGGATTATGGGTGGTATTGTAGTGTCTGGTCTAATTTTAAAGGTTTGGTTTTGTACTTGGATTAAGGAAGGACATTAAAATTGCTCCGACCTCTTCACATAGCTTAGATCAACTTTAGGAATATAATAATGATTATTCCTAAATCTATTTGGTATTTTACTGGCCTGTTGGTCGAGTAGTTAGTGACCCTAACTGCTACACCGGAGGTTGTGGGTTCGATTCCCACCCAGGACAAATGTTTGTGTGATGAGCATGATCATTTGTTCTATGTCTGGGTGTAATTTGTCTATAATATGTATGGATTTACAAATTTATAAGTATATTTATCAGTTGTCTGGTTGCCATAGCACAGGCTCTGCCTAGTTTGGGATCGGATGACCGTGTGTGAGTTGTCCCAAGATATTATATTATTATATATATATTATTATTATTATATTTTCCAGAATAACGGGGCGAGAAAGATGATCTAAAATAATAGAATGACGAAGTCTGGATTCTTTATATGCAGTTTTGCACCAAACCGAATTTCAAAACTTTCGTTGGCAAGCAACAGATACTTCATAGAACGTAGCAAACACGTGTTTGCTGATAGAGCCTTCCTAACAATTTCTCAAATTACGTTAATCTTTACAATAGCTTTAAACAAAGAAGTACTTACCCAAACTTACACTTTTCTTATCTAAGTGTTTGTAAATCATTAATAAAATATAACACCAGTATCACCGGAAAATCCAGTCGAACCATAAAGAAAATACCCGATGAAAATTAAATAGGCAACTTAAATTCAAGTTTGCAACCGCACGGCGCATGCGCTGACGTCACCCGTCAACGACCAATCAGAGACGTGATACATATTAACTAGCGGAGACATAAGTCAGCGTCCTATCGCGTTCTATTTGAATATTTTAATATTAATAACTGATTTACGTACAGTTTTGCAATGTATATTTGACGGCGTATTAAGATCACGATTCTTTAGTTACACCCTGGTGATTGCAGAATTTTCTTGGAAAAAAAGGGAAAAGAATTTGCAGGTGTGATTTGAAGGAAGGTTTTTGTGTCATTAATGTTAAAAAGGGTTTTATGAATGAAGTATGGTTATTAGTGTTTCCCGCCCTTAACGACATTATTAAAAAACTTAATACACATTTATAGTCAATAATCTCTAGCACCTTCCGACACAACCAAAAAATCATCCATTAAAATTTAAACAACAAAACGACATCGGGGAACCAATTGCGAACATGCCCTGTGCGCGCATGAAGAGAATATAAGCAACCAATTTATCAACGGGACCCTATGAGGCTCGACTGGTAATGGTCTTTGCCTATCTCCGCGCCATCAATCAAAACACAGGATACATATAGTTGGAGTGAGAAAAAAAAAGAAAAAAAACATTTCTGAATGTAAAAGCGCGATTACTGATTCGTTGTGCGCGTGCGCACCGGAAACTGCACGTAGCGGAAACGTCAGGACGCGATACGATTTCGAATTTCGAATTTGGATTCGAACAAGTTTGAATGGGTGACATGGCGTCTAGACCGTTTTTTTCGTTAATAGATGTCTCTAGTGAGGTTTTATTGGACCTTTGTTATGGGTTTATGGTATTTAAATTTCATATTTTTATTAGGGTAAGTGGTTGGGGCTTTTGAATTGTTTTGATTAAATGTTTTGAATATTAATGTTCTCTTTACAAACAAGACAACGAAGAACGTTTATTAATAGGTAGTTATGTAACAATTTTTTTTTAAGAATAAAGAAAAATTGCTTGACACGTAGAATTTAGGTTAAACTACGTAATCTATACGAAACGTGTCTGTCGACAATTTCTTCCGGTGTTTTTTTTCCTTCTGCATTTTGATAATAGGTACTGAATACTGAAATACGAACTGTTTGATACACCTAACAGACTCTGAGATTTAGGTAGTTTCTCTGGTATTTTTTAGTTTTTGATCTCTTTAAACCCGGTGCTAACAAATTTAGAATTAAGAAAACTTTGGAAAGATTTTTGTTTGTAACCAAAGAAATCGTACCTAGTTTTTTAAAGGTTTCAGCATTTCCTTTCTTTCAAATCATATCAGTGAAAATTAAACTATAGTGAAATTCTACGAGTACCAGCGATAACAATAGTTGAAAAAACAAAATGTTTGGAATTTATCACGTAAAATTTATTACACAATTGTGGCTTTCCGGTAGCGCATTTAATTTATTTGTCAATTATTGTCTCTGGTATAATGTCATTACACCTAAAGCTCAAGTTCGATTCCATAAGAGGACTTAATTATAAAGAAACTGTTAATCACATGTATAAAACATGTGCTCCGATTAAGTTGACACGTCGTGTAATGCGTTCACGATTGTGTATAATTGGTGTTAATAAGACCGAGTCGTGTTGCTCAAATGAGCCACCCTGTGCTTTGTTATGAACAGCTGTGGCCACCATGGGAGCATACTAAACAGATCAAATACTGAAGCTACCTCATTTTTTATTATTTCTAGCCAGAATTATCTCTCTGCTGGGCATTCCTCAATTCCTTCCATTGTTTCCGGTTTTGAGCCACACTGCGTTTTGTTATAACCAAATATGGCCACCATGAGAGCATCTCAGTCCTTTTTATTTTTTCTTTTCGAAATCCTCATTGACATCCTTTACGGGAGACTCGTACTGACTAAAACTACATGGAGTTCGGCAGTTACCTTTTACCGGGGCATTGGAGAGTTTGCGCATTTTATCACACTCTCCCGGCCGCATAAGACCCGGGCCTTTGACTGTTCAGGCAACCGACTCTCCAAGTCTGTTACCTGCAGGCCGCACATGATGGTGGCCGGAGATCGTTCTACGCTCTCCAGCGCCTGGTGCGTCTGCTGCTAAGAAGAGGGTTTCGATCTCTCCACTACCCTTCCGTCGCCTCCTTTGCTACCATCACTTCCTCGCAAAAGGACGCGACGGCGTCCCATATGCTCTCGCTCTCAACCATGGCCCGAACCTCGACAAAAAGCGAGAGGTTACCATCTCAGTCCCAAGCCTTGAGATATTATATGCAATTAAATAATGTTTAAAGTAACTAGAAGAATTTTCATTCTCTTGTGAGAGAGGATAGGCAGCAGCATTCTCTGTGCATTGCAACAGCTATACTGCGATCGCAAACCCGCCTGCCAAGCGTGGCGATTATGGCAAACCCTCCCTAGTAGGAGGCCTATCCGGCAGTGGACGATGATGATGATGAACTAGAAGGTTTCAAAATCACTTCTAATAATATCTAGTTTTTAGAAAGTGAATGAAATAGTTTAATTAACTTCTTTTGAGAAGAAATACTGAAACAGAAATATAATTTATCTTAGAAACCGCCAATATTCACAGGTATCCTGAAAATACAGACGTCAGTAACAAAGTATGTTTCTTAGCATTTCTCGTAATAAATGAAGCAAACCGTTCACCTTAGGTAAGTATAACAAAGTTCCCTACAACGTAATTACAAACGGTACTTATGCAGAGTACGTTACTTCAAGTTTACAGGGTGTTTTGTAACTTTTGGAGAGCACTAATGAAAAAACTATTATTAAATGTTTGAAGTTATATTGACTCAGTTTCTTGTATTATTTTGTCAATTTTTCCAGAAAACTTGCATGTGATTGTAAAACTTCTGTTGTAGACCCAATGAATGAATAATACATAAATGAATGATTTGCTTAAAATTACAAAGCTAATTGTATGTTGTCTTATTATATAGAAAAGACAGTGAATGGGATGGGAAGTGAAACATGCTTAACTAAATAACCTTGAACACAGGTTTAATTTTCTGTATAAATTTGTTATGTTCCAAAAAGACTTATTTTTAAGGATGGGTTATCTTCAAATGACTTCTTCAGCTCTGGGTGGAGCGGAAGGGCGTGTCAGACTCTTACTGACTAAAACCCATCCGTGGTCCTTCTAAAGCCCTTTGCGTTCCAGAGCGCGGGGTAACTCTTTCGAAAAATTCCGCAACCATATTCCAAAAAATCTTAAGAAATCAAGTCAAGAGGGTCAAGGCTAGAAATCTAGATAAACTGTAAATCTTATCCTTGATTGATCGAACTTGAAGATGAGTGCCAATTTGAGAGCCTCTTAAAACATCGACTGACATTAAGCTGATAGTTGCAGAGGCTTTTAAATTAGTCACGGTTTGGAAATATGAAATAAAACATCAGGTAATGTTAATCCTGATTTCTAATATCTCCTGCTCGCTCCGGTTCTGATTAAGATCAACCACAAAGACTTGAACCTGACCGATGAGCGAAGACCTGGTGAGGGTCGTGGGTGGCCGATGGATGCGAGACGCACAGGACCGGTCTTGTGGCGACTGTTGAGGGGGCTTATGTCCAGCAGTGGACGTCTTTCGGCTGATATGATGACCAAGACTTTTGAGATGATTTGATGTTCTGAACCGTCATGGTCAATTGGTCATGTTTAACTACAGTATATTTAACTCTTTTCTGTTAATGTTAACATTTTTATAGAGCATTCGAGCCTATCACACTAATATTATAAAGGCGAAAGTTTGTGATTGTGTGTGTATGTTTGTTACTTCTTCACGCAAAAACGGCTGGACCAATTTTGATAAAATTTGATATGCAGGAAGCTAACACCCTGGAATATCATACAGGCTACTTTTTATGTACATATATACTAGCTGCGCCCCGCGGTGTTACCCGCAGTTTATCAGATACTCCTATGTTTGTACTAAATCTGCGTAGACGAAGTTGCGGGCAAAGTGCTAGTGTCTACATAACTGCTCGTATAGTATCTGAAAATTCACATCCTGTATTAGCCTCATTATTGTTTTGGCTATCGACAGAATAAAGAAAGAAAAAAAGAAAAATGTTTATTTGGGACTCGCACAAGACAAACAAACCAGCAAAATAAAATTAATAACTAAACAGTATAATAAAATAATTATCTGTGCGAGGCCAAAATGGTCCCTATTTCAGCTTTAGCTTGGAAAATGACATACCACAAGAGATTATGATTGTTGAAAAACCATAAATTTTGGGACTGACCAATGCGAGATTTGAGTAGATCATTTCAATCCAATATATTGGGGCCTTTGTACAATTTGTTATCGTTGTCACTTTATTCAGACTCTCTTAACTATACGTAATAGGCACAGCACTAGTGCCATATCATTCGTATACCCCGACAAATGAATCCTAGCATGGTTACACACACATCCTGTACCTCCAGTCTGGTACATCAATAATATGCTCAAGCTGTGCCGACGGAGGGCTGGCAGCGCGTCAGCGACTCACACTCAATAACGTATGTAAATCGGTTCGCGTATCATAATTTGGATAGATTGACCACGATGGAGAGTAGTTCTAGGATAAGGTAAGTACTTTTTCATTTGTCAGTTTTTCAAAAATGTTGAATCTATAAGTCGTGGATTTTTTTGATTACTCCAAAGACGAAAATGATGAGACCGGAATAACTAACAGTTCAAGGTAAAAAAAAAAAAAAAATAAGGACGTAGACTAAGATTTTGGAAACTGAAAATCCAAACATCAAAATTTATTTTTCTCTTGCCTCTCCCAATGTATGTCAACATGTCTTCTTTATCTTTTATATTTCTCTAACTGTCGGCATAAAGCTCTTGTCGACCCCTTCCTAGACATTCCAGTCCATCCATCGTTCGTTGGTATTCCCCAATAATACTTAAAGGCATTGACATGAAAATACAAGAAACAACACGTTTCTTGTACGGGAGCCCACTTTATTTATTAATTTAATTTAATTTGTACTATTTGTATAGCGGAAATAAAAATACACACTCTGTGAAAATTTCATCTGTCTACCTATCACGGTTCTTGAGATACAGCCCGCTGACAGACAGACGGACGGACGGACAGCGGAGGCCTAATAGGGTTCCGTTGGTTACGCTTCGCATACGGAACTCTAAAAAAGGTTTTATAATACAGTACCTTCAAGTCAAATATATGAATTGACATATTTATACGTTATTAGCAATCAATGAGAGGTTCGTTCTTTTTCAAACCGGAAACATATTTTTTCAAAGTCAAAGTCATCCCACTGATGATGAAGTCTTATTACGTGGCGGACATATTTAATTTAATTCTATAAATCCTTCTTTCTTACGGTCAGATGGCCACCCTACAGCCAGTGAAGTTATGATAAATGATAGGATCAGATGAGCTATGGCCGTTCGCACGTTGTGCCTCGCGAAACGTTAACATATTGGAGTTGAAACGAACGCGCGCGCAGCTCAGATTTATTGTGCACAATTAGTTCGAGTCATTAGAGGTGAGAGGGTGGAATTAGTTATCTAAGAGTAGGTAACTGGACTGATATTCTCCAATAATTTTCAGGGAATTTCGAGTATTCTAAGTTTTTTCTTTTTGCGACCAGAATTGAAGCGCGTAACGCACCGCAACGCAATGTTACGTTTGTTTTAATAAGGTTTATTAATATGTATTAGATTAGTATTATTTCAGATTATTGAGTTGAGTATTGTATCTATGGGTCTCTGTACTCTCAGTACGCTGATTTTAAAATAAATATTATTATTAAAAAAATATTATAAATAACTAAGGCCCCAGGACTTGGTTACAACATTCGTGGGTCGCAAATTATTAAAAAAAAAAACTATTTAGCTTCTGTGACTGATTAAATGATTCAACAAAGGTACAATCGCACCACTTGAATTAATTTGTGTTGCCTCAATTATTAATTGCTAAACCGTTCGATATAAAACAGTTTATTCAAGTGAATCCCTCTTTTTTGGTGATATTGAAATTGAACAAATTGCTCTCCTATTGTATTTTGCAGTGAAAATACGATAAATACAATGACTTTGACTTGTTCCATGCCGCCAGCAAAAATATTGCAGGTTTTAAACATTGTGATTAAGACTGTAAGTATACGGAACATAGAGTGAAGTCCCGCACACATTGGAAATAGGAGGTTGTTGTGTCTGGTGGGCAACTGCCCGATAGTTGATATTCGGACTGTTGTATATGTTCAAATCGCACGGAGAACTTTGCTTGCGCGATGCAGGATTTCAATAGTAGTTTGTCGCTGACAGGATAGATGGCGTTGCGGTTCTTTTTGTTGCCGTACATATTTCGCTTCTTAGTTTTTCATTGATGCCGCTACAACTGAAGACTCATCTCATTCTATAAAGCTACGGAATGTTATCTATCTATACTAATATTATAAAGAGGAAAGATTTGTATTTTTGTATGTAACGAATAAACTTAAAAACTAGTGGACCGATTTGAAAAAAATCTTTCAGCAATGGATAGCTACATTATCAGCAAGTAATATAGGCTATATTTTATTCCCGTACTCCCACGGGAACAGGAACTACGATGGTGAAACCACGTGACGTCTGCTGGTTCTTAATAATAACAAAAAACCTTAGTTTTTGCAATAAATCCGACCCCAATACGCCAAGCACAGTAATTTGATTGTACTAATTTATCGACTCAGCCCGCTCAGCAGTCGCCTGACAAACTAATGAGTTCGTCCTACGCAGGTCTTGGATGGAGATTGCTTATTGTCTCACCTAAGTGTGATTAGCAACGAGCTTGGGAAAAAAATGAGGTAAAAAGTTAAGTATACATTTAGATAACGTTAATGTTACAGAGTGATTTCAAATAATATAACTTCACACCTGTTTCCCGAAGGCAGAGAAGAACCGATAGTACCGGATCGATGTTCCATCTGGGCTACTACTAGAAATTTGAAAAAGAAAAACCTAATATCACTTTGACCGATCCAGGTCGAGTTCCAGAACCTTCTTTAATTCTTTATTGTACACCATAACAGCTTATATTAATTCACAGTGATTTAAATAGTTCATGTACAAAGGCGAGCTTAACTCAAAAATGAGTTTTCTACCAGCAAACCTTATACGAAAGGTTGACTGGTAGAGAATGCCTTGATGCATTAAGTCCGCCCATGTACCACTATTGTACATAAAGTTTAAATAAATAAATAAATACGTATACTGCCACTAAATCGACAGTTCTGTGTAACTGTCCACTATTAAGTAAACAAGTATGAAGACATGCATAGGAAGAGAATTTCAAATTAACTCGACTCCCCTGAATACAATTTTGAGTCTTAAAAATTAAATAGATATATAGTCCTCCTTACCGATTTCGGCCATGGCGGCCAATCGCAACTGAAACTAGCCGTCGGCGCGGGACATATTATAGTGCATAAGTGTGTGCGCAAACACAGGTGCACTCCCTCTTCCATCACTCTCATATTCCGATGGGACGGCAACCTGATACGACCGGAGATAAATCTGGAGCAGGACCAACAACTTACGAGGCACGGGGGTGTCACACCACTAACTTCCAAACTCCGGGCTGTCACCGAGATATTCCTATTGAAAAAACCCAATAACACTTTATGCCCGACCTGGGAATCGAACCCAGGACTCCACGCTCGGCAGTCGCGCTTGCGACCGCGAGCAGTCAAATAGATATATTATTAAATCATAGTGGGAAACATTTACCACCTATCAAGAAGCAAAATCGAAAAAAAATTGCACAAAAATATTTTGAAGCTCATTGCGGAAAACAAAATCATATCAAAGTTGAATCGTTTACAAAAATAATAAATAACTAAAGAACCGAGGAAGTACAGTCAGCAAAAAAAGTTAATTCACTAAAAGTTGAAAAAACGACGGTTGTTCATGATTTTTAAGTGAAAAAAATAAATATTAAAGCGTCCGGTAGCTGACTCGTGAAATCCCTAATGATCCAAAAATTATAAACAAGTTTTTGGTTAAACCGCAATTACTTGATCGAGTTATATTTTTTTGGGTTCCAACGGGTTTTGCACTACTTTGGCACCTTGGTTTGTTCGATCTGCAACACACTTTTAAAGTTATTATAAAAAAGGCTGTGTTTCGGTGCTTTTCAATGTTGACAATTACTTTTTTCATTGACTACTTTCTGCTATTCATTGAAAAATCTTAAGCAACGCTTGCCGAGGTTGGTCTGTAGATGGGTGACCATTTAACATACCGAGACTCTTCCGTGCCTCGGAAAGCATGTTAAGCCGTAGGTCCCGGCTGTCATTCGTAGATCTTTGGCAGTCGTTACGGATAGTCAGAAGCCAGAAAATCTGACACCAGTCTTGCCAAGGAGTACCGTGTTACCCAGTTAATGGGTTGTGGAGGTCTGGTAGGCAGCCGCTCCACGTAAAATACTGGTATTCAGCTGAATCCGGTTTGACTGGAAGCCGACAACATAGTTGGGAAAACGCTAGGCAGATGATAATGATAGAAAAATATTAAAAACCAACCAAGTGCGAGTTGTTGTCTCGCACACGACAGGATTTTCACGAAAAGTCAACGATAACGTGACTTTTCGGTTTCTGGTTCGGAAATTGATGACAATGAAAGTCACAAATCGCTATTTTTGTCTGACAGACTTTAATTAAGGTTATCAGAAAAAAAAACGCAATTTAAATAATACCTCTTTGAAATAGATCTACGGACAGTGCAATAACTATTTTATAACACTCGTAATTATAATCAATCCTTTTACCTAATTTAATTGCTAATAAGAATTACTTTTTTTTTCAGACAGCTTCGGATTATCACACCTATTATCTCACCTAGAGGTTTCGAACAAAAAATATATCATTTATAGATAATCGATCGACTTTGACCAGCAACATAAACACTAAGCCCCGGTTTCTGATAAATAAATTACTAACTTGTCACAAATTAAACGCAAGTCAATTTGATGAAATTGGTTTTCGAAATTCAAACCATCACAGTAGCTAACGCTTTTGAATTTTTTTTTTTAAGTTTTGCGAAAACTTTCTCGTTCTAGAAACTGGGGTAAGGTTTGTTTAAATAATTATAGCGCCAAAACAAGAAAGGCATGAAATGACAGAAAGTCAAAGTCAAAGTCAATTCATTTATTTCAACTAGACCATTAAAAGGCACGTTTGAACGTCAAATAATGAAGAAGCCTTAATTTAATGCAAAACTTGTCTTGATGTGAAATGTGTCACCTTTAAAAGGTAGGGCCAAGATCCAGATGCAGGACAAAAGATATTTTTGAAAAAACTAAAAAAATAAATAATTTTCCTCAAAAATCTTTTGACCCGCAAACCTTACCGATTTGACACGAGTGCGGACCAAATTGATTTTTTCGCTCCATCCCTCAATCCGAAAAAAACTAATTATATTATTTTATGATGCGAATCCTTTTGGTAATTGGGCCAAATTTTATTCGTGATCCAAAATGACGGTACGATGATGTTTTCTTGGTAAATTTATTCCTAATTGGATGATGTCAGTGTGAATAGTATTGAGAAAAAATGACCTTTGAATCGCAAATAAAAATATACATATGCAGTTGCATAGTTTTATAAAAACTTCTTAATTGGTATATGAGTCGTGGGCAGACCGTTGAATTGACTATTTAATGAAGTGGCTGGCCATATCATTGAATACATAACGTTTGAAAATATTGTCACTTATCTATGATTCTATACTAATGTAATAAAGCTGAACAGTTTGTTTGTTTGAACGCGCTAATCTCTGGAACTATAAGTCGGATTTGAAAAATTCGTTTTGTATATATGATAGCCACATTCATGAGCAAGGTTTAGCTAGGTTACACGGGAACGGAAAATTCCTAGGGGAACGAGAAGAGTTAGTTAGATTGATACAATATAATTCACTGTACACCAAAAATAGTTACACATCTTTCACACAAACTTAATAAAATGACACAATTTAACCTTGTATGATGATATTGTGATGTGACATACCCATACTTACACTACTCAACATTAGTGGTTCCGCTGATGGCCCGGTGCTGCAGTCAACAATCTTGCTTTAAAAAGTAAACAATGATATGATAATTAAGGAAAAAGTCATTATACTTAAGAGAGCAGCATCGCTGATGCGAAGGGTGAGGGGCAGTCCCAACAGCTACCAGAGTGTAATTGCAGACTACATCCATTGTCCTATTTGGACGCATTGGATTGGGCTGCACATATTGTAAGCTGACTTGCGTTTTTATCTCCTTTTTGTTGTATGTGTGAATTACTAACATAGCTTTAAGGCATCTTGATGTACTACTAACACTCTATGGACTGAAAAGTGTATAATAAATGTTTTGAATTGTATTGAAACCTAATAACGATAAAAAATTGCTCGAGCTTTATACAATTGTATAATGATTTGATTTGATCTAATAATAGCCGCACGGGTTGATCAAGGTTAAGCAACGCTTGCCACGGTTGGTCTGTGGATGGGTGACCATCTTAACATACCGAGGTTCCTCCGTGCCTCGGAAAGACGTTAAGCCGTTGGTCCCGGCTGCCATTTGTAGATCTTTGGCAGTCGTTACGGATTGTCAGAAGCCAGTAAATCTGACTCCAGTCTTGCCAAGAAGTGCCGTGTTATCCAGTTAATGGGTTGTGGAGGTCTGGTAGGTAGCCGCTTCATGTAAAACACTGGTATTCAGCTGAATCCGGTTTGGCTGGAAGCCGACCCCAATATAGTTGGTAAAAGGCTAGGCAGATGATGATAAGGATTTGATTTGACCTTTATTTCTTTGGAAATAAATGTCATGAATGATATAGAAAAACGTCTATAAACAAATATTCATTTTTTTTTTTAAGTACAGTCAATACAAAATAAGAGCCCTGACCCCTAAACTAGGAAGATCCTGTATCTAAGGAGGTAGTATCTTCGCAAAAATAGTGGACGAGCAAATTATGAGCGTACTAGCAGACTAGAATAGCCACTTCATTAAATGCCCATTTCAAAGATCTAGCTCTGACAAAATGCATTCTGATAGACAGTTTGGTCGGTAATGCACAGTTTTTGTTCATCAAAACGTCTTAGGGGTCACGCTTTTAGTCTCTAGAATTTGATGGAAAACTTAAGTATGTCATTAAATCTAGTACTTTGCATAGAATGACAGACTTATCTAAGGATAGTGTAGCAGTTAAGACAGTCACCTATCACGAATTTAAGACATCTTCTAAGACGAATACGTTATATTAATTTCTATAAATGACTGTCAATTAATGCTGTTGTGGTTCAGTCATTTAACCCGTATTATGTGTTTTAAAAGAAAAACAGCTGACGGGTCGATCAAGGTTAAGCAACGCTTGCCAAGGTTGGTCTGTGGATGGGTGACCATCTTAACAAACCGAGGTTCCTACGTGCCTTGGAAAGCACGTTAAGCCGTTGGTCCCAAATGTGAATTGTAGATCTTTGGCAGTCGTTACGGATTGTTAGAAGCCAGTAAATCTGACTCCAGTCTTGCCAAGAAGTACCGTGTTACCCAGTTAATGGGTTGTGGAGGTCTGGTAGGCAGCCGCTCCACGTAAAATACTGGTATTCAGCTAAATCCGGTTTGACTGGAGGCCGACCCCAATATAGTTGGGAAAAGGCTAGGCAGATGATGATGTGGTTTTTCTAAAATATCAGACTCATATTTTATGTCTCAAGTAACTCAAGATTGACCGTCAAAGTCGTCATCGCAGTAAGATATTATTTAAGGCCGTGTTTCCTCCAGCGCGGAATTTGCATGCAAGTTTGAGTACATTGCGAGGCATGATCAAATATTTAGTGAAATTATGCCTCGGTAGGCTGCAACTGGCCTGCCAGGGTTGCGGAATTTGTTTGATAGAGTCACCGTGGCCCTGGAACGCAAAGGGCTCTAGGAGGAACACGGATGGGTTTTAGTCAGTAAGAGTCTGACATGCCCATCCGCTCCACCCAGAGCAGAAGAAGTCATTTGATGATTTCCCATCCTTATAAAAAAAAACAGGCTGCACCTGGGATGCGAGCTGATTGTACGTGGAAGCGTGGCCTAGCTGTGGATACATAAGGACTCGCCCGTTCCCTCAGAGAAGGCATTCAGTTTTTACAAAAAGACACATCAACTGAGCCAAATTATCACTGAAAAAAAAATGTTTCATATAATTTTTGTCATCATCTGTCCAACTTTGCCCATAACTGGGCATAAGTCCTCTTTTTATTCTGCAAATCCCTACGCCCCTGTGCCGACCATATTCTTAGGTTCTACTCGAGAGATTACCAATACTGTTATCCAAAATACCATAACCCCATTCGATGACATTCTTCAAAATACATTAACCCCTTGCCGTGACGTCTTCACACGGGAAAATCATGGTGTTAACAATATTAACGACTGATAGAGCTCGATATTACTTTTGTTAGCACCAAAATCCAAATCCAATCTTACCGGACCTTCCCACCCTCGTAACAACTAACAAAACTCGGAAGAACGAAGAGAGTTGGTTCAGACATGGGAGGTCAAGCTTAAATAGTTGTGTTCTTGCTTGAAAAAGAGGATGTTATAAAATCTTTAGCATATACCACTGCGTGTGAAGATGGCTCGGTTTATGATAAGTTAATTGTAATAATGAAATTGTACTATGTCTGGTCTTGATTGAGATATCAGAAGTAATGCTGAAGGATGGTGAATGTTGTACTTGGCTATATTCAGTTGTGTGTTGGTAAATTTATTTTATCAGTTGTTATTTTGCAACATCGATTGTCGAAACTTTGCCCGCGAATCCCGCGGTTTATCAGATACTCCGCGTGAATGTCAAAAACTATTCGAAGGGAATACATTCTCGGAATAAAAAGTAGCCGATGTGTTAATCCAGGGCTTCACACAGCTTCCTGCATACCAAATTTTATGAAAATTGGTCCAGCCTTTTGCGCGTGAAGAAGTAACAAACAAATACACACACTCACAAACTTTCGCCTTTATAATATTAGTGTGATATATAGTTATTCACAATCTAACCTGAAGGAAAGCGATGATTTGGTCGACGATGGAGCACGCTTGCCTAGAAATTACCCACTCACTATTGATTTAAAGACCCCCAGGTTGTAGCCAGGGATGGATCCAAGATTTTTGTTTGGTGCTTGATCCCGCTGAGGATAAGTTTTTAGCAAATTAACAAGCCTCCTTGGATTACTTATCGTAAATTCCGTCGTGACTTCGAAAAATATCACAGCCTTTTTTGGGGGAGCTTGAGCCCTTAGCCCTTTGGATCCATGGTTGTAGCTATTAGAACCCGCCATTCTCTTTGGTGTAATTTTCGTTCCAGATAATCGGTCTAAGTGATGCAGCATCCTGACAACTCGGTTTATTCTATAAACCTTAAGAACTCATAAAATTCTATTTACTCCAACTCCATAACTAGAAAACATTAACCCCCTCGGCTGAACTCCTGCGCCGATACTAGGGAAACCGCGAAACCGTAATAAACCACAGCCTAGTTCAGCGTATCATTACGGCGACGACGCGCGGCGCAGGGGTAAGCACGACAAATGTTTAAAATAGATTACATTTTTACACTTCCGCGGTATCTGCTAATGTTCGTGTAACCGCAGTGATATTCGTTTTGTACATGGATTTATAGTTTTGATACTTGAGTATGATTGATGGCGAGATACGAGTGCTTTTTGTAATTTGTTATAAAAGTCTTAAATATTATATTTAACAAACACTCAAAAGGTCTCAGTTCTTCTGGTTAAGACTTAGTTAAACTAACTGAAGGACAGGTTCCTCGCAATTCCACCTCAGAACCCTGGCAGGCACTATTATTTTACTAAATGCAGATACCAAAAATATAAAAAACGCAACTCAAAAAAACATATTCCACGCCTCGAATAGCTGATCCGGTTGCGGAAAAATCCACTGTTCCCGTCGTGGAGTCTCTAACTTCGACAATCAAAAACGTATTTCACGAGGATAACTTGAATCTGATGATTTGAAACAAGAGCGAGGATGTGATTCGCATCATCTGAAACGTGAGTTTGATCTCGGAAATAATGGTAAAGGTAAAGGTCGTACTGTCTCCATAATGCAAAGGAGACGGTAATGGTAAAAGAGATGACGTGGAACAAAAACAAGGCCAGCTAGTTAGTACTTCGCCCATGAATTCGATAGAAGATATGACGACCGGTTCCTCCCTCAGCATTTCTCATTACTGAGGGTCGTGGTTCCCCCGACATGAAGTCATTTTCTTGACAAAGTTTCGCCATCTTTGCCTAGCTTGGACATTTTGAAGAGCGTTTTTAGTAATATTTTAAGATATGTTGCTACTATTTCTCAGTCACCTGTCAGTAGTCAGCTTCATTTTTTTTTTTAATCGGAATGTTTACACTTCTGGAGAGTTTAGTTGCCAGGACGTTTATGAAGGCAATTCGCTTCAGTAAAGTATTGTAAAGAGGATATCCTTGTCTGCAGGTCTCTGGCAGACAAGATAGCCTTTGGAAGCGTCAGGTGAAAACTAAAAGAATTTAAAATACGAATGTGAAAATATGTTTTGTTTTTATGGAAGACTCGGGCACCAGCCCTCGTTAAAGGCAGATGCCAAATATATTTTAATGTTTTAAATCTCCGATATCGTTTCTTTTATAATAATCACAATAAGTAACACTAGCGGAGTCCCTGGTGTTACAGTATCAAGATTGTTCGTCATAGTAGAACAGTTAAACAATTTGTTTCTCGCGTACAGTTGTCGCACCGCAGACTAGTTATACAAATAAACTCGGCGATATCTACTATGTTGAGTTTCATCTTATTAAAATATAAATTATTTTTCGCACCACCTTGGCTTTCCGTAACTGACTCTCATTTCACTTAGCGGTAAGTTTATGTACTTGTGTGCAAAGTGGTGGAACTTGGGTTTAGATTCAAGATGACACGACATTTTAATAGTCTGCCTTAGGGGGTCTCATCATGTTTAAGGCAAACCTGGCCAGAGATCGCCCAAGACAGACAGGTTTGGTAAAAGAAAGAGGATGCCTTTGCCCAGCAGTGAGACAAAAGAATAAACTAACAAAATAAAATCGTCTTCTATTTAGGCATTCAAAATAGCAGTCTGTCTTTTTTTGTAAGGATGGGAAATCATCAAACGACTCCTTCCGCTCTGGACGGAGTGGAAGGGAGCGTCAGATTCTTACTGACTAAAACACATCCGTGTTCCTTCTAAAGCCCTTTGCGTTCAAGGGCCGTGGTGACTCTTTCGAACAATTCCGCAACCCTGGCAGACTCTGGCCCTAGCCGGCCCGCCTACTACACTGACATCTCTTTGAGGCATGCGTGGAACACAATGCGCCGTCGATCCGGGGCCAGTCAATTCTGTAAACATGTCGAAATGTCTGCTCACTGACAATCCATATAATCAAGATTTCACGTCACACAGAATCGACCGGCTGGTTCTGATAGGACGACGAGCTACCCAACGCTCGCCATGAATTACAATCTGCCTAGCCTGTTTCTAACTATATTGGTATCGGTTGCCAGTTAAAATACTAGTATTTCAGCCATTTTACTTACTAACTTAGTAACTGGGTACCACGATACCCCTTGGCAAGACTATTGTCGGATTTCTGGCTTCTTACTATCCGTGGCAACTGTCAAAGTTCTTCAAGTAACAGCCGGGACATATCGCTTAACGAATTTTCTGTTGCACGGAGGATTCTCGGAATGGTAAGTTGGGTCACCAATCCTCGGGCCGACCTTTACAAACGTTGCTTTACCTTGAAGATCGACCCGTGTGGCTGTTATTATTAAGCAACGAGCTCCTCACAAGGTATCCACCAAATATATAGGACATATAGGTACTATATCATCAAATATAATAAAGCTAAGAGATCCCTGGAATAGCCAGTCGGATTTGGAAAATTCTTTTTGTATATGATTGCATTCATGAGGAAGGCTATACGGGTCTTAGACAATATACGGAAACCTAGTATAATATGAACAAAAAAACTCAACAGCGAAAACGCAAAGCTCTTATTCATAGGGCAATATGACCAATAGCCTCCATCCCTAACGAGGTACTAACTAGAACATTGGCAGTAGCCCATAAGGCATCATAATCAAGATTTATCGATAGCTGCAGATATGTCCAGCGCCGATACTCGGAATAGGATTGATAAAGCGGTAATTTAGGGTACCGTGGGGCCATAATTCGAGCGGATTAAGGCTTGTTATTGCTGTAAGTAGCGACAAGTCTCCGCCCGCCCACTGACATTGTTAGACCAGTTTATATTATTGAATCAGTTTGCTGGCTTATGTTCTAGGTGAAAGACGGTAGCGATAAAACGATGCTAAGTCTACAACTGTCCTGCCAGTGTTGCGGAATTTGTTCGAAAGAGTCACCGCGGCCCTGGAACGCAAAGGGCTTTAGAAGGAACATCCGTGTTCCTTCTAAAGCCCTTTGCGTTCTAGGGTAGCCACGGTTAACACACCCTTCCGCTCCACTGCGCGGAAGAAGTCATTTGATGATTTCCCATCCTTAAAAAATAAAGTTCTAACACTGTTTTGACAATGTTCTTCGTCTCAAAAGAATATGAATCAGGTTACGACAATAATTGAAAACTGCTAACTAAAATATGGCAAAAACAAAAAAATATGGCACAATCAAAACTCATTTATTCAAATCAGGCTGACAAAAAATCGCCAAAATCTAGCGGGAATCGGGCGTCAAAAAATTCGTTCGCATCGCTATCGACTGGAAAAGACTTTTTATTTTAAGTTAGTTTTTTTTTTATGATGGGAAATCATCAAATGACTTCTTCCGCTCTGGGTGGAGCGGAAGGGCGTGTCAGACTCTTACTGACTAAAACCCATCCGTGTTCCTTCTAAAGTCCTTTGCGTTCCAGGGCCGCGGTGGCTCTTTCGAACAAATTCCGCAACCCTGGCAGGTATATAGTTAGATTAGTATTTAAAATATGAAATCCTCTTTTAAAGTTAAATATAAAACAATAATTACATTAAGCATATTTGCCAGGATCAGCATGGTTTATGTACGAATAAACACGTCTTCCCATTCAAATTCTTGGGATCTATCTACCAGGCAGAATTTAAAATGTGTTTAATTTCCTTTGTAGGTCCTGGTCAACGTTTGATGAACTTCACTCAAATATTAAACGATCAATTTGTGGCTTGAAGCGCAGTAGTTTACGGTACTAACTAAATATAACAATTTCAACCACTCTTAAAATCCTACAAGATAATTTCTATGCGCGTCACCTAGCATCGCCTTAGCCGCTCTCATAGGACGAAGACATATGAATACAACTTAGTTGCGCGGGTAGATAATCCCTTAACACAAGCCACAGTTGACTTCTGTCATTCAAATGGAACTACTACGGAAATGGCCGAAAAACGGGCCACCGAAAACTAGAAACAGATTGAAATATCAAAATAGAAGGATTTCACACAAAAATCAATGTTTTCATTCACGGAAACATAATCCGTCTAAAAATACTCCGACAAATAACTAAGGACCTTATCACTTATACGTAGAGTTCAAAACAGCTTGTTTAATTTCTGCAACCCGGATCATCTTCGTTGATCTTTATGCCAGGCGAATAAGGTTCAAAATAGGTAATATATTTTTTTTACAAAAAGGGTTGAATTCTCAAGAGACGCCTTCACGATAGTCTAAAACCTCATTCTTGACAGATTACGGAATATTTATGACACACTATGAGGTTTTTTTGGACCAGCAGGGCGCAGGCGCAAACGTTTAGCATTTGAATCTGACAGGAAATACGATATAGTGTGTTTGAATATTAGGAGACAGTTATTGGGTGGATAATCTTAGGTAGATATTGAAAAGTAAGACGTGAAATTTGAGAAATCAATTTGGTGTCTTCTAAATGGCTTTACTATAAAAGTCAAAAGTCAAAACGTTTATTTCAATTAGGCCATTAAACGGCACTTTTGAACGTCATCGTTTACAGTTCAGTAAAATAATAATGTTACATTAATAGAGTGACTCTACTGTCCATTCGGAAAGGTAGATTCTTATGGAGAAGAACGGACAAGAAACTCCATAGTTACTCTTTTCAAATAATGATTTTACAAAATTTAGTATACAAAAATTAATTTAATATTATGTGAGGACGATGCACCCAGAGTATGCTACTTAAAGAACAAAGTATCACCAGCAGAGGTAAACTTATTAATTTCCTAAAGAAATTTAGGTAAATTGTACTCACATATTTACAAACATTGGAACCATTAATTAAACAACAGTGTGTGAGTCAACAGAAAAATAAAAACACAAAAAAAAGAAACAGTATATCTATAAAGTTAATACATTAATCAACCAGTTTGATACTGTTGTACCTCCAAATTATGTTAAAAACTATGAATTAAACTCAAAGTACCAATAAATTATCTATTTCTGATACTTTCAAGTTTTTATCGGCAAAAAATCTTCATTATCACAATTTACCTAATCAAAGGTTGCTTTGTAAGATAAAAATTCAGTAATATCAATCTAAAGAAGACTTGATATCTGTCAAGTCAGTTAAGGAATCTTCCTCAACCCATGCAATTTTCTGCCATAAACACAAAATTCCTATGACTTCCCGTGGGTGTCGTAAGAGGCGGCTAAGGGAGTCACCAGAGAATGGGCAGCAGCATTATCTGTACATTACAACAGCTTCACAGCGATCGCCAACCCGCCTGCCAAGCGTGGCGATTATGGCAAATCCCCCCCCCCCCCCCC
>NDFZ01005445.1:540404-560048 GCA_002192655.3 Mamestra configurata
CCCCCCCCTTTGGGGAAGGACTATGTCCAGCAGTGGACGTCTCTCGGCTGATATGATGATAATGATGAAACACAAAATTCTTAAACCTCGATCAAAATTCAAACCACCCCGTTTATAAACATCAAAAATTAACAATCCTTCAAGACAATATGCCCCAGAAGTTCCGAGAACCATTGTTTTGGTAACCGCATGTTTTTCTAACACTTTTTATAACAAAACCTTCATCTTTTGTCACAGTGATAATTACTGTATACTGAATCTGTGCATTGCTGGGGCGTGTTGTTGTTTGTTTTTGTATGATTTTGAATGACACCTTTTTTGTGAAGTTGGCTAACCCGAATTGCTTATGAGACGTGATTTGGCAATTTTGGAATGTCATTCTGGATTGTCGTGGTCGTGTTTTGGGTACTGATTTCATGCTGATTTAGCAGAAAAAGGGACTGCTGTCAGCTGGTTAGGAGTCAGGTTGTGAATGAATAGAATAAGTTGTGATGAGGTTTTATTGTGAAACAAATAGGGAATGATGTGTTCTTTAAATAGAGATCTCTTTTTTGTGGCTAGAGAAATGTGGTCTTAAATTATTGCATTGTATTGACCTCCGAGTCATGAATTAAGAATTTGATGTTGAGTATTGTCAAACTCTACTTTTGTCTATTAAAAGCTGTCAAACTATTGCATTAGAGTAGGGTTTGATACGTTCTTAACTAGTATTAAGATAAGATTTAACAATGTTAACAATGATCCGTTTAAAACTATACATGAATGAGAATAATACCTATCGTGAGTAACACTGATGTTGTATTAGTATTAGCAAATGGCTCAAATTGTCCATCAACTGCATTTCTTGATAATTCAAATATATTCCGTATTAAATAATTATTCGGCCTAATTGCCATTTATACACTAATATTTAAATTTAGTTTAAAAGTTTGCACTTGACTAGGGCTATCGAGGAGCTTGTGGCTATAGAATAACAGCCGCACGAGTCGATCAAGGTTAAGCAACACTTGCCAAGGTTGGTCTGTGGATGGGTGACCAACCTAACATGCCGAGTTTTCTCTGTGCCTCGGAAAGCACGTTAAGCCGTTGGTCCTAGCTGTCATTTATTGATATTTGGCAGTCATAACGGATTGTCAGAATCCAGTATATCTGACTCCAGTCATGCCGAGAACTACCGTGTTACCCAATCAATGCGGCTGCTTAAAATCAAAACATAGTAACTCGTTCGAACAAAAATGTTCAGGAGAGCCAAAAAACGGGTCGGCTACTTTGATTCGTTCGCCCGAAGAAACTAGAAAAGAT
This sequence comes from Mamestra configurata, assembly GCA_002192655.3. Taxonomy (NCBI): domain Eukaryota; kingdom Metazoa; phylum Arthropoda; class Insecta; order Lepidoptera; family Noctuidae; genus Mamestra; species Mamestra configurata. The sequence continues at coordinate 541,707 of NDFZ01005445.1, forward strand.
AGCGATTTGGATGTTTGGCGAAAAGTTGTGCTATATTGTTGACATTCATTTGTAATACTCGTTTTCGTTATGCAGTTTATGATTACACTTGAATCGCTCATACTTTATTTTTATTTGTGAATTTACTAAAATATTACTTTAAAAACAATATCAAAACTTAGTAAGTCAGCTTGCTAGGTTATCAATTTGATTTTCTATGGTAAAAGTAAAGACTAAACAAATTCATTAAGCATAGTTTTTATAACTGAATGAATTAAAAACAATTCCAAAGTACAGATTTTGATTAAAAATCCAATTCACTTATAAAAAGATATTTACTAACGTACATCAAAGGGCTCTTAAATCAAAACATGACTCAAACTCACAATAGTCAACCAAAACTAAAAAAAAAAACTTAAGCTAAAATAATTCTTATTGATAATGAACTACTCGTTGTCATTGGTAACGATTTGACCATCAGTTTGCAAATCAGTGGAGTTATCACTCGTGGGTAGATTCAGCCAAAACTCCCTTCTGCTCAATGGCATTAGGGGGACCAATTTTGAAATAATACCATCTTTCTTCGATGATTTTACCCCTCGGGGGATAGTATTTGAAAGTGGGGGAATAGTGTTGACATTAAATTTCTGCATCAAAAAGTTCAGTTCTTTGGAAGACTCATCAAAATCTGTTTTATAGAACAGATTTCGTGATCCTTTGAGGAACTTAGCTTCAACCACTGGGTTTAGCAAAAATGTGCTGAGAGGATCATCATTTGTGTGTATCACAGATCGTTACATTTTCGGCCGATGACCCAGGGATAGGATTGTTGTAGTCGATAATAGTTTGGTCAGTATCTGTTTTAGCTTCATCATTTGCTCTGAAAGCGGAAAAAAGAACAAGCTAAACATACCCAACCAACACCGAAAACAAAAAAGACAAATAATAAGGCAGTAAGTGTTAGTTAAATAGCTTTGGTAAAGAAAAAAAAACTTTCCAATAAAGTTCCGTTTTGTTCTATAGGGCAGTGTGCGGCGCTAGTGGACATTAGTTAAAATTATTATCTCTGTTCAGTGGATAATTAGCAAAACATACCCTTAAAATAAGCAAAATCGGCTTTTGCACATTCATCACACGAAAGCCAGCACATCATCCTAGTTTGTTAGCTTTATTATGAAAATAATGCAACGACAATTCTATGTTGAGGTTATGTCACGTTTCTTTTACATTTTCGTAACTATAATGAATAATTTATTTCTTACCTGCATTCGTTTTCGTTTTGCAAAGCACGTACCATACGCTTGGACCGATAAAATTGAATGTAACTCATTTTTATTATTCTATATCATGGAGCGAAACAATCGTGCGCGGGTAACACTGGACTTACTAAACGAAATTTCATTGACTTTACATTTGGCGCCAAATTAAAAACATAGCAAGTTGGTATTTCAAATTCATAACCTAGTAAGTCGCTTGAGCTGCTAGGGTTTTAAATTTGTATTCTGACATACTAAGTTTAGAATTTGTACTTCAAGGAAATTTTCGCAAACATGCCAAATTGCTTAGACTTGCTAAATTAAATTTTTAAAAGTACGTATGAAACTGGGTGTTTTAAGGTTCACATCATTTTGATACTGTCTAGTAAGTCGAAAAATGCCAAAAACGGTTTTTTTTTCAAATCACCTGTTACTAGGTTTTGAATTTGGGCAGCCGAATGGGTTGTGGAGGTCTGGCAGGCAGTCCCCCACGTATAATACTGGTATTCAGCTGAATCCGGATTGACTTGAAGCCGACCCCAATATAGTTGGGAAAAGGCTAGGTAGATGATGACTTGACGAGGGCTATCAAAAGCCAAACGTGGGAACTCACCACCGTACTTTAACCACAGCACCTGAAACATTGAACACAGCACCTCTCACCACCTTTTATCAGACATAATGAAGTGCGCGTCATTACGAGACACAGAGGTCGGATGTCAAGCGGCGATTGTCAATTGTTCATAGATTAGGTACGTGGTAATTAAAGAGATGCGACTGTTCTTTGGTCGGGCTTTTATGCCTAATAGAAACACGCTCTAGATTCTGTGACTAGTCTATTCTAGCAGCTTCGATCCTGTTTCCTAATAGGTAGGTACTACCTGGCAGACTTTAAGTCAAAGGTTTTTTTTACTACTTTTTTATTTCTTTTAATACTGCCTAAGATTGTTTTGTTGGTTGTAGGATGAGAAGGAATCTTTATTTATCTTTTAGTTAAGATTGATTGAATAAATTAAAATTAAAATCTTTAATAACTTTGTTTCAAGACATTTAAATTTAAAAAAAAAACGTATGTATTGCTTCATCAAAATACCAACAAATAAAATATACAAAATCCTTACACACACACTAATTAATTTCAGATTCAGTTAATAACGTCAAATAAACTCAATTAAGACATTGAAATTGAAAAGATCTCTGTCAAAATAAACATTTAATATGGACTACGTGTTCTTGATTGATTACATTAATCAATCAATCACAAATAGCCCAATTAACTAGTCTCAAGGTAAGAGAATTTTAAACCAATTTGATTAGAACGCCAGATGATGCCATTATCAAAAATGCTTCTTGATGAACTCCATTAAATAGAGTGGTACTTGTTTATGGCTTATTATAATCACCTTATTTGGTGATTATAATAAGTGATTGATGTAAGTCAAATGTCGTCTAATATTTCCTTTTAGGACATTCTTGTTTTCTGGTTTACGTCACTTTTTCTAAAGCAGTAGTGATGAAATAATTTTAAAAAGTCAAGTACTAACCATCCCATCACTTCCCCTGGGTGTCGTAAGAGGCGACTAAGGGACCAGAGAATGGGCAGCAGCATTCTCTGTGCATTGCAACAGCTACACTGCGATCGCCAACCCGCCTGCCAAGCGTGACGATTATGGCAAACGCCCCCTTTGGAGGAGGCCTATGTCCAGCAGTGGACGTGTTTTGGCTGGTATGATGATGATGAAGTGCTAGCATAAACCCGCGACTGGTCAGAGTCACAACCACCGGGCTGCCACTGCCTGTTAATTAGGACATGTGGATCAAAACAAGTTGTTTCCACTTTTTAAAAAGCTTTTAGAAAATCATTTTGTAGCAAAGATATTCTTAATCTTTGCTACATACAACATTCAACGACAGATTAGGTTTTAAAATTATTATTTATAAATTATTTAATACTGTAAATTGTTTTTTCTTTCTTTACTTTGTTCTCATATATAGAAGCAACAAGTTTAATGTAACCCGGATTTTTATAAACATAAAATGTTTTAAAAAAGTGTCCGTAGAGTTTCTTGCACGTTCTGCTCGTGGAACGTGCAAATAGCTTCATGTTTTTGACGGACTGACTTTGAAAAATCAAAAACTCGGACTGACTTTGAAAATCCTGCCTGTTAATGGTTTATTTGAAATAAATGCTTTGACTTTGACGACTAGTATTTTCCTATACTACAAAAACGCTCAAAAACCTAAACGACAAAAACCGTCCTATCTCCATTAATTACCAAATCTATATAAAAAGCCGGTCTCCCATTGCGGCGAGCATTGGACCCTCACAAAATAGACTCGTTACATGGGCCGTCAATCACGAGATCAGGCATCATACCATTCAATTGGATTAATATAAACGTTACAAATAGTAATCAAATGCTCTGAGTTACATCGCCAAACGATTTTTTTGAGTTTTCGTTTTTGACCTTATGTGTGTTTTATAGAGTTAGGAATGTTTAATTTAGGATCAGGTGTTTCAAAATCATAGTTTCAGCCGAAAGACGTCTACAGCTGGAAATAGGCCGCCCCCAAGCGACGTCACATCTTGTGCTTTACAACCAGCGGGTTCCCGGCTTAGTGTTAAATCATTATTTATGTAAAATAACTGTATTCTTGAATCTTCTGCTTATTTCCTGAAAAAATATTTTTTATTAAATCTATTTATATATTTAAGATTATATAGGTAATATATTTTGTATTATATTTATTATTTTTTTAAATATTTATTTGTTATAAGTTCACATTATGTTAAATAACTTATAAACCCATAAAACCGTAGTAACGGTTAAAACAATTTTATTAAGAAATAATCCAACACAGTATTTTTGCTAGTTTCTGCATTAATTTAGAAAACCTAGCAATTATTCCTAAATCTTTCAAAAGCTTTGTAACTCGGACTTAAATAAAATAACAGAAGACTGTGAAAAAAACATTTTTTTTTCTATTTTTTTACTATTGGACACCTCTGCCTAATCCTGCAGAAACTGCAAGAGCGATATTATAACGCTGGAGAAAAATAAATAAATAAAAACCTCTACATTTATTACATGTTCTATTCTACCACACCATAAGTCTATGGACAACAAACCATCCGCCTGTCAATATTCAAAGTACGAGTGATGTATGGAATATTTGGCATTTTTCCGCCGCGGCGCAGCATCATTGATCATTATTAGAGTGAGGTGCGCGCGCGCCGACTATTCGGATGACGCGATTAGGTACTGATGCAGGGTTCTCGCATTGGTGTGTTTTATGATTTTAGACGAGGCTGTGAAATCTATGTTTGGTGCCTCAATGTGCGATCAAAATAATTATGATGACCCCAAAATTGTTTCAAAAACTTGTAATCCCAGTCGCTTTTGTTTTAAATTTTTGCTACCAAAGGTTTTGTTAATTTTGTTGTTCAGCGTAAATGTAAATCAGTTAAAAATAAAAATCGGCCAAGTGCAAGTCGGACTCACGCACGAAGGGTTCCGTACCATTATCTATAAAAAAAAATCATGTCTGTTGTATGGGAGCACCCTTAAATATATATTTAATTCTGTTTTTTCTAGTAATTGTTGTTATAGCGGCAACAGAAATACATCATCTGTGAAAATTTCAACTGTCTAACTATCACGGTTTATGAGATACACAGCCTGATGACAGACGGACAGATGGATAGCGAAGTCTTAAAAATAGGGTCCCGTTTTACCCTTTGGGTTCGGAACTCTAAAAAAGAGCAAATCGTCCGGAAACTAGGTACCAAAAACGTCGAATTTCTACACTAATTGCACTTTTAACAAATAACATCAAGCAGTACTTCCTTGCTCAATTACTGAGGATAACTACCGTAAAAATAAAAACGTCAAAACCTTCTCATACCGAACATTATCCATGTAAAAAGGGTCGAATCTCCTGACAGAAACGCGACTGACGCAAAGCGAAATAACATCTCAATTAAGAAGTTTTTCTTGTTGCTGATCTGTGACGTCATATCTTTGATCGCTGTGTTACCGAGTTGCCGAATTTAATTTCAAATGTGAATTTGTAGGGGTTTGTGTTTTACCCAAATACAGGCAAGCCTGAAGAAAATATTGCGACGAATATTGTTGGCTAGTGTTGCGAGATACCATTGATTTAATAAAAGCCTTCTTAAAATTTAGAATTAAAGTGGATTCAACTTCATTCAAAAAGTGCAATCCATATTAATATAACACAGCTGAAGAATTTGTTTGTTTGTTTATTTGAACGCGCTGTCTTCATCTCTGAAAATTCTTTTTGAACGGGATTTTCCTACGGGAACGGGAAAAAACGGGATATGCACGTACGAGTTCACGGGCAAAAGCTAGTATTTTTATATGATTCAAAGTTGCTTAGCAAGCTGAAATCTTATTTTATTAGTTGTTTAGTTTCATAAGCACTTTTGTGTAAAAAGTGATTGGGTTATTCGATAGAGTTTCTTTGTGACAGCCCAGAGTTTACCCTCGGAAAGCACGCTAAGCCGTTGGTCCTGCGCCAGATCTCTCTCCGGTCGTGTCGGGTTGCCGTCCCATCGGAATATGAGAGTGATGGAAGAGGGAGTGCACTTGTGTTTGCGCACATACTTGTGCACTATACAACGTGTTACAGAATAAACGCAATACCTTGTAAGAGGTCAATATACTCATCATTATGAACAACTTTTACTATGGGACCAACCCCGAAATCGCGAAAAGAAATCTTCTGTTCAGTATATTTTATCGAGTTATGTGCACAGAAATGTATAGGTGAGTCGATTTTTTTTTCAGGATTGCAGTGGTGATTGTGTATAACGAACACAACAAAAAAAAAATATACAGTTTAGTGTAGTCGTTCTGAAGTAGTCGGGCTGCAACACCCAAAGCGTTTGCAATCCGCTGCAAGCGGGGTGTGAAAATACTATCAAAAATCTACGTGAATTATTCAGAAACCGTCCGGGTTGTTTAAAAAAAAAACAAAAACAAAACCGTTGGAAAAACGACGAAATTTCACGTTTTTGAAATTATTCTCCTATTTCACGTCATGCGAACAGGGACCGTGCAATCCCGGTTAAGAGTTAAGCGTTTCGAAAAGGTAAGCCGTTTATGAAGTACCTTTATCATGATGATCGTCAGGTGGTATACCTTGTGTTGCCATCTGGCATTATGCTGAGCTGAGGCCTTTTTGACATTGTTGGTTTTCATTATTTATTTTGTTTAATTTTAAGGTGTTTCCGTTTTTTATAATAATAATAAATTGGATCAAGGACTTGATCCAGAAAGCAGTACTCCTGGACACGGCGCGCATAGTTAGGAGGTTCCTCTCTCAGGGGCCCTGACCACCGGTAGCTTGGACCCTGTTCCCGATACCGGTAGGCTACTATTTTTTATATTTTTAAATATTTGTATTTAAATATTTGAAAATGTAATTTATATGTATATACAATGAATAAAGGAAATAATAAATTATAATAATAATAATAATAAATTATTTATTGAGAACAACGATGACTCATATAGTGTTAGTGACAATAAATAAACTTTTAACTATGTTAGTAACACAACAACAATTAGAAAAACACACACAACAAATAAAGTCATTACTTCAGCATTCCAGCTGAGATACTGGAGCAACGATTAACAATTTGACAGTCAATACTGCCAATAAACACAATTTTCTTTCTTTCTTTCTTTATATAACTCCTTGAAACCCATTCGAGGAGTTACATCATGATAAAGGTAACCTCAAAAACGGCTTACATAAAAGGTATTCAATAGTTTAAAAAAAAAACAAAATTCAAAAGTCATTTATTCAAATTAGGCTGAGTGCCAGCACTTTTTGAACGTCAAAGTTCTACATAACGACAGTCCCCCAAAACGCCCGCCCGTCACCACTTCCTAGTGTTGTAGCTGGGAAGAAGAAGTGGCGCAACAAACTCCCCAGCGACACATCGGTCTGTTAAGCTTTTAAAAACTTAAATTTATACAATAGTATGGAAAGAATTTTACAATACATGACACAGAAAATAAAATATTCAAACAGTAAATCAAATTAAATGAAATTAATTGACACTTGGTAGCTAGCACGCTCCATTAAGCCATCAGAAATAGACAAACTTATTAACTAAATTTTGCTACTTTCCGTCTTAACGGTTAACGTATTTACAATTAATCATTGATACACCTATGCTGGGTACATGTAGATGTAGCTACCTTAATCTAACCCTATATGTTCGGCCATCACAAGGCTGTCAGCGGAGAGGCTGGGGCTATAAATAATTGCCTAAGAACGGGTGCGACAACCATCTGTGGCAAAGTTCAGCGATACCGCAATGAGCGGACAGTAAGTGGGAGATAATTATCTTCACGCTTTGACGGTGGAGGGTAGGGCAGAGACTCTGAGATTTTTGACTAACAATTTATTGGAGGTTTTGTTTGTAACATTTTCCTGGGATCAGCTTATGAATTAATAGTGTATGAAAAGATTTGAAAATTTTAAATATTATAATTAACTGATCACGTGGCAAAAATGTATGGGAATAATAAACGCTGTCGAAATGCGTTCATTATTCCCATACATTTATGTCGTTTTGACAATCTCTTTCTCCACGTTGACACAGACAGAATGTTACATGTATAGAGCCTCTAAATGGTCCTCAAATCTTATTAGATTTGAGGACAATCCAGAGGCAATCAGAGGACAATCAAGAATTGCTCGTTTAAAGGTATTCCTTTAAACGAGCAATTCTTATATTTATGTATATATATAATCTGAATCTCGGAAACGGCTCCAACGATTTTCATGAAATTTAGTATGCAGGGGGTTTCGGGGGTGGCGATAAATCGATTTAGCTAGGGTTCATTTTTAGAAAACGTTTACCAAAAAAAGAAAACGCGTTCAAATCTCGGTCATCCAGGTACTAAAATATAATCAGCGTCATTGGTATGGTTCTGTAAAACAAAACACAACACAAAAAATAAATTTGAATGAACCTCTTTTAAACTCAGAAGCAACAATTATCCACACAAAACTAATGAAGTACCTTGCACTAATGAGCTGCGACTATTTGCTTACGGAAGCCGTCTGGTTGCGTGTGCGCACTTGTCGCTGCGGCCACGTCCGTGTGAAACGCCTTAACTGTAATATTGATAGCCGTGATTTATAGGGAAGATTGATTGTTAGCGCAGTGGTTTAGTTTATAGAGAAGGTAACAGTAGTTCTTTGTACCCTTACTTTTTGTTTTTAAATTATTAGAGCAAAAAAGTAAGTAGGCTTACTTTTTAACCGACTTCAAAAATAGAAGGAAGTTTTGTGTGTTTGTTACCTCATAACTCCGTAACTAATGAACCAATTTAAAAAAAAAACTTGTTTAAATGAAAGGATATACTTTTCGGTTGGTCCCATAGAAATTTCATCAAAATCGGTTCAGTTGTTTAATTTTTAAATCAAAATAGCTGGAAAAAATATGTCATCCAAGTAAAGAAATTGCGTATTTTGTTTTCCTGTGACTTTCCAGTGATGTTATTAGGTGTGGGATAGAAGTAAAAATTTAAAAATAAATTAAAAAAAAAATAATAAAAAATACAACAGACTTCCAAAAAAAAACACTACAAAGTTTAAAATATTTTTTATTTCGGAAGTCGGTGTTAAAATACGAAGAAACAACCAAAAACACCAACTTCCATTTTCTTTTTTTTAACAGTCTCCCTTTTAAAAGGGTCCCCCTTTTATTTCTGTACAAAGACAAAACGGTCCCTGGAAACTGTCTTCATTTATCAAAATCGATTCAACAAACAATTCAGGCTTCGCATTTATAATATTAGCTAAGTTACCAAAACGACCATGCATCATCACAGTCGTTTCGAAGGTCAGAATTAAAAAAATAAACTGGTACCTGTCTTGCCAAAGGGGATCTTGTTATCCAGTTAATGGGTTAAGGTGATGAGATATAGTCGCTTCTTGTAATCTTGGTACTCAGCTTCTGACGATCCCTAATGACTGTCTAAGATCTACAAATGACAGTCGGGACCAACAACTTAGCATGCTTTCCGAGTCACGACAGAGCCTCGATATGTAATGGATGCTCACCCATCCACGGACCGACTTCGGCAAGCGTTGCTTAGCCACGAAGATTGGACCGTGCGCCTGTTATTTTATTACAAACACTACATCATTCAAATAAATCTAAATAACAGCTTTTTACTAAACGCAAATTATGACAGTATTTATACAACATAACAAAAATGAATAATTTATAAAAATGTTGTATTGTCTGTTTGTTCCGGTTAATCTCCAGAACGGCTGGACCCATTTTGACGACGGGATTTTTACTGGTAGATAACTGATGTGATAAAGAGTAATTTATTTTAGAAAAAGGTTAAGGGTTTTGTGCAAAAAGTACTAATCATGCGGACAAAGTCGCGGGCAGAAACTAGTCTTAAACCAAAGTTTGAAGCTAAGTGGTAAAAGATCTAAACAGTAAGTAAAATAACCTTTTAATTTTATACATACTTAACTGTGATCATCATATGTATTTACAATCACAGTTTAATATCATCAAAAAGTAAATCTAATTTTTTAATCATTTCAATTTAGTACCGTCCTCGCAACTTCACCAAAAGGTCAAATTAAAATCAAAATATTACCTCAATAAAGACATCAATTTGCGAGAATCCTGTCAATATGATTGGTCACAGATATATAATATTATATTATATTTCAGTGTGAACTCATCGAAAAAATAAATGACATTAGAGAACAGCAAATAACGCGCTGTGACCTCGACATTATCAAAGTGTCGATAGGTTTTATAGACTTGGCTACAGGGTGTGGTGGAAATGTGGCATTACCTATATCTTTCTTGCGTAGTGTGATACGAAAATGTCTGAGATTCTAATTGTATGTCAACTAAAAAAAAAACCTTAAAATTTATTTTTCAACTTAAAAGAAAAAAAAACTATAATTATAATAATATAATATAATAATATCTTAGGACAACTCACACACGGTCATCTGATCCCAAACTAGGCAGAGCCTGTGCTATGGCAACCAGACAACTGATAAACATACTTATATATTTCTAAATACATACATATTATAGACAAATTACACCCAGACACAGAACAAATGATCATGCTCATCACACAAAGATTTGTCCTGGGTGGGAATCGAANGATCCCAAACTAGGCAGAGCCTGTGCTATGGCAACCAGACAACTGATAAACATACTTATATATTTCTAAATACATACATATTATAGACAAATTACACCCAGACACAGAACAAATGATCATGCTCATCACACGAAGATTTGTCCTGGGTGGGAATCGAACCCACGACCTCCGGTTTAGCAGTCAGGGTCACTAACCACTCGACCAACAGGTCATAATCAAAAATAATTAAAAAGAATATATTTTTATTTATTTTTGCATACGTAAACAATCAACACATTAATGTAATCAGAAATCATTAATTTGCAAAGAATGTAGGTAACAAAACATAGTTTTGACGGTTTAAAGGGAAAAACAATTGGATCCAGTACATTCTACCGTATGGCATGCAACATATAATAATCATAAGTATTGCAAATCTATATTAATCAATAATTGTCTGGTTATCAGTTTTAAATGTCATATTCTTAAAAGTCAAATTCACAATAGTCATACAAAATAAAATACAAGAATATTTCGCTGATGCTTGAATGCTTAGTTTAATACGCTAAGAACCACACAGTTGAAGAGTTGTTTTGTGATTTTATGTATCTTTGAAATAGGCCGCGTCTAGTCTGCTAGGCATTAAAACTAATTCACACAATTAAACACTAAGCAAAAAAGATCGAGCCCAATTATAACTCCATAAAGTAAGATATACTTCAAAGCAAAACCTAAATAAGAATTAACCTTAATTATAATCGAAAAAAATAACACTGCCCGAACCTCAATAATATCGATTTTACTTCATAAAATCAATTATGAAGCATCCTGTATAACATCATCGCTGTCTCTTCAACTTCGATGAAACACTTAGATAACTCGATTCGTCACACATTTAGTGCCTTTGACTCAATTTGGTCGCATTATTACAACATCAAACGAGTGCCGACATCAAACAAGCCGACCCATCTTTTTTTTAATGTGGCAATGATGAACAACCATCCTTTTTTTAATCTGGCAATGATTTTATTGATTTTGTCTTATCGATGTATATCGATTCGATCTGCTCTCCCTTCAACGCTTAGTGGAATAATTAGTCGATCGTTTTGTTTTGATATCGAATTGTTTTTGTGTATAGGTTTTTCTTCTTTTTTTTCAAAGGTTAAGGTCGAATGACGGTTTACCTATAATTTTGATTGAATGGCCTAATACTGAATCTTTTTATTTTAAACGTTTATTCATTTATAAAAGTTATTAGTGCTGTCAAATAAAATCGAGCTAAATTAATTTGCCAATATTATGTTTAATGATGCAGCTTATAGAAAATATGATGGATTTGTACTCTTTTAGTGCTATCGATCTTTTTTCTTAGCGATAATTGCTGGTAGATCATTAATAAACAATGAATCGATAACGTTTAATGCAGTGAGGGTTATAAAAACCCTTGTAAACCCTTGAGTTAGTCTTATTTTTTATTTATTTCCTCACTGTCTTTTTATATTTGGATGTGTTCAAAGATATAGTTATAAAATTACACTCCGGAAAGCTCACAACAATAAATTGCTAAAAACACAGATGTTTTCCAAATTGCTGTTATTTTAAAAATTGATCCAGTGCTAAGGGAACTTGACAGACAGGCATCTTGCTACAACTTCACTTGTTCACGTTAATTCACTTGTGGGTTTGCTTTTAGGCCGCTATTCCTAGACCATAGACAATGAATGTTTTTGATACTTGTTTTTTCTATACCACACATAAAAGTTTTTTGGTGTGCTGAGCCCCGCATATTCTCCTAAAAACATAGAATCTAAAATTCAACAAATAATCATATAGATACAATGTAACAAATCAGTTAGAACCAAAAATCTACCATTCGGCGAACCAATGAATCTATACGTGTCCATTTAAAATCTAAAATCACGATTAACAGCGGTGAGGGCGCTAGCGTCGCCAACACTCGCCCCCGACTATGGTGACCATGATGGACACATTACTGGGAAATAGGAGACAGACTTATCGAGCAAGTCTAACTTTCAGGAGTTGCAGTGTTTGTGCTGTTCCAAAGAGCAGGGTTTTGGATTTTTGCCCGTGAATATTATTACAATGATATTTTCCCTTGTAATAATAATAAGTAAATAATACATCTCTTTATTCTCAAGCTACTTTGGTCCATGGATATTTACCTTACTAAATAACATGTTTCATACAGTGTAGTGTACAGTGCATGTAGTGTAGTGTACAGTATGTAGTGTAGTGTATGTAGTGTAGTGTACGTGTGTGTAGTGTACAGTGTCTGTAGTGTAGTGTATTATTAAATACAGATTGTGTTAGTACATAGAAACGTATTGCTATGTCAGTAAAAACTTCACTTCACTTAGCACTACATCATTGTGCGTTCTGATGGCACTTGTCTGCAGAAGCGGCGAAACACCACGTCTTGCGACCAAAAGTCCTCTTCCATGACCAGGTACAAAAAACATGTTGGAAAAAACCCGAGATGAAAAATCCTATTTCTTATTCCAGGACAGTTGCTAACAATCCATATCGATACCAGAAGTATCAATTGACGTAAAGGATATTTACCCAAAATGCCAAATTGCCTCTACGACAATTATCGTAAGGTTCATTTACGGAAAATGCCAAAATGTCCCTTACGTTAATTGATATTTCTGGTATCGATATAATCAAGATGGAATGACAGCTCACCTCGTGATCACTTCACCCACGCCTTCTCTTCGACATTTTTACAGAATCGACCATTCCCGGATCAACGGCGCGTTGTGTTCCACGCGTGCCTCAAAGAGATGTCAATATAGTAGATGGGCCCACTAGGGTCAGAGTCTGCCAGGGTTGCGGAATTTGTTCGAAAGAGTCACTGCGGCTCTGGAACGTAAAGGGCACTTCGGGGAACATGGATGGGTTTTAGTCAGTAAGAGTCTGACACTCTCTTCCACTCCGCCTAGAGCGGAAAGAGTCATTTGTGATTTCCCAGCCTTAAAAAAAGGCCATGGTGGACCCCGCGTTCCAAGTTTTATCTGAATCTGTTTAGCCACTAACACGCGAAGAGGTAACAGACAGAAAGACAGAATTATTTTCGCATTTATAATATTAGTGTAGATAGTTCTGAACGGCAGGCTTAATTAAGGATCACTGAATGATTGAACGAGTGACTGGATTAACTTTAAGCTAATTTTAAAGCGTGATTCTGACTGTTAATTGTGATTTTGTTATAATATTTTTGACGTGACAACGTCTTATAATTCGATGGAGCCGGCTGCACGCACGAAAAAACATGACGCATGCGGCGACACCTCGCTCTGAGGCGTTCCATTAAAAAAAAAATCTTTACAAACAATGAAACCATTCCATCAGTATTTTCTTATGACGTTGTCACGTTCAACTATCGTCAGTAAACCGACTTTACAGAAAACCGATTTTTTAATGTTTATTGAACTTTTTAATTATTGCAAATGTATTATTTGTATATAAAGTGTACGTGTAGTGTGTATATGGATCAATCCGAAACAAATTAATTATTATTATTATCTATTAGGTAAATATTTTTGTTGGAACGTTTTTAGCGCCAGTTATTCCCAGCTAAAACACTAGGAAGTGGTGACGGGCGTTCGTTTTGGGAACTACCTTTCAAGTTAATTTTGACGTTCAAAAAGTGTTTATGCTCAGGCTATTTTAAAATAATTTACTCTTTTTTTGATCTTAATGGTTTAGCATCAAGGAAATTCTTTAACGATAAATATTTTCAATACTGCATCAATTTCATTGTGCACACTTTTGAAATGGATTTTAGGTATCCAAGGTGGTAGGTTATTATTACACTGCTACCAAACCATAGCATGAAGTCCTGGGGGGGTGGCTTAGCTTGGCAATGAATCAGAACAATCCAGCACAGGCACGTTCTTCCCAAATACGAAAAATCCAAAGCCTGCGCATTCAAGACCTATCCTCATTTCCCCAGCCAGCATGCCCACCGTACCCACCATCGACTCGTGCGCCGATCGTGCCAGATAACTCCGCTATCAGATGAGATCGCGCGCGATAGTGCTCTCGCGCACCTCACATTCCCACGGCCGCGGTCGCGGTCGCCTGCGATCGAAATTGCTCACCAACCGATAATTAGATAACAGCTTTTGTGATAGCTAAATGATTTGCAAGTTTTTGTGGAAGTTTTATTTTTTGGTTGGTGTGTTTCCTGTTACGGGAAATGGTTAGGTCCGGTTTAGAAATGCTCTGGTTTTGTGTATTAGAACAGTGTTCCGCAAAGTGTGTGCCGCGGCACACTGGTGTACCGTGGTCATAAGTTGGTGTGCCTCGGAAAAATAAGAAAAATACCCACCGCAGAAACTGATTTAGAACATTTTTGGCTGTGAGGTAAAACGAATATCCTCCGCTTTCCAAGCATGCCATAACAATACTTTTGCCATCTGCAACATCCTATTTATGTGAATTAGGATTTTCTACTCTTACTACAATAAAAGCCAAAAAAGGGACCGCCTCAGGACGATCGAAGAAGAGATGAGAGCAGCCCTATCAAAGATTACTCCATATTTGGACCGCCTGTGCTCAATTAAACAAGCTCATGTTCGCATTAAATACCTTTTCTGCAATATAAAGTTTAGGTTTGTTGATTAATAATAAATATTGGTTTGTTGGTTATTTAATGTTGATTAATATTATGTAAAAATAGATTTTTCATTTATTATTATGTGTTGTACCTTCAAAATTGTCCAATTTCCTAGATGTACCTTGAACACAAAAAGTTTGCGGAACACTGTATTAGAACATACAATTAAAAATATGTACATCAAACCTTTTTCTTGCTCCTTCTTTGTTTTTTTTTTTTCTGCGGGATCCACGGCAGTTGAATCGTTTTTCTGGGAGTCGCCTCGCTTTATTGCCTCATCGGTTTTCTGAGTGACTATTCTACTTATTATTTTTTGGCAGCGTTCACATTTGCATGTTGGATGCAATCTGTCAAAAATGTATGGAAATTGAGGCTTTTTTGACAGATTGCGACTGAGATGAGAATGCAAACGTTGCTTAATAATTAGTAGAATAGGCCGCTGGTGGTCGCGAGTGTTGGTTCTAGTTTTTAGAAGTTGCAGTGAGTACTTAAGTAACCTGTTCAGTATCCACTTTTCGATTGAGACAAGTGCGACTTCCACATTCATTGGTCCAAAGGATTCAAAAGAATGAAAGAATGTACTAACGTGAATAGTCCCTGTACATAGTTTAGTAGAAGAAATAAATGTTTTGACTTCAACTGTAAATTAATATGATTCGACAAATTACACCTTGTGCCGCACGGGTCGATCTTCAAGGTTAAGCTACACTTGACAAGGTTGGTCTGTGGATGGGTGACCATCTTAACATACCGAGGGTTCCTCCGTGCCTCGGAAAGCACGTGAAGCCGTTGGTCCCGGCTGTCATTTCTAAATCTTTGGCTGTCGTTACGGATTGTCAGAAGCCAGTAAATCTGACTCCAGCCTTGCTAAGAAATATCGTGTTACCCAGTTAATGGGTTGTGGAGGTCTGGTAGGCAGCCGCTCCATGTAAAATACTGGTATTCAGCTGATGATAAGGATCGCAGTAGTTTCTTCTTGCCCCATGAGAAAAGGCGTGAACTTATGGTTCTAATTTACTCATAGTTATGTTTGAAGAAATTCGAATTATTCAGTGTTCTTAATTTACAAACCTTATCCACTAATTTAGGTACAAATAAGTCATCCACTGAACCCTCGTCACCAACCTTGCTGTGCCCTTATACCATCACAGCCTGACCTATTCCCTCACGGCTCGTGCCAACAAGCCTACCAACATAAAATACACAATTTGCTTAAACAACACTGAATCGAGTATTTTTAGTAGCGCTGCTTATCGATCGACATTCCGTGCGTCTGCGCATATACATGTCAAGCGTGGCGCGTGCGCGATTGATTTGTTGTCAATGTGTGTCTCTGTTTGGGGCGGTCTAAAGTCTTGAGAGGAGCGTTTTGTTGAACTTTGAACTTGCAAGAGTTTGGAAATTGGTATTATTATAGCGCGATTTTTCACTGATTTATTTATATTCGTAATTTTCGTACTTTAGTTCAGAATCAGTTTTATTTTTTGTTAGGTTAATCTATACTATCACTACAGCATTTGAAAGTACATTAAATGGACATCATCATCATTTTGACGAGCTCTGCTGGACATAGGCCTCTCCCAAGTGGCGATGTATCGACCAAACCTGTGTGTTTCGCATCGAGTGGATCCCGCGGCATTCACGGATAGTCTATGGGGTTGGAAGATTCTGGAGTGGCGACTGCAGAAGAAGTCACAAGACGGACCGATGATGTGGATCAAATTGTTAAAAACTGTAGATACTAAATACAGTTTAAGCCAAGGTTGCGGAATTTGTTCGAAAGAGTCACCGCGGCCCTGGAACGCAAAGGGCTTTAGAAGGTTTTAGTCAGTACGAGTCTGACACACCCTTCCGCTCCACCCAGAGTGGAAGAAGTCATTTGATGATTTCACATCCTTTAAGAAAAAATACAGTTTAATATTTTTTTTAATTAATTGCTGAACTCAACGCCCCATCTTTGATAATGATAAATTATATTTATTTTGTAAGTAGGTTTAACATAACACTTTTAGACGTCAATCTTTTTGGGTAATTTTAAACTAGATGAGGCCGGCGTTTCCTAGCTGACTATATATACTACCATGAGAAGAAACACCAAAACAAACTCAGACATCAAAGCCTCTTTTAAGAGTAGGTAATTTAAAGATTCTACTAAAACTAAAATAGGAAAATCTTAGTTTCATAAGGAACTTTACTAGACTCGTCCGTGCCAAGCCCGAAATGCTCATTATGATCGCTGCCCGCGCTTTTTTGTACCACTCAACATTCAATACGACATCTGAATTCAAAGAGTAGAAGTCCAGTGTGACATCATTGTGCGTCGTATAAAGATTTAGTGCTAGGCAGACGCTAGGTGCCTACACAAACTAGGTTACACTAAATAGCTAGGAGCAGTAGACCCACATTCCTAGGTGCAAAGTTCAGGTATTTGGTATCATCTGTTATAAGTTGCACTGCGAACCATCTTACAAAGAGTTTTAATAGGAAGTAAAGCTAGCAAAAGCAAGTAAGGCTTTTCGACTAATTGGATAGTTAGGGTATCAGTAAAAGTTATTATTATATTCAAATTAGTCTGAAAATCAGCACGTCAAAAATAACACGTAAGACAGTCCTCTAAAACGCCCGCCGGTTATCCGTTTCTAGGGTTTTAGCTTAGGAAGAAGAAGTGGTGCAACCAACTCCACAGCAACACATCTGTATGTTAAGTTTGAAGAACTTGAATTTTTGGAATAATACCTATGTTTAAATATTTTTAATACTTTTAATATATGGCTAAAGATCACATCTGGAAAAACCGCGGTATATGTTTCATAACCAAGGCCCGTTTGGTCAGAGCACTGGTTTTCCCGATTTTCCTCTATGGAGTTGAGACGTGGACAATCCGAGCAAGAGAAAGACAGAGGATAGACGCATTCGAAATGTGGTACTGGAGGCGGATGCTCCGAATCCCATGGACAGCCAAACGCACAAATGTGTCTGTCCTTTCTCAACTCAATATCAAGACCCGATTGTCTACAATTTGCTTACAGCGTATTTTGACTTATTTTGGGCACATAATGCGAAGGGGAGATAGCAGCCTTGAAAAGCTGGTAATTGTTGGCAATACGGAAGGAAAGAGAGCCGAGGCCGGTCGCCAACACGATGGTCGGACCAAGTTAATGAAGCTATGTCCTCAAGCAAATTCCAGCAGGTGGTGATGGCAACTTTGGACCGGAATCGATGGAGACAGATTGTCCGCTTAAAGGGGTCCAGTGACCACGATCCTCAGTAATGAGGGACCGACTGAAGAAGA
>NDFZ01005445.1:560752-777357 GCA_002192655.3 Mamestra configurata
TTCCACCAGTCAACAACTATAATTAATATATATATATATATATATATATATATATATATATATATATATTATATATATATATATCTATCTCATCTTAAACAGAGCGAGTGGTTAGGGGACTACATGATACATGATGACTACATTTTGATCATAATTTAAATCTGGTCAGTTACCAAATCACGCTCCTCAGCGATGTTATAATCTATAAAGTTAAACTTCTATCTATCCTGTATCGCAAACTAACGTATAAATCCAGATGAGTCATGTCCTAACCGCTTTAGACATTCTAATTCGCTTTTTAGAACAAAAAAAAACATTCGATGTGTGTTTCCCGAAATTTTGGAATCGATTCGGTATCGGAATACTGATGTCCGTCCACAGGAAACGATTATAAGGCAGTTGTGTTTGTAATTCGTGTTACATTTGGAGACATACAAATTACTTCGTTTAAGTGTTTTTAGTTTTAAACTATATTATTAGATCTTGAGTAGGAATGGAAAAAAAGTAGGTATGGACGATTGGATATCGTAAATGCTTAGCTATATATATGTGTGTGTGGGTTATAGGTACACCTCTGCCTATTTATTCTGGGAATACATGCAGGATGTTATGTAATGTTATTGTTTGTTAGTTAATATATAGTTCGCAATGAAGTTCTATGCTTTCCCGATTTTGAATGAATCTATGGAAGAAAAACTAGTACCTGCGTGTCGCATTGAATCTTAACGACATCATCCGACGAGCTCTTGTCACCGTCGGCGTTCCGGCTGTGTTAGAACCCAACGGCACGCGACGATGGCAAGAGACCGGACGGCATGTCGTTATTTCCATGGAAGATGGGTAGGCCATTAGTGTGGGACGCTACTTGTGTCGATACTCTTGCGCCATCTCATCTTCCTAGCTCTTCGTGCTGTGCTGGCGCTGCCGCTGCGGCTGCAGAGAACCTCAAGCGGCGGAAATATAATAAACTTGTTAGTAGTTATATTTTCGAGCCGTTTGGGGTTGAAACTCTCGGGTCTTGGGGTCCGAGTGCACATAACTTATTTAAAGATCTCTCAAGGCGCTTAGTTGACACTTCACGTGACCCAAGGGCTGGCTTTTACCTTGGTCAAAGAATAAGCATTGCCATACAACGTGGCAATGCCGCCAGTCTTTTGGGTACACTTCCAGTCGACAGCGATGCGGATGAATTTTTTGACGCCATATTTTAGGGTTTATTTAGTTAGGAGATTTTATTTTTATTTCTAGTGTATATAGTTTCATAATTGTACCTGCGCTAAATCATAAAGTTATTGAAGAGGGTTGCCAATGATTGTGCTTCAAGTGAAGTAGGTATGTATGCTTTGTCGGGAAATAAAACAAGATAAAATGACAGTTCACTTCATGCTCACTCCACCTAAGTTTACAAGGTGAGATTTTGTCTCAATAGACTTGCTGTGACCGCCTTGTGTGAATAACTGCAATGGCCAATACATCGCATCCAAAGCATTATACAACGTAGATATTCCAGTAAAAAAATTGGAAACGCAATTCGCACTAAACGTTTCCAAACGTCTTTTATAATGCGCACAGCAAAGGAGTGGAACTCTCTGGCCTGCGTCTGCGTTTCCGAACGCATACAACCCTAATCTCTTCAAAATTAGAGTGAACAGGCTTCTTCTGGGTAAGCTCGCTCCATCGTCGACTTTGTCTCTGTCATCTATGACCTAGACTAGAGTCAAGAGCAAACCCATATTAAATTAAAAAAAAATACAATCTTTTCTGAGGCACGGAGGAATCTCGATATGTTAAGATGGTCCCTCATCCAGGAACCGACCTTGGCAAGCGTTTATCATCATTTCAGCCAATTGTGTCTACTGCTGAACGTAAGGCTCCCGGGACCAAAGAGCGCCAACCATCCCGGTCTTGAGCAGTTCGCATCCATCCCAGCCACCTTCCTCAAATCATCGATCCACCGTGCTGCAGGGCGTCCCACACTACGTTTGCATATACGCGGTCTCCACTCCAACACATGTCTGCTCCATCGACGGTCTGTCCGACTACAGACATGGCCGACCCACTTCCACTTCAGCATGCCAATTCTACGCGCAATGTCGGTGACTCTAGTTCTTTGGCGAATTACTTCATTGCGAATTCTATTCACCAGAGAAATCCCGAGCATTGCTCTCTCCATCGCATGCTGAGCAACTTTGAATTTGTGGACCAGCAGCCCTACTATGACGTGCTAATGCCATCCAATTCCGATGATGTAAAAGGGATAGTGCTATTCGCTATGTATAGCTCCGTCTCCCTCTTAGAGCGGAATCATGATCGTTCGGGCCAGCCCAGGCCTATGGCAAGCGTTGCGACCTGTGCGACTTTTATTATTTATCCACAAGTTCCTCGGAAACTAAAACATAGAAATCATTCAACTTACGTAAAAATTATTATTTTTTTTTGTATTAACTACCTTTTCACGTTACTTTTACATAAAATATGGATCATCAACCAACAATGGAAATTTTCCTTTAGATTTTATAGATATGATAGGTCCAATGAACAATAGGAGGTATGGCAAAGTACCGCTTCAAACAATGCAAATATAGCATACATAATATATTGATTTATGACCGATAAATATAACTTTATGTTAGCTAACGATTCCAACTAAACATAAAACTGGCCATAAGGATTGATGCTTATATTTTACTACTTAAATTTTACTCAATAAATCCTAATATATACAAATATTTCGTTACTGTCTGACTGACAGACAACACACAGCCGAAACTCCTGGTCGTATAAAGCTGAATTCTGGCATGTAGATTCCTTGGGGAGTGTAGGGGAGCACTGAGAGAGGATTTCCCGAAATTCGATCGGGAAACCACGAAATATGCGCGTACGAAGTCGCGGACAGAAGCTAGTACTTACTATACAAGGTGGAGACGAAGATACGACAATACATCAAAATAATGGCAATACTAGTTAATACGAATATGTAGTCTTTATCGTAAATTTGATTTCACTAACTGCAACAGACTGCTTGGAATATTTCTTAAGAATAGTCAGAATAATCCTTGAGTCGTTTGAGTTTTTTTGACGTTTTATACAATTGGATAGTTTATTTTTAATTTTGGTGAAAGGATTTATAATAATTTCAATAATATTCTTATGAACCAGTGTTATTGTCGTATCGATGTTTCCACATTGTATAAGAATAATAAATATTTACTTTATAAATACATACTTACCTACTACATACTACAATAGCAGGGTGTAAACGTGGAGCCGAGTACCAAAATATGCTCCACCTCCTATCCTGCCCTGTGCCCCAAAATATATATATAATAGCCAAATTGACTGCGGTGTCACCAATGTTACTGTGGAAGTGATCACTCAAATATGTACGTGTTACCGTCGTGCCAGCGACACGAAGAAGAAGATTCGCTTTAATTCATCATCAATCTTCGCAAAATAATCCACTATTCTGCCTATATTTTCAGATTCAAGCACTGCGCCACCTTAACAACAAGATTCTTGTAGCATTTTCTTATAGAGCGATCATTGAAGCAATTTCTGGTGATGACACGTTTAGTTATTTAAACAAAAGCAAGGTTCAATAAGCTCTTCATCATCCTCATCCCTACTTTACCCAATATTAAGCATAGGCTAAAAAAATGCTATTAGTAAAGGATAGGGATACTATAATGTAACAAATTCTTTGAGTGACACATTTTGATTTTAGATAATTTAATATGTATTTTAGTTTTATTAATGTTATTGTTTGAAATATTTTGTTGGACTATATTTTTGTATGGACTGTAATTACTATTGACTTTATTTGATTTTAATTTTACTGTTTTAATTTTGACTACATTTTTGTATTGACTGCCATGAGTCATAACTAATGAAGTAATGAATTGATTGAATTTTGACTAATATTTTTTACCCCGAGAATGGCAGAACATGTTGAACCAGCTATATTTAACTATTTCCATCCACATGTTCACATCTATGTATACAATCACACATGTTTATACAAATAAATGTATCTTTATCTTTATCTTCAGGCCTGCTTTTTATGACAATCCCCGTGTTCCTATGCCAGTGTTATCCCGGGTTTTAGCCGCGATGGCATCAATGTCGTCGACTTATCTCGCTGCAGGACGACCAACACTTCTTTCATTAGGTTACACCCCTTTTAAGCTCTTACAGTCCATTCAAAGGTTGTTTGGCACTGGTAGATATCGTAGTCAGCAATATGCCACTGTTCCTAATGTGGAGAAGAGTTTTGTAACTAGATTTATTTAGTGAAATATAAAGTATATTCTACTACCTGTCGCCCGCGGCTTCGCCCGCGTAGATGTCGAAAATTATCCCAAGAGAAAATATTCCCGGGATGAAAAGTACTATAATCTACCCCTGTACTAAATTCTATCAAGATCCGTTCAGCCGTTCTGACGTGATTGAGTAACAAACATACATCTATGAAACCAAACTTTCGCATTTACAATATTAGTATAGAAGTATAGATTATGCTAGCAAAGAGTACTAGGAAATCATCTTTGCGTCCATAAAACGCTTGATCGATATTTTCAAAGAACAGTATCCATTATCATATCGTTGCTAACTGCAGACACACTAAATCAAGGCTTAATCATTTAAATACCTTAGCACTCCTGCGATTACCTAGAAACTAAACATTACTAAATTCAAATAAACATTTCAGATCACGGCTCAAATGAAGACATTATAATAAAGTAAAAAGAATGGAAAAATCCGGGCGACGTCGGGCCTAAAGCTTAGTTATTAATATACAATGTGAAAGAAAGGATTCGACAGAAGGTCAACTTGGCGCAACACTGAAAAGCATTTATTTCTCAAAATGTTCCAATCATTTACAGTCACGTTTTGAACTGTCAAAGAGTTGTTGAGTGTCAGTCAGAAAAATGAAGCTAAATGCACGATCGGAAGCGTAGAACGTGCAAGAAACTCCAGAAATAGTAATCAAAAGTGGCGAATTTTGTTTAATATTTTGTTCAAGCCTTCTAGCATTTAGTCCACTTATTCTTACTTACTAACATAGTGTTTAAGTTATTATTTGGTAAAACTAACACGCTATGGGCCGTCGACGTCTGAAAATAAACGATTTTTATTTATTATACCACTACTGTACATAGAGTTTAAATCCTAAGTGATGTTAAAAATTTTTTGTTTGTTACGCTTTGACGCCGAAATTGCTAGATTGATTTCGAAAAAAATTTGAGTCCCTGGAGTCGGTTACATAGGTACCACTTTTTGCGAAAATCTACATAAACGCGAGAGAAGTTGCGAAGAACACAAAAAGCTAGTAATTAAATAAAAATGTTTTAGCGAAACTTCTGCACCTACTTTTCTAGTACCTCAGATTGTCATTTCGTCTGCGTGTCACGATTTGCAAAGTGGCGATGATCTTTGTTGTTCGAAAATAATATTATTATTGGTCTTTGGACACGTGTGTATAACCATTATAGCACTTGTGCGTTTTACATATATTATCCTATATACTGTAGTGTGGGGTTAACGGTTGCATTGTTTAGGAGCGAGGTATTTCAATCGGTTTGCTGACTCCTAGGACGATTGTGTCATTCATATAATGTGGTCAATGAATGGTGCATATTATTGCTTCACAGGAAATGATTTTATTTAAATGTTTGGACTGACTATGACTGACTGCAATTATTAGTAGTTAAGTAGTTAATTACAATGATATGTCAAAGTCAAAGTCAAAGTCAAAACGTTTATTTCAATTAGACCATTAAACGGCACTTTTGAACGTCATGGTTTACAGTTCAGTAAAATAATAATGTTACATTAATAAAGTGACTCTTGATTCGGAAAGGTAGATTCTTATGGAGAAGAACGGACAAGAAACTCCATAAATATGCTCTTCGAAGAATATTAGTTCATTCATTATATCAATTCATGCTATGAAGACTACTGTACAAGTCGTATTCTAAAATTTATTTTATTTAACTAAAATATCGATAAAAAATTTAAAACCACTGTATGGGTATTGTATAGTAGTGAGCCACAAATGTTGGGATTTTTTTTTCTAGAATGTTTCCACTCACTAGTGGGCAAAAAGTTTATTTTTAATTATTTAACACTTTACTCACACAATTGACTTGACTTCGACTGACCTGTTGGTCGAGTGGTTAGTGACCCTGACTGCTAAACCGGAGGTCGTGGGTTCGATTCCCTCCCAGGACAAATCTTTGTGTGATGAGCATGATCATTTGCTCTGTGTCTGGGTGTAATTTATCTATAATATGTATGTATTTAGAAATATACAAGTATGTTTATCAGTTGTCTGGTTGCCATAGCACAGGCTCTGCCTAGTTTGGGATCGGATGACCGTGTGTGAGTTGTCCCAGGATATATATATATTATATAATATATTATATAGATTATATAATTAATATAAAGAGGCAGATTTCCAATATTCCCACATTTCAGTATTACAGTGTCATGAACTATACACGAGCTATTCTAACAACTGCTCCTGATTGCAATTACACTTCTATCATTAATTAACAGATGTTAATTATCGATATGAATAGGCACATGAAAAGTTGAAGGTTCAAGCTATTTGTCTTAAGAGTGTGCAAGAACTCATCAGGATGTTAATCAAAATATGCCTTTTCCCACGAACTTTGGTAACGAGTTGAAAACAGTAAATAAAACTTATTTGTCCATATAAGGTCCCATCAAAATAGGGGGACAAACTTTTAGAAATCAGTCAGACCACCAAAATATGGACAATGGTAAATAATATTAAAAAAAACGTATCAGATACTTTCAAGACAAAAAATCAGCTTACGAAAATACACAAAAAAATGTTGGTTACCCAATGCATAAACACATCCCTGTCTTTGTTATCTCATAATTCTGATACTACGAATGTGCAGGCGCACGTGACCACGTCAAGTACCTACCCATAATGGATGTGTTTATTCGAGTGTGCCGAAAAAAATATTATTTTCAGTGTTTTTTTTGCTCGGATATCTTTGGTTAGACGTACTAAACGCTGTGTTAAAATTTGTCCACCTATTTTAATGAGACCAGACTGCATAATTATTTAGCCTGAAATGTCTCACTGTTGGGCAAATATCTCCCTTTTCCACTGATAAATTATATTTTTTTTGTAAGTAGGTTAAACATAACATTTTTACACGTCGATCTTGATTGGTCATTTTTAAACTAGATGAGGTCGGTGTTTCCTAGCTGACTACCCTGAGAAGATACACCGAAACAAATTCAGAGGTCAAAGTCTCTTTTAAAGTCCACACAATCGTACTGGTCAAATCATATGAGAAACATGTAGGTTTAGGCAGATTTGAGTGGACCTGTCCAGGCATTGCAAGCCTTGGTCAGTAGTCGAGTAGCTCAACTTAGAACCAATAAGGATCTCAACCACCAGCCATTGCAGACCAGTCTTTTTGGTGGGAGTCAAGTCAAGTTCGTATTGGTCTGCAAGAACAAAACAATGAATTAGCCTTTCAAAAACAAGGTTTTAGCAGTTTTCAGCTTCTCAGACGGACCCAGTTTAAAGCAGTCACCGATCTAATACCTGACCTTAAGAAGTGCAGCAGCTGATGAATGACCTGCACAATCGTAATTTAGCCACAAGCTTCCCACAGAGCTCCATTACTGTCGATCTATATTGCGCAATGTACAAATTAAATCTTTTGATTTCCATATTTTGTCACAACCAATTTAAACGTGAACACCGCATCACAATTTTAAGGTAACGTTCCGAAAATTTAATTCGGTTCTCATCACCATTAGCTGAATCTAAATGTCACTATTTAAGATAAGATAACGGACTCACTTAGTGGGACCACATATTAATAGGTGTTTATGGAAGAACTTTAAAGTGACACCCACTCTAGCTGTCAAATCAAGTCTGTGAAGGTTACATATATAATGTGATGAAGGGATGGGTGTATTTAATTATTGAACTAACTTCTGCAAGAGGCTTTGCCTCCTGCCAGGGTTGCGGAATTTGTTCGAAAGAGTCACCGCGGCCCTGGAACGCAAAGGGCTTTAGAAGGAACACGGATGGGTTTTAGTCAGTAAGAGTCTGACACGCCCTTCCGCTCCACCCAGAGCGGAAGAAATGATTCGATGACCCCCATCCTAAAAAAAAAAGAGGCTTTTCCTGGGATGAAGTATCCTATGTTCCATGACATGTTCAGGACGTGAACTATCCTTTTGCCTAGTTTCATCGATATCCGTTCAACCGTCAAGACTCGAAGAGAAAACATATAGACAAACAGACTGAGAGACAGCGAGAGTGACTTTCGGATTCATAATTTTAGTAAAGATAGGTACAATCTTGACTGGCCTGTTGGTCGAGTGGTTAGTGACCCTGACTGCTAAACCGGAGGTCGTGGGTTCGATTCCCACCCAGGACAAATCTTCGTGTGATGAGCATTATCATTTGTTCTGTGTCTGGGTGTAATTTGTGTATAATATGTATGTATTTAGAAATATATAAGTATGTTTATCAGTTGTCTGGTTACCATAGCACAGGCTCTGCCTAGTTTGGGATCAGATGACCGTGTGTGAGTTGTCCCAAGATATATTATATAATGTTTTAAAGAGCAAGATTCCCGTGGCTTAATTTATGTTTGATAATACTGGTTCAGGGCACTTCAACGTACGTTGTTGAATACACTGGTCAACAAAAAAACACTTTTTGTGTGTCACAAGATTTTTTTTAACTAATTATGTTAAGAACATGCTTAAGTATCATAGAACTGAAATTAGAATTATTGAGACACGAACAGTTTTCCTGTCATCTGATTTTGAAGTGGTGCTTTGAGACGAAAACTGAAGTTTTCAGGTGATTCTAATACAGGCACGTTATTATATTAAAGGATTAGTTGTGTGGCAGATGGCAAGTCAGTATAGTCAACTATCCTTTTATATTAAAAAATGCCAAAATAAAGCTCAATTTTTTTTTAAATGTGATGGTGCAGAATTTCTTTTTTGAGTTTTAAAAATAATTTCACCATAAATGTAAAGAAACTTGACAGAATCATTTGAACACTTTTTCTACATTATATAAGCATAAAATAACTCAGTAAACTGAGATAACAGCTACTTTATTGAAAAATAAAAAAAAATCGGAATTTACAAGCTTAAGGGAAAATTATGTTACTGGTAGTAGCTGTAACACAAAAACTAGACCTGATCAAAACCAAATAAATATGATTTTGGAATAAGGGTAGGTAGGTAATTCGCAATTAGTAAGCAAATTCCTTGTGACAAAATCTTGTTGACTAGTGATATTAGACCATAATATTGTAATCGCACATTTAAGCACGCTTACCTTAAATTATCGATTCACTCTTGACTTTAAGTATAATAAGTACCTGGGCCAGGTCCGCCTACCAGGAAGCATCGGCTCAAAATGGTGGTCTTCCAACGATGAAATGGAAAACCTAATTGAGTCACAATAATACTAGAACCTCTCCTTTTTCATTGTTCATTAAGGAAGCAGAAATCTTAGGACAAGCTCTCATAATTTTCTAAAATGCTGGAGAAATAAATCAATCTTTTACAGTTAAAGTAGCTTACAGCCGCTGCCCATGAGCCCACTAATTACATAGTACGTCAATCTAATTCCACCTACTCCGGAGCAGCTAATTTCGAAACGAGCTCCTAACTCAAGCAAAGGATAAACAATAATAAAGCACGTTAGAAATCCGTCAGTCTACAATCAACCTGTAATGAACCGCTACCGGCCTGCATGGACCACACTAAGACAAGGAAATACCAGACCAAAATAGGATGCAATGAAATAAATCTTGAAACCAATTAGTCTACAAGTTTAGATAATGCTGGTAAGGAAACGCCATACTCTGCCAGGGTTGCGGAATTTGTTCGAAAGAGTCACCGTGGCCCTGAAATGCAAAGGGCTTAAAGAGGAACACGGATGGGTTTTAGTCAGAAGACTCTTACTGGGCCCTATACTTGGACCATTAGACGAGCTAAACAGTACTTACACATAAACACTCCTCCATCCAGTGTAATGCGTTTAGTTAGACTATAATGCAGTTAGTCCGGCTACCGACTTGCGTGTGCGCAGCTAATTATAATGCGAACGTATGTGGGCCAGGGGATGTACCATGACGGGGATGCGGTAATTTACTTTTTATTTGATGTTAAGGATAGATTTATGAATTGATTTGAAAGATGTTATACTTTAGACAAAGAAATATTCTGAGAACGATCGCAACGTTGGATTATGGGACTCGTTTTTTACTCGACTGCGCCAGAAGGAGGGTTATGTGTTTGACAGTTATTTTTACTAATAAAATTTCACATTTTTCATGGTACAAAAGTAGTGTACGATTTCACAATGATTGAACCTAAAGGAGCCTCTTGGCTAAGTAATGACAGCACAGGTCGATCTTCAAGGTTAAGCAACGCTTGCCGAGGTCGATCTGTGGATGGGTGACCATCTTTACATACCGAGATTCCTCCGCGCCTCGGAAAGCATGTTGGTCCCGGCTGTCATTTGTAGATCTTTGGCAGTCGTTACGGATTGTCTGAAGCCACCAAGTTTATGGGTTGTGAAGGTCTGGTAGGCAGCCGCTCCTCGTAAAATACTGGTATTCAGCTGAACCCGGTTTGACTGGAAGCCGACTTGAGAAAAGGCTAGGCAGATCGAACCTAAAGGAGCTTAGTCATTCATTGCACGTCCTAAGTTTTTGTTTTCAGCACTTTTGCACAATTCAGTTTCTGCTTTACTATCTATTGTGAATGTGTATTTACTACCTACTACTATAAATCTTGTGTCCTATTCTTTTTTACAATTTGTTTATAATTCATCATTCATTGAAAGATGATGAAGGAGGTCTACTCCTTCATTATCTTTTCTTGAGGAAAGAGGTCTGGAAAAGTGGACTTCACTTCTCCCACTGACAGTCCCAATCAAGTTTCCTACATTCACGTCTAAACTATTTATGTCTACCGACTCATTGTCTCCACTTGGCAAAGTCACAAACGCACTCTTACCAACTTACACTTGCGGCCACAAAAACTGTCCACCCAACAATTTTATTCCTGCACCAAAATTATATAGCTGCAACACTAACTTGACTGTGTTTGGAGTAATGTTTTGAATACAAAATTTAAGTGTTGATTTATATAAACTTTATAAGAAGGTAGTAAGGTTGAATTTGAAGTTGATGGAAGGTATTTTAAAGTTGGTAAGATGACGAACTAATGTTTCTTTATGCATTGTATGCAAGCCTGACGAGTGGAGCTTGGTCTCAATAGGATTGTTATTTTTTTGGTTGCCCTATTATGGTGCACGGATTTGTAAGTCTGTCTGTCATTTAATGTTTGGATGTTTTTTTAAGTAGCACTAGTTTTTTTTTTGGTAGCAGCTTGTATGAAAGTATAATTTTTGAGGCTATGTTGTTAGAAGTGACAAGTCAGAAAACCTTTGACTGGGGAGGTATGTTTATAGATCGAGTGTATTGTTGTTGCTGCTTTTAGTCATTTGTACTTTGTTCCATACAAACTCGTAGAGACCAATTAGAAACCAGCTTAAAACAAACTATAGAAATACTTTAGAATACAGTATAATTTAATTTTATCAGTGACGTTGCTCGCAAAGCTTCAAAATCAAAGTCGGATTAAGCTAGCCACGTGTGTTGCATGCACAATAGTCGTTCTCAGAATTCCACATAAGCCCTGAATCAAAGAGCTGTAATTATTAGGGAGAGGCCTATATCCAGCAGTGGAATGATGCAAACTAACACTAAACCATTTAAAAATAACATTCAAAGCCGAACATTTAACCAACACTTTTATCGAAATAATTACAAAATTTATTCCGAATCAAACTAAATATAATCTCGATTAAAAACACGTATTTAATCTCAGCAGGTGAAACATAATCCCCTCGCCATTAATATCAAATATCACTTAATTATTAAACAGATGTGTATCAGCAAGCAAGTATCACAGTAATAAATATGGCGCTATCAAAATATTTAACGTGGCTCATCAAAACTAATAAAGTACAGTTTCGAAATGCATTATCTTTAATTCTTACGATTAGTGTTTGTAGGATGGTACTGTTGCGGTCAAAAGTGGAGACGAATTTTGATTTTTTATTTGTGGTCTCAAAAAAATATATAATTTGTTTTTTTGACAGCAACTGTAAAGTGATTTCTGCTATAATTAGTAGCCTCAGGGACTATGTTGAGACTAATTTATTAATGCGGATTTAGATCGGTGTTGAGATACCTAAATTTTAATTTATAATAAGTGTCTAATAATTTAATTCATTATTTTCAAAATCTGTGTTTCGATTTAAGTTAAAACTACATGTGTTTATAGGTATACTCAACTAGTATATTATGTCGAAAACAAAGAAACGTGTACATTTAACCTTTTTTTTCTAGATAGCAAAAATCAGCACATAAAAAATATATATTTTTTTTTAATATTTTTTTTTTAATATTTAAAAAAAATATATATATTTGTTATTATTAATAGGCTCGCGTTTGACCACTATTTCACCTGATGGGAAGCGATGATGTGGTCGATGATGAAGCACGCTTGCCTATAAGTAACCTATGTTCTTTTAAAGTCTCCCATAACATATTCAACAAATTTTAGAACATCTTACTTCTGCCAAATTGCATGGCAGTTTGTTAGCAGATGAAGTTCCTATATTAAAAGGTTGGTTCTTTCGTCCGCAAGTGTACTCAATCCCACGCGCCCTTACTCCACGGTACGGGGGCGTACTTATTATTTCACCAAATTATCCGTAACCTGATAATCTGTGAGCCCACGCCGCGGTTACCATAAATCATCTCCGTTTCATTTGCGCACTGCACTGGTTTAGTAGAGAAAGTGGAGCAGAGGTCGGAGGTTCAAATAGGGCAGGCTATATTGTTTGATAGCGGTTTATGTAGACCGAGCTGCGGATTAGTTGCACGGGAATTATGTTGTCATTTATCAACCACAATGTAGGTCCCAGAAAACGCGCGACAAAATCGCTGCAGACTCAGGTGACTCAGGTGGTGATGTGAGGTGAAGCAACGCTTGTCGAGGTCGATCTGTAGATGGGTGACCATCTCAACATATCGAGATTCCTCCGTGCCTCGAAAAGCACGTTAAGCCGTTGGGCCCGGCTGATCTTTGGCAGTCATTACAGATTGTCAGAAGTCAGAAAATCTGACACCAGTCTTGCCAAGAAGTGGTAGGCACCGCTCCACGTAAAAACACTGGTATTCAGCTGAATCCGGTTTGACTGGGAGCCGACCCCAATATAGTTGGGAAAAAGCTAGGCAGATGATGATGACTCTGGTGAAGGTGGAGGAACGAGCATGATGCCTATTATTTTTGTATTGAACTTAAATTTAAACACTGTTTAGTAATTCAAATCAAAAATGATTCAAATTTTGATAGATAGATCTTGATATGTTGTACTCGTACCGTGGTGTCAGCACTGTGAGGATCGCCCGGAGGACACGATGGAGCATACGGTGGAGGTCTGCCTTGCTTGAGCTGAGCATCGCCGTGTACTCGTCGAGGCGATCAGCAGCGGCAACCTCTCGCATCCGGTCCTGGTTAAATCCATGGTCTGGAGCGAGCAGGCTTGGGAAGCGGTCACCTCCTTCTGCGAAGTAGTAATGGTAGCGAAGGTGAAGCCTTCGCCCCAACCGCCGCTACAGGAGAAGACGCCCCGGCCGTCGGGAGTCGCAGGGCGATCCCCGGCCACCTGCTGCGCGGGCCTGCGAACGGCGAGCGTTGGTTGACCCGTTGCCCGATCACCACCAGGCCTGGTTCGATGGTGCGTTATGTTCCACGCGCGCCTCAAAGAAATGTCACTATAGAAGACGGGGCCCGCTTGGGCCAGAGCCTGCCAGGGTTGCGGAATTTGTTCGAAAGAGTCACCGCAGCCCTGGAACGCAAAGGGCTAGTCAGTTAGAGTCTAACACGCCCTTCCGCTCCACTCAGAGCGGAAGAAGTCATTTGATGATTTCCCAAACTTCAAAAAAAAAGGATATACTCCTTTGAACGTGCAACTACCGCGCTGGAGATAGGGTCTGTGAGTGTGTTTTGCTGCAGAACAACTGGTTGCTCTTGTCGCTATTGCGGCAGAATTAGCTTCATTTATTTGACTGACTGACCTTGACCATTCAAAAGTGCCTGTAACTGGTATATTTGAAATAAAGGACTTTGTATTTGTATTTACTCTTGGATACCGTTTTAAGATGATGGAGTTTTCTTTTCATTTTCAAAATGAAATTAACACGTCATTATATTCCTGCAGTCATCCTTATGATTTGGGGTCGGCACGTTATAAAAAACCCAGATAGGCAATCGCTCTGGACATTCCGTTCTGAATAAATAAGTAATCCCGGATTTCCGAGATTGTACAATTTTATAAAAACAACTATAACAAACTTAATAAAAAATCTTTCATTGTTAATTAAAAGTTCCATTAGAATCGGCTTTAATTTTTTTTTAAATACAATGAGAGTTCACAACGAGTTCCGACTATATTTTGTATGCTCACATTTTTATCAATTTCAGGAATTCCGGATCGGGATCCGGTATTCTGAAAAGCATGTTCCAACTTCACATTTATTCCCACGAAAGCATAATGCTTTCGTGGGAATAAAAGTGAAGTTAAGTTAGCAGTCGTCGCAGAAACACGAAAGCAAACAATAGGTACACCGAATTCGCTAACAGATATCATGAACACACTGAGAGGACTAATCTGCTTCTGGAGGGAGATTGGCTGGTTGGAATAACGGCCGCATGGCTCACGCACAATGGTCCAACATCAGGACTAAGTGAAGAAACCATATTCTGTTAGAAACCTGTCATCACTCTGTGATCGTGATCAACACTTCGTAGACCTGTACAGTAATCGCTTTTATGCTCATTGAATGACTTACCAAGCAATTGCTTAGCTGCTATTCAAAAGACGGTGCTACAAGATAAAGGTAAACGCCAAACTATTAGCATTCCTCAGTGCTCCTGCAGGCCACCTGCTTCAGCTACTTGTGACCTCTATGTTTAATCTGAGCACGTCACACAGATACGTGGTTGGCGGGGAGACCACAGACAATGTCTTGTTATCTATACTACATTGTTAACGTAAAACCTTACCTTAAAAGTTAGCCTTGGTCCTCAAAATTGTTGGTAGGTATTTTTCGGCTCGTTTTTGACCACGATCTCACCTGATAAAAACAAGGATGTAATGAACTAAGGACCACACTTACCAAGAAGCTACTTATTCATTATTGACTTACTTAAATATACAGATTATGTTAAAACACAGGCTCCGGCAGAGCAGAGAATTAAACTTCTTAACTATACGCACAATAAAAGCATTCCCAAGGCAGGAAGGTAAAAGTAATCGTTCAGCAATATGGTGCTTTTGTCGAACAAAAAATGAGAAATAGCAAAAACAAAATAAAAATAATATTGTCTCAAATTTATTATTTCTTGAGTATCATGAAACTGACATAATCTACTTAGGAATCAAGAACTTATTTCTTAAGCCAAAAACTTAAATCAGAGCAACATGAGGATAAGAACAAATATTTCATACATAATGGCCAGAGTTTGCAAGTAATTCGGAGTTAAACTATAACTCAATGGTCAATTCATGCCAGCCTTACTGAAATATTTCCATGAAACTCTGTATCGGTT
This sequence comes from Mamestra configurata, assembly GCA_002192655.3. Lineage (NCBI taxonomy): Eukaryota > Metazoa > Arthropoda > Insecta > Lepidoptera > Noctuidae > Mamestra > Mamestra configurata. Next base: position 576,473 of record NDFZ01005445.1, read on the forward strand.
CTGTATGATTACATTGTCAAAACAAAAGTACCCTGAAACGTTTCCAAATTCAAAAAACAAAAAATTCAAAACACCAAAAACCACAAAAGCGTTAACAAAACACAAAGCTACACTTAATCCGATTTAAATTCATATCGATATCGCTGAACGCGTGCGCGCTTGGCGCTGCGGTTTGTCAGTCGGCGCACGCGCATCCACGGCGGTGACCACATGTTGCGGTCGAACAGATACCCCGCTAAACACCGATTTGTCCGAGATTTATTCCCCTCGTAAACTGATGTTTGTTTACGTGTAAACTTGGAGTGAGAAACGACAGTGAAATTGGCAAGGGTTTGTAGGTGGGGTCTTAAGAATATGGTTTAATTTAATTGTTTTTGGAACGTATGGTAATTTAGTTGTGTGTTGTGCACTGCCAAGTTTTAAACCACACCCTTCGGAACTTTCACCTGGGTTGTGGTGAGTTAGTCAGCGACTATGTTTATAGTTGTAAAACTCTTTGAGCGGTGGTCATCCGGGAAAATACAACTGGCCTACGTCAATACAGCGTCAGCAAGCAGCGTTCCGGTGTTTTGATTATAAGCTAGAGTGTTGGTGTTGATACAAACACATGAAGAATTTCAGCTCATCATCATCATCAACTGTCCCAAAAGCTGACATGCATAGGTACAAGTTAGTGAATGCTATAATTTTATGATCATATTTATTTTATTTATTTATTTATTTATTTACACTTTACGCACACAAATGTACAGAGGCGGACTTAATGCCATAGGCATTCTCTACCAGTCAACCTTCATACAAAAATACAATTTCCCCCTGTATAATTTTATTTCAGAAGTAACTGGAAAGCCTCTGGAATTGGAACCAGATGAGCCACAAGCTTGAAGGCCACCCAAAAACATTTTCATTGCAAATAATTAACAGTTATTTCATTTAAGTGCCATAACGCCTCTTTTAACAAGCTTTAAGCACTTAAGACTTCAACTTTTAGAACTACAAATCTTTACAACATACCTAACTAATGCTAAATTGTAATTATTAAAGCTCAATAAATAATATTAATATCTACCTCGAAGCGAAACATTCGAGTCGTTCATCCACAACGCTTGGGGCGGCAGTTAACACATTAGAAACTTATTAGTATTAACTTTATAATTTATTATCAATAAATTTAATTAAGTATAATATTATGTGAAAGCTTAACCAGGTATTGTGTAGGAGAATTGTCAGTCTGCGTCGAAACGCCACTCTCATTAGGAGACTGGATGAGCCTCTTGCCTTCTGGCTAGGTATACAAAATCGATACTAGAACCATCAATTAACGTAAGGGCCTTCATCGTCTTCCTGCCCTTATCCCATGTTACTTGGGGTCGGCGCAAAACGTTTTTTTCTTCCATTCTGTCCTGTCAACCGTCACGCTATCACTAACTCCCTTTTCTTTCATATCACTCCCAATATAATCCATTTTTCTTTTCTTTGGCCTCCCTCTCCCTATCCATTCTAACTCTTTTAGTTACGTGCATTTCATCCCTCCTCTTTACATGACCATACCAAGATAAGTGGTTCCCTTTTAACTTTTCCGTTACTGGTGCCACTTTTAAGCTACCTCTAATGAACTCATTCCTCACTTTATCCATTCTCCATACTCCACACATCCATCTCAACATTCTCATCTCCGCTACATGCAATCTTTTCTCATCCGTCCGTCTCATCCAATTAACGTAAGGGCCATTTTCCCAAAATGCCAAATTCCCCCAACGACAATTAAAGTAAGGTTCATTTACGCAAAATGGAAAAATGTCCCTTATGTTAATTGATATTTCCGGTATCGATATGTTACAAAATGGTTTAATTTTTTCCGTAACTAAACGGACTTTCAAATATTTCTACAGGCTGGCACACCATTACACACGTCAAACTTATAACACCCCACTTTGAGCCAGGGCTGCAGGGGTTAAAAAAATAATTGTAATTTTACCCCATGTTACATACAAGGGCAGTGAGATAATAGTTCTATGTTTATGAAAACTGCTACAAAAGGTGCCACGAATAACCTAGGAAGAAGGAAAAAAATAAAGAAAAAAAAAAACAATAAAATGAAGAGATCCCCCTTTCCCTGCCCAAGTCCGTGTATCTTGATAGCTACAACCTGGGAGTCTTTAAGTCAAGAGTGAAAAGGCAACCGTGCTCCATCGTCGGCCCATCATCGCTTACCATTAGGTGAGATAGTGGTCAGATGATGATAGTCGAGCCTATCAATAATAATAAAACCGGCAAGGTGCGAATCAAAATTTTTCAAAACTTTAGGCCCAGTAGATCAGGGGGAAGGTGATCAATATTCACCTATTTTCTTTAATAACCTCGAAACTAAATATTTAAAATTTTAAAAAAAATATGAGACCCTTACAATAAGCCTTTTGTTTTATATGTCTCACGGTTCAATAGAAAGAACTTTTTTTTAATTTTCTCATTGGACCCCCAAAAAGTGCCATAATTTTCAAAATAATTTATTTTTGACATGGTCGTATTTGGGTCACAGAAATATTAAATTTCAACTGAATTGGTCTATTAGATTCGGAGAAAATCGGCTGTGACAGACAGACGGACAGACAGACAGACAACCGAGTGAAGGATCACTCGATTGTCTATCAGTTATAGGAATAAGGGTTTCTTTTTTCAAACAGAGGGTCGGAACCCAAATTATTTTCCTTTACAATTAAACCAAAAATTATCCAAAAAGCCCATATATATGTATATCCCACATAAAGTTTGGTGTCACTACAAAATTATAGCACATTCCAAATGTGTCAGCTTACTTTATTTGAGAGCACGTAGCAACGCTCCCCCGTGCCTACCGATAGCTAACTCGTATTGTTTACAGGATACTCACACAAGCCATAATAACGGCTGAATACTATAATATTAGGAATGACGTGATTTAAATTAAGACAGCGTATGCAGAAATGCAATGCAAACTATATTGTTGATGTTGATTAAGAAAACGATCGTCGGATATGAATGGCAGTGTTCAACTAGATAGTATCACAGCATACGATCGTTTTCAATAGAAAGTAGACTTCCAAGTTTTATCTTTGTCGTAAATACTTGCCTTTTTTCCCAAAGATGACTTGAATTAGAGCTTGATACTGTCAGGAGGATTTCCTTGGATGCAGGTTTCTGGCCGACAAGGTAGATCTTTGGAAGAGTCTGGCAAAAAATAAAAGAGAATTTAAATTAGGAATATGAAAATATGATTTGTTTTTATATGGGACTCCTGTGCCAGCACTCGTCTAAGGCAGATGCCAAATATATTACGGAGTTAAATCTCTAACGAGGTTTTATTTTATAATAATAATAGGAAGTAGAACTAGCGTGAGTCCGTTAGTGTTACAATATGATTACCAACAAACGTCAACAGTCAGGAAAAATGAGACCATATCAGGGCCTGCAAGGTCCAGAACCATAATCAACAGCATCCTTGTTTCGCACTAAGCCTGTCAGGGCATATAAACGAATGTTTTGACGTATAGAAATGTTAACGTAAGTGAATTTTGAATATGAAAAACTACAACCCCATAATATTTTAGTTTAATTATATGCGACATGCACAATTTGTATCATACAAAAATATGAATATCCAATTCAAATAAATATTATATGCGAAACGAGTATTATAGTTATATCTATATAGTCCTCCTTGCCGATGTCGACAACGGCGACCCCATGCTACTTCCTAGCGTGTACCCTGATATGACTCGCTAGACCGAATTTGGTTTTAAATACCCGGTCACAGCTAAGGCACTACAGCTGACCGGCGGAATTAAAAGAATAAATTATATGAGGGCTTGGGTCTCTCTTTACTTATTTGGCGTTTTTCGTTGATGGTTTCAAGTCGCTTTTTTTCGAACATTTTCACACTGTTGAAAACCTTAGTGCGCCAAAACGACCTATGTGAAGCGAGCCTCTCCCAACCGGATGGGTCAATAGCGCAAGCGCTTAAATGTCTCTTGAACAGAGATGTTGACCACCGTAATATAGTTATACATAATAAAACGTAACGTTACGTCAAAAACATTCGTGCTAGACCCTCAGCAAGCACAAACCTTACTATTGATTACTTTACCAATTATTTGAACTGAAGCGCCCTTTTTCAATCTAGCGAGATAGTACCCTATCATCATCTGCCTAGCCTTTTCCCAACTATATTGGGCTCGGCTTCCAGTCAAACCGGATTCATCTGAATACCAGTATTTTACGTAGAACGGCTGCCTACCAGACCTCCACAACCCATTAACTGGGTAACACGGTAGTTCTTGGTAAGACTGTAGTCAGATATACTGGCTTCTGACAGTCCGTAATGACGAGATAGTACCCAATGATCCATTAATACATCTTATAACCTTGTCCACTCAGAGAAAGTGAAACAAAGCGTCCATCAGCTGTTGTCTACAATACTAACCCAGACAGTCAACAAGCCGAACTAGCACAATAGGTAGGCACACTCGTAGGTGATGTGCTAACAACGGCCACCTTATACGAATTATGGCAGTTTTGACACCCAATGCTCTGGTTTTGGACGTGTGATATATGGATTTAGAAATCTCATTGCGAATGAACAAGGTTGCTTTGTTTTGGTTAGTTCTATTGCTCTTTAAATAAAGCAATAGAACTACTATTGATCTTTAAAGGTTTTTGTGGTTGCGTGCAAAAAATCACAGTGCAGCCGGCCTGAAAGTTCTTACAAAATTCCCTATCTACGAATGATTTTTAATTGTGTTACTAGTCTGTTAGCTTTTTATAATCATCACACTAATATTATAAAGGCGAAAGTTTGTGAGTGTGTGTGTATGTTTGTTACTTCTTCACGCGCAAACGTTTGGACCGATTTAGATTTTATAGAGATTGTTTGAGTCTCGGGAAAGGAAATAGGATAGTTTTTAGCCCTAGAGTATGTTCCCTTGGGATAATTTTCGACGATTACGCGGGTGGAGCCGCGGGCGGCAACTAGTATAAAATAAATTAACAATAAAATGTCCTAAAATTCAGTCAATCTTTTCATTTAAATACACCTTCATAATTTATCTGGAATGAGCTTGAAGTGAACTGCCATTCCATCTTGATTGGACGGACTGACAGCTCACTTTTATGTTCTCTTGAGCAAGCATTTTACGGTGAGATTTTTACAAAATATCACTACAGGATTTTATAGTGGCTTTGCTTTCCACCCATATTTCGCCTGAGATCACATTTCTATTGTACTTGCATTATACGAGCCTTCACAAGACATTCTAAAGTCCGATGCATTCTGGGAGAAACTTTCAGTAGCTTCCAAGCCCATATTCTTCCACAATTACAAACAAATGTAACATTTATAGGCATGTATGTAATATTCTTCTTTAGAAATAAAAATAAATAAATTTATAATTATGCCAAAAAATACAGATTACAAACTAAATTTAGACCCTAGACCCCACACTAGGATTCCCTGTGTCGTGCGATCTAGTCTATTTCAGCCCAGGAGACAGAATGGACATAATAATTATTATAACAAAAGCTGTAATGAAAATGCGTATCGCGTAGTTACACAAAAAGGAAAACAAAGAAAAAAAATGTACTCTTCTCAGCTAAGCCTTCGGAAAATGAAGGTGTCATATTATTTTCCAAAATCCATAGGTATTCGGAGCTCAAAACCATAACGGTCTATAGTTAGATCAACCCGATTAACCCAAATATCAAAACAAGTTTTTGCTCAAAGATCAGTACATCTTGTTCACTAATATTTGTTTAAGGAAACAGATCGATTCGTCTCTGGTATGGGAAACGCAAATATAGCGATACTGGAACGGTATTCGATCGATCCGGTAGTTGAATGCACTGGTTTTAATAGTTCTTATTCAAACATCATAATTTTTGTCCTCTTTTTTTCTGAAGAAGGCAGGTTAGATAAATTTGAAAATAATATTTTATGCAAGGACTGTATTAAGACCTCATTAGGTACCTACGCTATTATTTTTTAGGGTTCCGTACCTCAGTCGGCAGAAATGGAATCCTTATAGGATCACTTTGTTGTCAATCTGTCTGTCTGTCAAGACCTTTTTTCTCAGGAACGCGTAAAGGAATCAAGTTGAAATTAACTCCAAGTATTCAGAACAGCTACCTCTTAAAGCAGTGAAAAAACCAAACTTCTAAGTCAACGCAATCTATAGATAAGGTTTATGCTCCGTTTATGGCGCATTATTTGACACTCGCAAGGGAATCAAAACCTATAGGGTACTTCCCGTTAACCCACAGTCCTGAAATTTGCCAAGCAGATAGATCTTACAGTATAAGTCCGAAAATAAGGAATTTGTTCTTTAATAATATACAAAAAAAAATGCGAATGCAACCTTATATTTTTGGTTGAATAAATGACCGTGATGTACATTGATATATCCGTAAGTAACGTATACTCGACAAAAAACAATACTCTATCGGAACCCTCAGTGCGCGAGTCTAACTCGCACTTGTCCGGTTTTTTTTACTCTAATCTCGAGATAATATTCAGACATCATACACAGTTAAACAGCGCCTATTCATACATCAAATTTTATTTTATGGAAACGCTGTTTAACTAGTACATATATACTTAGTAAATTATAGAATATGGTAACCCATACCTGCATAGGCTTATAACAATTTTCCACCAATGCAAATCTTGAAGACAAAATTCAATGTAACAATACGTGCCCGTTAAGTCATTTTTTTTAAATTCTTTTCATTCCTTTTGTCATTCGTAATTTATAATTTTTACTATTAGCTTAATGTGGAACAATGTCTAAAATTTTATTTATTTTGAATTGGGCGTTGATAGCTGCGCCACAGTATTTTACTTTTGTAGCTATCTTCGTTTTCATGTGTAATGTGTAAACTTAAGTTGTTCCAAATAAACTTTATTTTTATTATTATTTATTTATTACAATTCCTGAAGGGTAGTAGTTCCATTTTAACGTAAATGTTATAAAACAACGCAAGTCGGGAGACATAAACGTGGACAAAGGAAATTGAAAAGAACTCTTACACGTGACATAATAATAATATATCTTGGGACAACTCACACACGGTCATCCGATCCAAAACTAGGCAGAGCCTGTTCTATGGCAACCAGACAACGGATAAACATACTTATATATTTCTAAATAAATACATATTATAGACAAATTACACCCAGATACAGAACAAATGATCATGCCCATCACACAAAGATTTTTCCTGGGTGGAAATCGAACCCACGACCTCCAGTTTAGCAGTCAGGGTCAGTAACCACTCGACCAACAGGCCAGTCGAACATAACGCCTTCCTTTTGGAATCTAGTAGCCAGAACCCCGTTTCCAATACCTGATGGTCGCAGCTTTGAAACGCCCCTGAAAACCAATCTGGAACACTTTTCTCTTACACCTCGCAGCTCGCAGCCTCCAATGAATGAGTCACACTCCCTGATTAATCGAGGTTGCTAAACTCGTGCGCATCTGTAGGCGAGTTGTGTAACGATGACACGGTGACTCAGTTGCGATTGATGTGATCGCCAGAAAGGTAGGCCTGGATTCATTAATAAGATGGTGTAAAAGAAGTGTGGATTTAAGACGATTTTTTTTTAGTGTTGAATACTTTATATAAGAAATATTGAAGATAAATGTAGGAAAATATGTAAAAGAAAACCGGCCAAGTGCAAGTCGGCCTCTCACACGAAGGGTTCCGTAACACAAACCGAATTGCGGAATTTGTTTTAAAGAGTTACCGCGGCCCTGGAACGCAAAGGGCTTTAAAAGGAACACGGATGGGTTTTAGTCAGTAAGAGTCTGATACGCCCTTCCGCTCCAACCAGAGCGGAAGAAGTCATTTGATGATATCCTATCCTTAAAAAAAAAAAAACCGAAAAAAAAAGGTCTCGTATGGCCCCTTTAATTAAAATTTTTATTAGTTGTTGTTATAGCGGCAGTAGAAATACACACTCTGTGACAATTTCAACAGTCAAAATATTACGGTTCTTGAGATACAGCCCACCGGCAGACGGACGGATGGACAGCGGAGACTTAGTAATAGTGTGGGTTACCCTTTGGATACAGAACCCCGAAAAGGTGTCAGTGATAGCGTGACACTGGACAGAATAGAGTGAAATAAGAAAAGTTGTTGCGACGACTCCAAGTGACATGGGAAAGGGCAGATGATGATGTAGCTGAATCTCTTAGTTTTATAATTTCTTTGGTCCCTCAGTGCTGAGCAGTGCTGAGGATCGCAACCCATCTCGTTGATTTATTAACCCGGGCATGGCGCAATATTATTTCGGTTTTCTGACATTTTTGAGACTCCCTGGAATAATAGTCTGAAGGACGTCCACCCCTTGGTCTTTTCCCATGCCCGCCAACATAAAAAAGCTAGCTCGTCGGTGAATTTATCATGAAAGGAGTTTATTTTAAAAAAATATACGTCAAATTAGAGGAGAGGAGATTATTTATTAGTTCATCGTTAAGCAGAATTTATTTAAAATGATTCACAAGGATTATAAACAAGGAGAAAAGCGTATAGACAGTTAAAATAAGCTGATAAATACGTTTGACTTTTGAAGTCAAATTACTTTTGAATCACACAATCTCTATTAACTTGAATTTGGCACTTCTCGTAAAATTATGAACAACAATGATATTATTATGTCTAATTAATATTGTTTACGATTTTTGTACACTGACCGCCCTAAATCTAACTTCTTTCGTTCAGTCCATCCAAAGGTTGTCTGTAAGAGATTGACCTGTGCGATAAGACCGCCCATTGTGCAACTTGTTTTTTAAACGTTTTTACTGTGTTTTTTATGTGGTGTACAATAAAGTATATAATAAATAAACCTATATATGGAAATGAATCTCTATTTCCCTTGGTCACGGCATCACGTGAACGGATGGACAAATTTCGCTAATTATTTTTTCATTGTGTTTGTTATTATTAGAAGAAGGTTCTTATGAAAGAAAATTTTGAAAAAAAATATACATCCGGGCGAAGCCGGGGCGGGCCACTAGTAAATAATAATTCAGAATAATACTCTCTGACAAACTGATGAATATTTACGAGTAATATTCTCCAGAACTATTAAATTTACAATTAATTAGCACAGTAGCTATCAGGGTCGGCTTCCAGTCAAACCGGATTCAGCTGAATACCAGTATTTTACGTGGAGCGGCTGCCTACCAGACCTCCACAACCCATTAACTGGGTAACACTGGATGAGTTTTTTTCTGAAATCCTTAACGACAGCCGGAACCAACGGCTTAACGTGCTTTCCGAGGCACGGAGTAGTCTCAGTATTTTATGGGTTATGGTCACCCATCCATAGACCGACCTCGGCAAGCGTTGCTTAACCTTAAAGATCAACCCGTGCGGCTGTATTTAGCCACAAGCTCCTCTGTAATTATTTAGAGTGTTGAATTAAATGGTAAAATAAAATAAACAGACGTCCTTACATTTCAGATAATATTAATGTCATAAACTGCAAATTAGATGGTGCCTGAGGCCTCTTACATTGCTATATTGAAAACATAATTGCAATGTTATGTACTGACATTCGACAAATAACTTAGATTATTTGAAGATAGACTACACCAACTTTGTGTCATCTTAATTATTTGTGTAGAACTTAATTTTGGACTGGTAATATAAAATTATTTTGGAAATTATGAAAAAGATATTGCTTTTCTCCAACTTACAAGGTAGCAACGTTTCACCGAGGTCTGCGGGGCAATACAAATACATGGTAAATCCCTTGAGGCAACTCAAACCATCCTGGCGTCTGGGCGCGATAGTGGATTAAAAAAAGCAAAAATGCCAAGTTGTGCGTTCAGAAAGTGCAATAATTACACTACAATAGTTCTACAAGGCAAAAAATATGTATCTTTTCATTCCAACCTACTGTTTAATCTGTTTAAAATGGAAAATCATAAATTTTCAAAAATCTCCAACGCTGTTGCCGCTCTGCCGTCTACACGAAAGATAAATAAACAATGAGATTCTCTAGTGTTTTTTATTGTTTCTTCGTATTTTAACACCGACTTCCGAAATTAAAGTTATTTTATACTTTGTAGTGTTTTTTTTAATTGGAAGTCGGTTGAATTTTTTTGTAAAAAAGTTTTTTATTTTACATTTTTTAGTGGTACACACATACACCCGCACCTAACAACACTACTGGACAGTCTCAGGAGTGTTTTTAGATTTTTTTCTTACTGCAAAGTCCTAAGTCCATAGCCACCGAAGTCAAACAGGTCGTGGGATCGATTCCGGAGGAGTGAACTGCCATTGTCTCTCATACGTTCAAGGCTCTTCAATGAATTAGTGAACGTACACACGTTCCTACATCATTTGAAAAGGTTAAGATGTAACGATATTGATTTGTTTTGAAGACCTGTCGAGCAGATGACCGCGGGCGCGGGGCCGTTATATCACAATTTTATCATTTAAGGATACGTTTGTGCCCATTCCTTGATACTTAAATACGTAAGTGCATCGTTTTGATAGGTATCAGAGTACCAATCTGCGCTTAACCTTCGATAGTGAGTTGTCGTTCACTTTTATTGTTATTATTTTATAGCATACTAACTGTTGCACGTGGACTCGCTCGAATTTATACATATTTTCGAAAAAAGAGTCCTATCTATCTCTGTACCAAAATTCATCAAAATCGGTCCAGTGGTTTAGGCGTGGAAGCGTAGCAAACAAACAAACTCACTTTATCATTAATGAGATTGAGATTAAGATATAATGTACTACAATTTGTCAAATTTGTTCATGTTTTTCTTATGTTTAGCTAAGAACAGAGGAGTAGGAGGTTGGAGGTTTTTATTTTACCACACACGAAAGCATCTCTATTTTTTTCTTTTTGTTTTATTTGAGATGGGTTTGCTCTTGACTCTAGTCTAGGTCATAGATGTCAGAGACAAAGTCGACGATGGAGCTAGCTTACCCAGAAAAAGCCTGTTCACTCTAATTTTGAAGAGATTAAGGTTGTATGCGTTCGGAAACACAGATGCAGGCAGAGAGTTTCACTCCTTGCTGTGCGCATTATAAAAGACGTTTGGAAACGTTTAGTGCGAATTGGTGGAATAGCAACAAGGTAAAAATGGTAACTTGCAGTGCGTCTAGATGTCCGGTGGTAGAAGGGAGCCGGTGGGATCAAGTTATGGAGTTCCTGGTCACTCTCCCCGACGTACAATCTGTAGAAGACCGACAAGCAGGTAACCTTGCGGCGATGAGCCAAGTTGTGAAGCTTGGCATCCACCAGTTTTACGTCGCCAATAAGCCTCTTAGCTCTGCGTTCCACTGAGTCAAGCGCGGCAAGTTGGTATTTAGCTGAGCCATCCCAAAGGTCTGCAATACTCCATGCAGGATCGGACTTGTGCTTTGTACAGGGTTAGTGTAGCGCGATCTTACGTCAAAGTTAAATAGGCTATACAATCATTCTGCCTAGCCTCTACCCAACTATTTTCGACTCAGATTCCAATCTAACCGGATCCAGCTGAATACCAATATATTACATGGAACGGCTGCCTATTTGACCTCCACAACCCAGAAACTGGTTACACGAAACTCCTTGATGAGACTGGTTCCAGAGTTGCTGGCATCTGACTACCCAGTAACGACCATCAAAGATCTACAAACGACAGCCGGGACTCACGGCTTATGCTTGGGCTACATTATTGCGCAAATATCCGTGTCGCGTTGTCGCGATAGTTTACCAATGGTACCGCGATAAGCATTCTTCTTAGAAAGAAAGACAGAAAAAATACACTTATTCCGCCAAAAATGACGCACAAAAACACAAAATTCAAAGAAAATAACTTAACCACTAAATAAAATCAGTTTTACTGCCTTTCTATGTCTGGACCGGACATTAACTACCACGAGGGTCGCACCAGGTCACACCACAGACAAAACAGAACACAGTTCCACAGTTGTCTGTGGCATGACGGCGCCACTGAATGACAGTGACAAGTTGACAATAATAATAGAAGTGGACAATGCAAGCAATAATAATAGAAGTGGTCAATTTACAAATAATCGAAAATGTTTATAAATCGAACTTGTGCGTCACATCCGACCAAGAATCGGTATAATCGCTCAGTATATGCCGCGACTCTGGACAAGTCCAACAATCAACGAAGCTGATTTTCAGCAACCACCGTTTGAGTAACATGATGGCGTAACCTGTATGTTCACCAAAATACATCGTGATTCGACGAACTACTCGGCCACATCTGTCGCGATAACACAAATATTCGCCGAATTCCAATATTGTAGCCTCAGCATTAACGCGCTTTGCGAGACACGGCGAAGTCCCAATATTATCATTATTATCTTCTTGCCCTTATCCCATGTTACTTGGGGTCGGCGCAACACGTTTTCTTTCTCCATCCAGCGCCATCTTTGTCCATCAAGCATTAAGGATGATATCCTTCATGATTTCATCGGCGGAGTATTGATAAGTTAATGTTTAATAGGTAGTTATACAATAAATGTCATAAATACCTGCACTTTCACTGGTGCTGACGCAGCGCTGTTTGCGCATGTGCTGATGAACCCGCGTAGTGTCGCGCTCCATTCACACCGCAAACATCCAGCAGCTCTACTGATAGCTGTACGATGAACAAGGAGTTTTGATCATTTTTAGTGCAGCCGTGAGACACACACTTAATTCTTAGTATACCTACATTATTTTTATTATTTCTATGTACCGTGCGTGTTTCATGTAAGTGCAAAATAAATATTATTATTTCTTTCTTTCTATTCTTTCCTTCATTTACTTTAGTTTCCGTGTTATAATTAATAGTGTTTTTCTTTTTTAATATTCAGTAGTATATACCACATTTGGACAGAAATTTGGGAAAAACAGAGTTATTCCTAATTGGCGAAGATCAAAGTTATAAGGGTGTCTACAACCGCACGAGTAACTCACGAATCCTACTTTTTATTAATTGCATTTATTCTCATTCGAATATTTATTTATTCCTCTAGTATAAAACCTTAACTAGCAATTTAAGCTATTCGTATTTTTAGTAAGATATCTTAAAGATCGAATTTGAGAAGATCAAATCAAACCAAAGATGACGACCAAAATGGCCACCCACTGGGCCAAAGTATTGTGCCATCAGCGATTCGCAAAACAAAGATTTACTAGAAGAAGATTTACTTAAAGTGTGAATTTCTCACAGATTTAACAACCAAGTATCAAAACCACTCGCACCCCCATATCGCACGCAACCCAACCCGGCAAGCGTGTAAAGTTCACGAGAGCTAAATCGCAGCGAGTAAAGTGCGCGCGCGCAGATAAGGACACTTGACTACTGTCTGTCGGTCTATTTGTACGTGCGGGTACAAACATGCGTTATTAGATGTGTTATGTCCTGTAGGCATAGTGGTTGGGCCCGGGTTTGCTTTTTTAACAACAATACGTTATTTTAGGAGTTGTAAGTCTGATTTTCGTAACTACTTCTAAATAAAACTTCAGTCAAGCTACATCGTTGATGCCAGCCGGTCGATTCTGCAAACATATCGAAGTGAAGGTTTGGGTGAAGAGTGATCACGAGGTGAGCTGTCAATCCGTATAATCAAGATGGAATGACAGTTCACTACGTGATCACGTGACATCTTGATTGTATGGATTCTATACAGATAACAGTTTCTCTTTCAGGCAAGATTATGCACGTGGGCAGAGATGGATCATCCACACAGAGCTGATGAAAAAAATCAAAATCAAAAGTTATTTATTCAAATTAGGCTGAGTGCCAGCACTTTTTTAACGTCAAAGTTCTACATAAAGACAGTCCCCCAAAACGCCCGCCCGTCACGACTTCCTAGTGTTTTAGCTGGGAAGAAGAAGTGGCGCAACAAACTCCCCAGCAACACATCTATCTGTTAAATTATAAAACTTGAATTTATACAGCAGTATGCAAAGTTTACAAAACATGACACGAAAGATTTTATGTCTAATAAGTAAATCAATGAAATTAATTGACACTTGTTAGCTAGCACACTCCATTATGCCATCAAAAACAAATAAACACAAGCATTAACAAGTAAATCAAACTAATTAAGCCTCCATGCATAAATGGTGTGCCCGCATTCACGTGCAATGGTATAATCTAACAATAGGATTATGACTGGAACCACAAGTGATGAACGAGAGCCCACATAGTTATAACAATATTAAAAAAATAAAAATAAACCACACAAAAAAGCACATCCTCCTCCTTCCAGGTGCTACTTTCATGCGCCGTTCCTGAAGATCCATCCCAGAAAGAGGTTAGATGATGACTTAGGCCGGCTATACACTTTTTTTTTTTTTTTTTTTATCGGGGGAAATCCTCATGGAAATCCTCCACCCTGGGGCGGGTGGAGGGGTCTGTCAGACTCTTACTGACTAAAACCACCCCGGTGTTCCATCTCCCACCTACGCCGGGGATCGCGGGAACGTAAGCGACTTTCGCAATCCCCGACTGGTGCCGCCCCCGCCACTGCGGGCCACCTCGCGTCGGCGAGGGGAGTGAGGCCGGCTATACACTGCTTCAAACTGCGACTGCATAGTGAACTACAGTTTTCTATTTGCAGACATACATGGACCGCTCCAGCAGTTGCAACTGCTCCAAGGGGTCAGCTGCACGGTGAAATTTCATCGTGTGATCAAGCAGTTGCCAGGCATATAGTGACTTCTCGAGCTGTCGTCTGCTCTTGCGCAGTTATCCCTCCTGCCTACGCTCTTCATCCCACCTTCGCGTCGCGCGCCTCCTGCCGCTCCCTGACTAATCTAGCAGTTGACACCGAATGTTGCAGCAGTTATCAATGGCAGTCTCGAGCTGTTGACTATGACTGCTCGAGTGGTCCGTGTATTTTGATCACTGGCCCGTGTTTGGCCGGCCTAAGACGCTTAACCATGAAGAAACAAAATATTGAGAGTAAAAACTTTTTTCGCACAACGAACCAAAAGCAAACCCGAGTAGGCAAACAGTCTAAGCCGTGAAAGTAGATCCAAAAACCCCACTTTCGCCATACGATCCTCACCTTTACATAATCAATAGTCCGAACTCCGAACGGTAAATAATATAAATGCTACGGAACCATGCTTGTTGCCGTGCCGGGTTAAAAGATCGGCAGTGTGCGTAAACTGACAGGTAGGTTGTTAGGGTGCTTTTCCATGAAAGATGCGTTGCGAGAGATGTGTTTGTTAAGAACCAATAGAATCGCTTGTGCTGAGCGAGGCTAGGTAAATGAAGCGTGAATGTTGCGCATTCTCGCACATTTCTGGTGGAAACGCAGCCCTAGGGTGCTTGCCCACTAGAGATGTGCGATATAGCGAGGCAAGCGAGAAAATCTACTAATGGGATTACTTAGCTCAGCTCAGAGGGTAAATGACAGTATTTTAAAGGAACGTTGGTATTTGCATCGCCGTCGCAATCTGTCAAAAACACCGCTAATTTTGAAAAACCGGCCAAGTACGAGTCAGACTCGCACACGAAGGGTTCCTTACCATTATCTATAAAAAAAGCAAAAAAACATGTCTATTGTATGGGAGCCCGCTTAAATGATGATTTTATTCCATTTTTTAGTATATTGTTATAGCGGCAACAGAAATACATCATCTGTGAAAATTTGAACTGTCTAACTATCACGGTTCATGAGATACAGCCTGGTGACAGACGGACAGACAGCCAGACGGACGGACAGTCCGTTTGGGTACGGAACCCTAAAAAAAGTGGTAGTGGAGCTAGATATTGGTGCAACCGTGAGATAGTTGCGAGGGATGAAAGCGAGGATTGTGGAATGTCCCCGTACAAATCCCGCGGTCAGCTGAAAAGAGTCCACTACACTTTACGAAACACATCTTACAGATCGAACACATCTTTGGACTACAACATTACACAGCATCGCTACACATCCTCGCACCGCCTAGCTACCTCGTACAACTCTAGTGGGAAATCGCCCTTATAGGTGCTAAACTTCTAAAGTGACAGGAGGCCAGTAATGGGTGCATCGTTATATCGGGCCTTACACCTCGGTCTGGGTGTCCAGATATTGATGGATGAGGTGTGAAAGTCTTTCGAAGCGCTGGTAATGGGACCTAGATATCGACAGGCTGGGAACTGGAATGGATATTGAGCAGTTGAAGCTAGATTTAAAAATACATGCGAAATATGTCTATCAGGTTCGTTTTCTATCTAGTAATATGTTGATTCTAGTCTATGACAAGAATATGATTGATCGACGAAAGTCAAAGTAAAATCATTTATTTCAATAAGAAGAGAAGACAATGAAAGGCACGTTTAAATATCAACATTTACCTATGCGTATATTTTTGTAAACTTGATTCTTAATATCAGAACAAACAAATTATGATTCACGTACATCATCATCTGCCTAGCCTTTTCCCAACTATATTGGGATCGGCTTCCAGTCAAACCGGATTCAGCTGAATACCAGTATTTTACGTGGAGGGGCTGCCTACCAGACCTCCACAACCTTTTAACTGGGTAACACGGTACTCATTGGCAAGACTGGTGTCAGATTATCTGGCTTCTGACTATCCGTAACGACTGCCCAAGATCTAAAAATGACAGCCGGGACCAACGGCTTAACGTGCTTTCCGAGCCACGGAGGAATCTCGGTATGTTAAAATGGTCACCCATCCACAGACCAACCTCGGCAAGCGTTGCTTAACCTTGAAGATCGACCCGTGCGGCTGTTATTTTGTGATTTTTCACGTACATAGTCTATTTAAAAAACAGTTTATCAAAAAATGCTCATTATTCATATTTTATCACATTTGTCAGGAACTCCTTACTAAACCTGTTCACCCAAATTATTAGCACGTATAGGAATACTAACAAAACCAAATACCAAATAATAGTAGGTATGCAGAAATATTATTCTAATTTGCGATTGATCCAATATTTGCGTAAACCGGGAGCCAATGCACTTTGCGTTTACGTGAACAAACATCACTTTAAATGCTGTTTTCAATGAAAATAAAAGGTAAGAAATATTTTACGGCTTCTTTGTTGAACTCATTTTTCGGTGTGTTAAAAATTCGTGTGTTTTTAACACACTTTACATATTACACACTCTTAATTTCGTCATACCTTTGAGAAAACTCAGTTTGTTGAGTTTTTGAGATACCCAAACATCAACCGACTTTGAAAATAATGTTCTCCATTTGAGAAGATGACAAAAAAAATGCCTCAAAGTCCTGAAAAACATGCTAAACAATTTAAGACGGCAGGTGCAAAAAATATAATCTACGCTTGAATTTCAAACAAAAAGCAGTACCTTCCATTACACGTACAAAAACAATCACTTACAAATGCATTCAACTTTACACGTTAAGCCACAAAAACTATAAATCTAAATAACTCACATTTACTTTAAGTTTCGCAAAACCCATCCTAGCGTACACATACGTGCAAGCAAAAGTGAACAGCCCGGTCGCGCCCTCTGGTGAATTTGCATGTGACACATTGTGCTGTCAATCACGAATGAGCACGCGCGCACAGATCACCGATAAATCTACATACAGATGGGCAATGCGAGGAATTGGAAAACCCTAATGTGCTGGCACTAAACTAAATGATAATATTTTATTATTAAGTTATGGTAAACGTATAAATTGCTGTAAAATGTTTAGAGGCTGTAAACACCGTGAAGTGGTCTCAGGAATGTGGAATGATTCTGTCCGTATTTGCTTTTATAATTGATATCGTTTCGCTATTTTTTTTCCCATCGATCATGGGAAGATCGGCCTATTAGAAAGAGTCATCGTTAAAAAATATGTTAATTTCAAGACCATGTTGGTATTTTTAATTATTTAATAGTTCTATACCAGTTTTAAGAATTGATTTGCAAATTGTGTTCTGTTGAATTAGAATCAGATTTAGAAACTAAGGCCACACGCATGTCTCACCTTTCGTGGAGAATTGTCTGGTCCGTAAAATTACCCGCAACCAATTAAAAATATTGATTTTTGTGTGTTCTGATCTGAAAATTAGGGTTTGAAAGTTATTATAAAAATATATTTTTTTATAAACTCAAACAGTGCACATATTCTAGTAGTAAAATTTTAAATAAAAATAACGTTAATCAGCTCAAATCAGCAATTGAACAAATAACTCATTACTATTAGTAATGAATTTCGCATGTGTAAGAAATTCATTCCTATAATTAATGAATTTCTTACACTCAATCTGTTTTGTAGTACTAAGTTCAGTTTCGCAACCGAGCCACCAAACTCATTGAAACTCATCAGTCTAAGCCTACGCGTTAACTGTTATTATTAAACCTTCGCTAAACGTTGGCACTACAATCGATTAAATTACTTTGTTGTGAGATGCAATCAAAAGTGGACTTTATTTTGATGACTTCAAAGTATTTTTATGACTGATTTTAGCATGAGAATTTAGATTTCATCTAATGATTAAAAATTCTGCCAAAAATGTAACTAAATAAGAATGATGAGAGGTGGTTATAAGCGCTACTTTTTTACAATTTATATTATTTAAAACCAGAGCAGTAAAGTACGATTTGTTAGGAAATTATTGTTGCCATTTTTAAAAACTCAACTGAACTAAACAATTTTCCGTGAACAGCTGTGCATTAAATCCAAGCGCTCGCCCATCTAGGCGGTGATCAATTATTAAGGTACCCAAAACCTTTAAAAAGGCGCTATATTTTATTTTGGACAGATCAAACAGAAAAATGGTCAATTATCAGTTTTCGTAAACTAAATTACACGGATACGATTGCGTGAAATTCTTGAGTAATATGTTGATCTAGGAAATAAAAAGCAATAGAATAGCCTTCGTTTATTTTATTTAGAGAAGATACTCCAAACGGCATGCACCTATAACAATTAAGGAACGAATGACAACATTACTTAAAAGCTTGTCACTCTTAGATGTGAAGTCTCTTAATCATGATTATTATGAAGTCTCTTAATCGGTATGATTATTATATATCATATTTATTAGTTCATTATTTTAACATATTCAGGTATTTTATTAGGATTATATTTATTATCTGTATATTCTTTCGGTTCAATGGTTCAATTTAAATCTTATTTTTATTTATTGTACATCTACCACAGTATAGTCTTTATAACCCAAAAGTTGACTGGTAGAGAATGCCTTGATGCATTAAGTCCGCCCATGTACTACTATTGTACATACAGTTTAAATAAATAAACAATATATCTCTATAGCTATAATAAAATAACCACATCGCAGAGATTCACTTGGTTTTGCACAAGAACAACAAAACTATTTTATGGCACATTTCCAAAACGTTCATTTTTGCAGACGCTCTGCCATCCATCACACTCGATCAATTCTTAACAATAAGCAGGGATTCCCTGTACCAATCACACGCCATAAACAAATGAAAGTGATTGTCCTGTCGACTCCGCAGACTCCTTTGTTCTAACCGCAGTGAGTAACACTACCATATCGACAGCCCACCGGTAAGACTAACTTAGCCTTTGTTGGCGTGTGCCTCATGTGTACTTAGGTTAGGTCGTGTTACCAAGGAGACTGATTAAAAGTGTAATTTTGTTATTTAGAATTGTCTTGTTTGTATTGCAGATAGAGGAAAAGCTGTATATTAAAGGTGGAAATGGGTGCCTTAGAAACATCAGCTATGGTTTCAATATCTACAACAGCAAAAGGTAAGAGAATATTTTATTTAATGTCAATTCTCTAGGGTCTCTTGATCCTTTATCCATGCCTTTCTTTACTAAGCCAATTGATAAAGTTTGCTATAAAAAACACCTACTTAACTTAAAAATTGACAAGGCATACCACGAACAGATGATTTCATTACCATCACGAGAAAAAGGATAATTCTGTGACAAGCAGGCTCCGTTCTAGCACCAACACTATCCTTAGAACGTTGACTTATAGAAAAACAGTAGTCTTGTGTAGTTCGCGAACGAACTAGATCGTAAGAGCGCTCCTACAGGCGAAATACGCGACTAGGTCCCAGATCGCCGCTCTTTAGTTCGTTAGTTCCTTTGAAATGACCGACCTATTAGTATAGCGAGAGTGAGTGGGAGGGTGCTTCCTCCCACTCTTACGTAGTTGCGTCGCCGTTCACTTACTCACTGGACATGCTTCTCATCTTTCAATGCTATGCAAAATACAAGCTATTATTTAAAAATTCCGAATAAACACGTCATTTAATATGTTTTATAAACAATTTTCTATAAATAATACAAGTACAACGTACGTAAAATAAAAATAACGGCAAAATAGCTACTTTACAAACAAAGCACGCAGCAGCAAACTTCAAAGAGCACGAACGATCTGTCTTTCTCTCAGCTCACTAGCTCAGTCAGCTCCCGTCTCGAAACATTGAGTTAGGAGCTGGTAAACTAAAAGCTCTTTTAGCAGACTAGTTCGCTCGAACTAGTCTGCCAAGGAGTTGCGAACTAAAATGGCCGCTCCCGGTCGCGAACTACTATGCGCAAATCTAATAGACAGTCCTTTAATTAAATATTGAGCAGATATGTACATCTGCATGAGAATATGTGAGTTGTGTAAATAGGTAGTCGTACGATATTTAATTTCAAACACTAACAAACTATACAAACACTAATTTACTGTTTGTCTCAAGTATATGTGCGTTTACTATCAACCTACCAACACTATTTTGTTTTTATACTTAGTTAATTTTAAGCTGTGTGAATGGGCCTGTGTTTGAAACAAAGACATTATTATTCCTAGCTTTTGCCCGCATTTCCCGTTCCCGTATGGCCTATAGCCTTCCTCATGAATGTGGCTATCATATACAAAAAGAATTTTCCAAATCCGACTGGTTGTAGTTCCAGAGATAAGCGCATTCAAACAAACAAACAAACTTTTCAGCTTTTTTTTTTTTAGAATGAAATAGAACACTATTTATTATGTAAGTTACAGAAAAGATATATATGTCACCGGAAAATTGCATACTCCGTGAGATTGTAATACATCTTTATTACATTTTAATGTCTCGATAAATTATGAAAAAATCGTTATGTATACAATTAATATCATCCAAATTCAATAGTTTCCAATATGTCCGTGTCTTATTAAGAAAAAATAGTTAACAATTCCACGCGATATTTTACAATCTTACGGCATTTGCAATTATCCGGTGACATATAGGACAAATCTTTGTGTGATGAGCATGATCGTTTGTTATGTGTCTGGGTGTAATTTGTCTATAATATGTATGTATTTTGAAATATATAAGTATGTTTATCAGTCGTCTGGTTGCCATAGCACAGGCTCTGCCTAGTTTGGGATCGGATGACCGTGTGTGAGTTGTCCCAAGATATTATATTACTATATATTATTATATTATATACATATATAGGGTGACACAGTGGGTGGGTTTATTATATTAGTATAGAAATATTATATCGACCTCGTCCTTTGAAAGGTTCATTAGAAAACCAGCGTCAGACAGCATCAGTCTGTATGACATATCGCTGAAATGGACCTTTTTTACTGCAGCCGTGAGACACACACTTAGTTTTTGGCATAACTACCTTTTTCTTGTTATTTTTACCGTGCGTGTTTCATGTACCAGCGCTAAATTAATTTTTATTCTTTCTTTCTCTCTATATCAATATACAACACACCCATCACATAAAGCTTTCATGCAATCGCAGGTAAACAAGAGAGTTAATTAAATCTTCCCACGTATTCAGTATCGAGTTTACCAGATCAAGGGCAAAGCTCGTTTCACTTATACAAAGATCTTTCGTTTCACAAGAGACGATGGTGGTATGATTCATATTGACAAACAATCGCATCAGGTCGCAGTACTAACATACGCCCTTCGACTTATTATGTTAATGCACCATTACTCAGACCGTATTGCTTATTGGAGATGTAGAGTTTTGACTTTGTCTTCAGTCGTGTTTATTGATTTACTTTGTGAATCAATTTGAGGCTGTAGCAGTTTCATTCTGGTTAGAATAAGCAAAATAAATACGATACCAACTTTTTGTTGACACCAAAATAAGTAACTCAGATTTAGTGACAATTTCTTAGATATTTTGGCAGCTTTATGAATGTTTTAAATTAAGTCCGGCTTGTTGTCGCGCACTAATATTCCAGAGACCGGTTAAAACTACTTGAAAGCAGTTCTGTTACACTTTTTCGTACACCTCATTATATAAATAAATAAAAATAAAATCTTTTAATTCAGACATAGTCCATTAATTGGTTAGTATGCAAAAACTTTTTAGTTAGTACTTATAACTACTGGAAAAAAATACAATTATGTACCTACACTACCCTCACATGCAGGCTTATCCAATGTATGGGGCTGTCCCATCTGTCCGCTATAGCTCCCAGGATGCTGTTGGGGCTGGCGCGTACCCGACGCATGGCGGAGGCGCAACGCTTGCGCATGATGGCATGAAAACCATCCATCTCCGCCCCCGCGAACATGATGAACTACAGTAGCGCGGCAACCCCAACAACACCCTGAATGCATTATTGTACTGGACTCGCAGAGCGCTGTATGTCCTCTGAGTATAGTTGACCCACAGACTGCACGTATAAAAGGACTGACAATACGCTCTAAACAGCGCAGCCTTTACCTCAGTCGAGCATTTCGCAAATCAGCGAGCCAACATATTGCAGCGGACAACCAGAATATGCACAGGACAAACATTTATAAAAACTAGTGTACAATGGGTAGCCAGAAAACTAACGCGTTTAAGAATTAAGTTCTGCATGAACGAGTTCAAATGTCAATATTGTTCTCGATTTACGTCTAAAACTTACTTCACTTGGCGTATTTGCCCAAATATTTGCGTTTATTGGACAATACCGTGTTACCCAGTTAATAGGTTGTGGAGGTCTGGTAGGCAGCCGCTCCACGTAAAATACTGAATACACAGATATATGTATAAGTAAGGCGAATATTTGTGCAAATAGGCAAAGAGAGAATTGCCAGCATAACGAAATTTCCAGCCACATTTTGATCGACTTCACGAAAACTAAGTTTCCATGACATGTCGATATCGCGACGACTAATACAGACACGTCTAATGAATATTGACGCCAACCTCAAATAATGGCTTTAGGAGAGTTAGTGAAAGTCTTGTCCATAAATAAGATGGGTCTCTTTTAAAATTTAGTAGTTCACATTTCAGTTTAGGGTTCCGATTTCTAGTGCGAATAGTAAAATAGTTGAATACGTCAACATAATTTTTGGGGTTCCGTATTTAATATGGCAACTGAGATAAAGTTTAGCATCGTCAGAACTGTAGCACATTCCTACTTACAATTTAAAACGAAACGCTACTAAAAATATTGAATTACAAATTGAACTATTTGAGTTAAGTTTTATAAGTTTTGCGCACAGCAAAGGAGCTCTCTGCCTGCGTCTGTGTTTCCGAACGCATACAACCCTAATCTCTTCAAAATTAGAGTGAATAGGCTTCTTCTGGGTAAGCTCGCTCCATCGTCGAATTTGTCTCTGTCATCTATGACCTAGACTAGAGCCAAGAGCAAACCCAGATTAAACTTTAAAAAAAAAATTGTAAGTATGCATGTCAGTTCATGACAGTAAATTCTTTTTTTTTCTTTAACCAACTACACTCACCTTCACCAACATTAGGGTCCCCCCACACGACAATTACCCAGCATCATCAGTCACCGGGCAACGTGTCGCGTCGCGAATGTTCAGCGTAAGGGCGACATTTGTTATGCGCGGTGATGCATTGCGCGCGCGCCGCTGCTGACCGACGGCATTTATCGTGGCCGGACAAGACTCACCTTTACACTTTGGGAGGGTGCCAAATGGGAGTGGGGCAAGCAGGATTTTGAGGAGGCCTTTGCAGTGTTGGGAAACATCATGTTAGAGGTTTCGATCCCGGGATCCTAATGCGATGGAATTTGGCTGATGTATTACATGATTATTTTATAAACGTTTAATTATTTCCTCTTAATAGATTTCTAAAAAGCGGAATTTTAATGTTTTTTGACTTTTCATTATCCGTCTACAATCCTGGATTCCCGGGATTAGAAAAAGAAACAAGAAGCGAAATCTCTTATCGTACAAGGCGAAATGTGTTTGCTGTGCTTTCAACCATCATGTTCCATGACCATGATCGTCTACATAATTTCCCTGTACGTCCTTCGCCCAAATAAACACAGTTGTAGCTGGTATAGGAAGTGCAGGAAAATTACACTTTGGTGAAAATTGGTAGAACCTATTTTTTTTCTGTAGGGCTATTTCCACTTTTTATCTCTAGAAATAATATCAACGGCATCTTAAAATGAAGCCTAAAATCATTATCAAACTAGACTAACGATCCTTCCCTTTGTTTTAAGTACACAAACTTCGCGGTCGGCGCGGAATGTTTTCTTGTTTTTTAAAAAAGAAAGAAAAAGAGTTTATTTGCGACACACATGGCGCATACCAAAAAATTACAAAACTTATAAAAGTTGGGAAGATATAAGCGTCACATTCGCGCAAAACGGCCATCGTTCAGCATAATGCTGGGACTCGTGTGCGAGACAGAGCCACAGCGCTGGTTATCAGCGACAACCGGCGTTGACAGAATGACGTCGATCGGGGCAGCATACAAAGTAATTAAAACGAAATAAATAAATAAAAAATAAATATAATATGAGTGAAAATATAATAAATATAACGTTGAGATAACGGCAACAGATTGTTGCGCAGACGAACAAAAAGTGGCGCGCACAACGCTAAATAGAAAAGTTACATATAAAAAGTACATATCATCTGGCACAGAATCTATCCATTAATCTGCTTCCAATTATTGGTCAAAAATCCCGAAACTACTCTCGAGGCGTCCTCACATAACCCCATCCTCGCCGACCGCACGCAGGCATTGCGCCCGCGCAGGTGTCACCGCCTCACTGCTATCGACCGACCATTTTTACGCACACGCACCTTTGACACCGCTGTCCGCGCCTGGGAATCGAACCCACATACTTTGCCGATGAAACGGGAAAGTTATTCATCTTCAGGTTGGAAACTGAGATGGGTAATTGCACATGTGTTCTTTGATGTTGTTTTTCTATCATTTAGTTAAACTTTATCGTACTTTTGCAAAAATATATATAATCCCGTAATGGCGGGTCCACACGATACAATTTTTTTTTACATATTGCAACACTAGCGGACTCACTCCAGTGCTACTTAATATTATTATTATAATTAAAACTATATTTAAGATTTAAATTTCAAAATATATTTGGCGTCTGCCTTCAATGAAAGTTGGTAGTCCCATATAAAAACAAAACATATTTTCATATTCCTAATTCAAATTCTCGTTTACTTTTTGCCAGACGCTTCCAAAGGGCTACCTTGTCTGCCAGAGACCTGGAGACAAGGAGATCCTCCTGAAAATAATTATGTACCTACATATCTGTACGAATTTTGAAGTCTGAATATTTTTTTTATGCAAACATGTCAGAATGTTTTTGCATACACCGGTGTTCGGGTTCATTAATTCATTTATTTATCAATAAGTTTTTGGCTCAGTTGGTGCTATTCGTTTACGTCCATACAGAACCACGCTATTTTTCTCCATTGCTTTGGTGCACAAACATAAATCTTTAGAAGTTTATGCAAGTCTGTATCGTGTGTACACAAAAAGGAATCTCTAAAGTCAAAAGTATTGAAAAGTTTAAAAAGCATCATACATGTTTCTATCCGTAATTATACGGAAAATATATAGAAAATTTTCCAGATATTAAACCAATAAATCCATTAATTTGATCGTTTCGTTTTAATGGAATTACAGTTCAAAAGTGAAGTCAAAGTCATAGAAATTGCAATCCAGCTGGATTAATATTGTTTCCAAATTACCGTCATAATTCTCATATGGTATAACATAGACTTGAAATGCATCATTAACCCCCTAAGAGTAATCAAGAGCCTATAGAAAATATCTAGAGAAAATATAAAAGTCTAAATGTGTCCGGAGTAGACTTGAGTAGAAAATATTTATCCGACATAGACACACACAACAGCAACTGACACAGATTTAAAGAGAGTAATATTACAGTAAAATTGCGCCGAGGTTACCATTAACGAAAAGCTCCAGAAACAATTAGAAAACTCACGGAAAATTTGAAATATTGGAAAAAACCTTAAAAACAAAACGCATAAAGGGGGAGAGACAAGGCCTTCGCCCCAACTGCCACTACAGAAGACGCCCTGGACGTAGGGAGCCGCAGGGCAATCCCCGGCCAACGTAAGCGCGGGTCTGCGGTCGGCGTTGGGTGGCTCGCTATCCGTTCACAATCAGGCCCGGATCGATGGCGCGTTGTGTTCCACGCGCGCCTTAAAGAGATGTCAGCATAGGAGACGAGGCCCGCAAGGGCCAGAACCTGCCAGGGTTGCGGAATTTTTCGAAAGAGTTACCGCGGCCCTGGAACGCAAAAGGCTTTAGAAGGAACACGGATGGATTTTAGTCAGTAAGAGTCTGACACGCCATTCCACTCCACCCAGAGCGGAACAAGTAATTTGATGCCCATACTAAAATCAAAATACGCATAAAGGACTCTACAGACCGGAGCGCAGCCAAAACGCAACAACGATGTGAAGTTTCCGTATAAACACATAAATGAATTATGTTATCTGTATTATACGTATGTACGTGAAACAGAGCTGAACCACATCAAGAAAAGTTGGATAAATACCATTGTTATGGACCAACCGAACTTGACCAAAAAGCTAAATTTTCTAGGAACTTTTCGCCGTATCTCTTATGGATGGATTTCCCCATAATATCTCGGTTTAAAAACAAAACATTATATCTAAACATTATACAAGATTTCATGCTTTTATATCTATTAGTGACTGTCTTATAAAGTAAGAAAAAAAACGAATTTCTCTTTTATCTATGAAAATAACCACTGCTGATTACCTACAAAAAGGCATTTAACCCGTAAACGCGACTGGCTAACAATTAACACTTACAGATAGTTTACAGTTAAATAATGATTAATAATTTTATTGGGGCTATCGTGTTTGCAATAACTAAATAAGGCGTACATTTAATAATTATCGTTTTTATCGCCCATGTTATATTCAACTTAAACCGCTTTGGTGGACTATTCCCAGTTGATCTCGAATTTATTTCCACGCCAACGTCTATATGTATAAACTAAAAACTTATTCGTAGCGTGATAAATTCATTTCACAGTATGTTTTATAAGATACTTTTAGTGAGTGGTGACCCACAAAAAAAGAAATAAATGGTTGAAAAGACAAGCCAAGTTGTACGGGAGTCTTCCATAGCAAGGCTTAACTGTCTTAGGTTAACTGGACTTTTTTTTTATAATGAGTGGAAATTCTCATGGATGTCCCCCGTCCTGGGGCGGGCGGAGGGGTCTGTCAGACTTTTTTTTTTGAAGGTTGAGAAATCATCACATGACTTCTTCCGCTCTGAGTGGAGCGGAAGGGCGTGTTAGACTCTTACTACGACTACGGTCGGCAGCGAGAGGTCTCTGCCTACCACAGAGATGAGGGCACGTCGCGGCTCCTCCCAAGCGGCACACTCTGCCAGCGTATGCCGCGCCGTGTTCTCCCAACAGTCGATGCAGTGGTGACACCGACCGTCCGGCTCCCTGCCTATGCGACACAAGAACCTCCCGAAGCAGCCATGTCCCAAGAAGACCTGCATCGCACGAAACGGCAGGGAACCGTGCCTTCTCCCGAGCCTAAGGTCGAGCAGGTTGCCTCCAGGTCCCAGGGCGGAGATCCGGCCAGTGCGCAAGCCACCTCGTAGGAAATCGTGCGATAACCCCTGATGACTCTGACGGCCATCACCCTATGCGGCTTTCGCAGAATAGTTATGGTGCCGTAAGGTCTTCCGCCAAGATCGGGGCCCCATACAGGGCCATCGATCGCACGATCCCCACGAACAACCACCTACAGGCGGTGCTCGGGTCCTCTAGATTAGGATGCAGCGTTGACAGCTCCACCGCCGCGCCCAACAACTTGGGCGCCAGTCGCTGGAAGTGGGGGCCGAAATCCCACTGGCTGTGGAGCACCAATCCCAGGTACTTCATGGTGGACTCGACAGCAATACAGCCCCCCTGGACTAACCCAACCTAAGAACCATACCAAGATTGTATAGTTTACAAATCCTTTGGGGCAAATTGCGGACGCACAATTCTATTGAATCTTGTGAAGTCGCCACCTCAGTTTTAATCCAAAATGATCTTAAAAAAAAATGAATTGATATAATTCCTACTTTGGATCAACTGGAAACAAACCGTACTGGGTGGGCAAAGCATAAAGACGGGTCGTAAAGTCAATTCCATTTTAAATGATGTTACTCGAAAAGGCACTTGATACGTTATCTACTATATTTCTAAAATTATTGTTTCCTAGGGTAGACAATACGATGCTGGATCTTAAAACTAACGGGTTTCCCCTATAAGAACACAATAACGTCTGTTTTGTGGAATCTGAAAGTGTTGAATCGATTTTCCTTCTCTAAAGGGCTTTTGAAATTAGAGACCAAAGGTACCGTGAAATAAATCTAAAATGGCGGTGCGGTCGTATCGAACGGAATTAGTTATATGGTTCTGTCTTTAAAAGCTTTACAATGATATTGGAAATACATGGAACTGAAGAGGATGGACATTTATAGATACAATGTCACTGTTGATGCTTCTAACTTAGAAATACGCAAGTTTTTTTGTTGTTTCTTGAATCTTTTCTTGAGAAATATTAAGAAAGTCTTGTGTTGTATTTGAAACTTGCTTCTAAAACCGGTTTCGCCTGCGTGAACGTTAAAAATTATATCAATGGAGTATCGGGATGAAAAGTATTTTATGTCCTAACATAGTCTACTTGTGTGCCAAGTTTCACCAAAATCCCTTCAGCCGTTAGGACGTGAAACGGTAACAGATAGACAGAGTAACTTTCACAGTTATAATAATAGTATGGATGTTCATATACTTTGTGTTTGTATGTTCCTGTTTCTACAATAAAAATAATAACTCGTGGCCAAAGAATAACAGCGGCACGCTTTTCAAGGTCGGTCTGTGGATGGATGACCATCTATAACATTCGAGATTCCCCCGTGCCTCGGAAAGCACGTTAAGCCATTGGTTCCGGCTGTCATATGTAGGTATTTGGCAGTCGTTATGGATAGTCAGAAGTCAGAAAATCTGACACCAGGTTTGCCAAGGAGTACCGTGTTACCTAATTAATGGGTTGTGGAGGTCTGGTCAAACCGGATTCAGCTAAATTTTACGTGAAGCAGGTGCTTCACGTAAAATTTAGCTGAATCCGGTTTGACTGGAAACCGACCCCAATATAGTTGGGAATAGGCAAGCAGATGATGATGAAGAATGGCCATAATAAAGAGCGGTACAGCGTAACGTAGGTATACCTCTAACAAACCTTTTTACCTATTTATAACTAGTTTTTGCCCGCGGCTTCGCTCGCGTAAAGGTTTATTTTCACCTAAACATACCTTGCATATATCCATCTCCAAGGTCCTATCTATTTGCGTACCAAAATTTATTAAAATCGGATCAGCGATTTAGAAGTGACAGTGTAACAAACAAACTTATTTACGTATTTATAATATCAGTAAGGATAAGGAATATTACAGATAAACAGCTGACCGATCCTTTATAGACCAACATGGATTCAAAAAACAAAAACTGTGTCAGACATAATAACACAAATCATCTAACAACAAAAGGTAGAGACAAAGCCAAGACCCAATTGATAAAAAACGTTCCAGCCACACATCACAAAGATCGGTGCCAAGATATCGATTATTTTAGATCGTGTTAACACGAATATCAATAATAATAACACGACAACGCTCGAGAATCGATTACAATCGGGAGAATCGAGTCGAACGGATGTAACATTATATTCGTCGCGATAAACGATTGTTTCAATTTATCCGATTCGGGTGTCCGCGCGGTTCTCGGAACCGATTCGTTTTTGACGTTTTAGGGTTAATTAAATTTATTTTCATATCACTATCTTGACCTTTATATCTTGGGAAAATGTTATCTTGCATTCCATTTTATTGGTTGAGACATTTTTCATAATTAACCCTTAATTTGTCTTTTTATTTTTTCTAGACTAGCGAAGAGCTTCAGCGTCAAAAATATAAAATACTTTATATTTTTCTTTAAATCACACTTGCCCGTAATCAATGACCTAACAATCGAAACGGGTTACAGATAATCTGTTATCAATCAAAAGAAGCATCACTTTTTAATGTTAGTCTCAATTTTTATGGCGTATGCGATTGATATAATTTAACAGCTACTCAAAACCTCATAGCAACAACCTTCATCAGCCAAATAAAAGGAAACTCAAACATAAAGATCCATTCCAACTTTGTCATCGGCAATAAAATCAATACCTACGCAAATTAATTAACTAAAGGGTACAAGAAATAAATAAATGATAAAAAGCCGAGTTAACACCGTTTTCACATACGATATTTCATATAAATACGAACGACATTTGAGCTCCGTGCTACATCGTGGTACGAAACTGGCCATAAATATGAAAAATTAATAAATAATATCATTTCATAACCGAGACTAGGGCTTCCGCGACTTGTCTTTGCAGATTATTGCGATTAAATTCAATACTAGATTGTGATACTGGGTTTTCTTGCTAAATATCTCCCATTTTTTTTTGAGATGAGTTTGCTCTTGACTCTAGTCTAGATCATAGATGACAGAGACAAAGTCGACGATGGAGCGAGTTCACTCTAATTTTGAAGAGATTAGGGTTGTATGCGTTCGTTCATTTATTTCTTTCAGCGTTCAAGTTTGCTGATACAGTAGCAGTTTCATAAATTAAGTTGAGTACTAATTATTATGAAACAAGGTTTTCTATTACGTATACGTCTCTAAAATAATGTAAACAAAATCTATTTGATCATACCTAGCAAAAAATATCCTGATATTGAAAACCATACACTTTTTTTTTACCGATGGGAAATCATCAAATGCCTCCTTTGCTCTGGGTGGAGCGGAAGGGAGTGTCAGACTCTTATTTTTTAGTCAGTACGAGTCTGACACTCCCTTCCGCTCTCCCATCCATGTTCCTCGAACAACCATTCACGTTCCAGGGCCGCGATGACACTTTCGAACATATTCCGCAACAAACCAAACACGTAAAACCTCTAACATGAATGAAAACCCAATAAAACCTAAAACACACAAACCTACAAAATTAATACTCCAAACAATATTAATATATCGATGTCTTGTAATTTAATACGATGCAATAATTATCAAAAAATATGCATTAGTTGGGCAGTCGCCCAAGAGGCAGGTCGGTCCATAAATTAGTTTATTTAATTATGAATTTCTTTAAGTACGATTAAAGATATATTTGTACAACCTGACTCGGTCTGCCCAGGTCATATGTAACACGTAACGATTTTATTAATTCTTTTATAGTTTGCACAGTGTAGTTTATCGTAAGATGATGAATGGGACTTGGCTTTATATTTGAAAAATGTTTTTTTCTTAATAAGACACGGATGTATTGGAAGCTATTGAATTTGGATGGGTTTTATTGTATGCAAAACGATTTTTTCATAATATATAGAGAAATTATAATTACAATTACAATCTTACGGAGTCTGCGATTTTCCGGTGAAATATACAAGTCAGTTCTGTAACAATAAATACTTTTCTATTTTTTCTTCTTCGATAATAGGATTTATTTTTCAATTTTTGTCATTACTTGCATGCATGCGTTTTGAGTAACTTCAGGATTTTATTAAAAAGCACATTGATGTAATTAATAAATAATTAGTTATTTATTTATAGCCTAGCAACATAGGTTTCAAATAAAATCGAGTAAATATTATTCTTACTTAAGTTGTTTTTGTTTTAAGTGAGTTATTATGCCTAGCTAAATGACTACAGCAGCAAACTGTGTTCCTGTAGCTGAATATAGGGCCAAACAAACAATTTATTTATGGGAATGGAGATATTTATTGTAATAAACGATCATTTTGTATCATTCTTTCTTCTATTGTTTTTTTATATAACATGTATATAAAATGTAATTCCTTTTTGTTTTGTAAAGCGTTGTTTAAATTTAATTATTATTATTATTTTGTTTTAAATGTACTAATGAATTTATTAATCTTTCATACAGAATGTTGTGCATACCTATAAGTGATGTATTTGCACAGAATTCAATACTAATAATTTCCTGTTTTTTTTAAATTAAAATTGTAAATATGTCGTTGGTGTGCCTTACTTAATAAATAAATAAATCTGATAACGATATTTAGTAGACAAATCTAAGTACATCTTATAAACGCAGTCTCTGCATCCACACACTACTCTGCGCCGAGCCGGACGATCGGCCGAAGTCGGGCGTCTCCGCGATCGTAGCTCGAGATAACTCCGTATAAACATTATAAATTATATTTATTGCATTATATTTGGGCACGGCCGATATTTGTTCGCTTCTATCAAGGCCCTCGGCGAAAGTTATCGATTTTCATTCGGTATCGGTGAAGCGATATATTGATTTCATTTGTATCGATTTGTGTCTAATGATTTGTTGAAGTTACTGAGGCTCTAGCTAGATAAACTGAGATTATGTCAGTAACAACAAACAACAAGTTACATTTTGCCGAATAGTTTGGCAATTATAAAGTAAAGAATAAAATATGGCTGACATATTTTCTATACGAAAGCCGGTTTCTCAAATATTGACTACGTAAAATTTCGGTTGCGCATTTTAATCTCATACAATTCGGGCCTTTTGACTGTCGTTTTCGATAATTCAATTCAATTTGACTTTCAGGATGGACGTTTTGGTTTCTTTCATTTTTTTTTTACCTGACTGCTATTCATGCTTTCTATCGGCTATAACGATATTAGACTATACTTTCCTGATTTGATAACCCCTAAACAATCCACTTTAAGATCGCTCTCGCTTTGGCATTGCTGAAGAAAAGTAGGAATTAGAATTAAGTCTAGACTTGGTTAAACAAAGAGATGAAAGCGTACGTACATTTTCCACTTCAATTGACATTTTATCATCATCATCATTCACCGCCCAGCTTCACCCATGGTTGTGCATCGGCGTCTCCTTTCTCGTGCCAATCTCCACGCTCCCACCCAAGTTCTATCCGCAATGGCAACGATTCACATTTACTTGCGTATATTCGTCATCTCAGTATTACAAACAACTTCAAAACCGACATAAAGGTCTGCCAACTTAACTTGACCATCGACAAAGCCAATAGCATCAAAAAACAAATCCGTTTTGTTAAGGTAGCGCACATTAGGAGCAGTAGCTGTATAAACATCTTCTATTGACTCAGCATTAAGTATCACGGCAGTGTATTTACCCTGGCTGTTCAAAAACCCATCTTTAAAACCTCATCTCGTAAGCTAAATTCTACTCTGTCTTCGTAAGTTCAGAGTTGGTTTTTCTTTGGGAGGTCACTAAAAGGGTTTCGTGTTAGTGAAAATTAATTGCAATGTATTGGGTTCCCATTATGCTATTAAGATCGTAATGAAATGGTTTGTTATGTGGCGCCTGTCTCAATGGCCGTCTATTTATGAGATGTTAAAATGGTTGGCTGTTGACGGACTTGTCATGTGAATGACCTTTGATGAGTATTGACTTTTCTGACATGGAGGCGTTTATTAGAATAGTAAAACATCAATTCATCGTCATCATCAATTTAGTTCTTGAAAGTTGTTTTGTGATTTGGCTGTCATGCGTAGCGTAACTTTTGCAGGTTGAGTCGACTAGCAAGCCAATTGTTATTTGTAAACTTTTTGGTATTTTCTTTTTGGTAGACGTTTGATCTCGCCTTAAAATCATCTTCATCCACTCTTAATTTCCAATATAACTCAGACAGACAAAAATGCGCTACAGTTTTTTATTGATGAGACCCTTCATCCAGATTCCCAATCCCATCCCAGACACTTAATACAATCCATCATTAAATTACTCTACAATCCGAGTTATTTTCACCCGACATTTCTCGTGCTTGTTTTTCGTACCACATACCTCTGTTTTATCACCATAACCGTCTCGTGTTAAGTCCATACCACCACTTAATCCCATCACTGACTGACCTGATAACACCGCACGTACGATCCATCAAAGAGTTTCCCACAACGTCTACAGGGCGACAGTTCCGACACACAAATTTGTACCGGCCGTTGGACAAACATTTGTCCAACATGTTTGTGGAGCGTGTTTGGCTCAACTAAAAGGCGTGACGGTTCGCCCAACGCCCCGCTTTAGTTGGCCGCGAGAACTCATCATTAATGACACTTGTGGTTCGATGACCTGGCTGTGATGGTTTTAGAAGATAAGTGCCGATGGTGGCCATTGTCTTCGAAGAGTTGAAACTGTGATTAGCAGTAAAACCGCCGTTGCCTTGATTTTACAAGTATACTTAAGTTATCATGTCCCAATAACACTCTTACTTCTGGCTAAGTAATTATCGATTTCAAACGACAATAGCTCCGAAAAACGAAAGTCTTCCAACATTATATAGAATCGATACATTTGTTAAAAATCTCAGCGATTTTCAGGACCATAACGTATTGCCAAGGCTACAATAATATCCTTCTCCGGTATTGAAAGTGCGCAACTTTGTAACTTTAGCCCGTTTGAGTAACGAACACAATAACTCCAGAATACCATTCAGTACGGCAAAAGCATTTAAAACATCAAACTGCAGTGATATATTGTAGTATAGGCGTTGTTGGAGATTTTCATCTATTTCCTGTACTATAATTAAATTCATTAGTACGAGAACATAAGCTGGCTTCATGAGGCATTCAGGCCAAAGCAATTCGTTAGTTGAAATGGTGTTGGGCTTTGAAAAAGGCGGAAAAGATCTTGTGTTTCGAGATCTCGTTTGGACGAAGTTATTTTAGAAATAATTCTTTCCTAACTTATTTTTTAGACTTTTACGCCTTGATAAATTTTATAAATTTTGCTAGGCTATTTTGAATCGAGGGAAGCCGCAAAATTTAGTACAAAATACACAACCTATTAGTTATTCTATAAACGTCTTCAAAGAGAAAGAGGTCCTCAATCAAAGTGTACTTTTAACATTAAAGAAATAATTTTTGGTGATGCTTAACATATAAAATTAAAAAGTAATTTAGCTAGATGTGTAGTAAATTTCGTGAAATTATTATCCCACCAAATAGTGCTCCCGTATTTTTAAAATAATTTAGAAAAGACCTCGCATCCTCGTATCCACCGCTGCCTCTGTAGCCTCTACCCATCAAACCCGGAATGCAATCATTCAATACACACGACACTATGCTAGATCTAATATTTCCTGGACTTTATGTCCGCCATTGTTTGTGTGACTCCATACAATAGCCTCATTCTAAGTCATGCAAGGTTTTTGCCACCATTCTGCTCTTTAAACTATTTTGACCGGACTTGCACTGACTCGTCCAAGCAAGGAGATATTATGAAGGATAGGTGAATTAGTCAGAGGCGTCATGTTGATCATCTCCAAACAATTAAATCCCTAAAAGCATTTTTGAAAGGTATGTTATGTTAGTAACGATGGACAGGTAATGTATAAATGAAAGTTTTTCCAGCACATGTGTTGCTGGGGAGTTGCGCCACTTCTTCCTCCCAGCTTAAACACTAAGAAGGTGACGGGCGTGTGTTTTGAGTCTTTCTTTATGTCATTAAAAAAAATACACAAATGGCTTCAGTAGATTAAAGTGGAAGCATCAATGTTGAAGTTGGTGCTACAAATATCAGAGTTCTTCGGTCCAGGAAATTATTGGAGAGAGAATTATTAGAGAAATTTCTTTATTGGCAGAATCAGGTTAAATAGTTACTAATTTCTGTCAGTGACTTTTCAAAGGATAATACTGACGGGATGAAAAATATCCTATGTCCCATTTCAAGCCCGGACTACCCGTGTGCCGATTTTCATCCAAATTTGTACAGCTGTTAAGACATGACGAGGTAGCAGACAGACACACTGCTACTTTCGAATTTATGATATTGGCATGGATTATTTAGAACCTGATATAGATATCGAGATCATCCTTGATTCATCAGCCAGTTGCCGTCCACTGCTGAACGTAAGCCTCCCCAAACAGCGCCCACGTTGTTTGGGACGCCCTGCGGCACGATGGATCGATGATTTGAAGAAGGTGGCTGGCAGCGGATGAATGCGTACCGCTCAAAACCGGGAAACCTTGATTACGAAAAATAAAAAAGATGTCTAGTCGCATACATTTCAGTTTTTCATCCCAACAATTCGCCCGAGACACCACCTCTTTTTTTTTTTTTAATGATGGGAAATCTTCAAATGACTTCTTCCGCTCTTGGTGAAGCGGAAGGGCGTGTCAGACTCTTACTGACTAAAACCCATCCGTGTTCCTTCTAAAGCCGTTTGCGTTCCAGGGCCGCGGTGACTCTTTCGAACAAATTCCGCAACCCTGGCAGGGTGACACCACCTCTGCAAACCTCACCTAATCTATGGCAAGAAGGTACACATGCATGCCCTCCGTACAGTCGCAGTAAAACGTTATTTTACATAGTCGTAATATTTCCAGCGACCGTAAACTGGACGAAGCGAAGACACACCGACATACGCTATCATTATTTTGTATATTATGAAGGTTCGCATGGCTCGAACTCAGATAGGACAGTGTTTAAGAGATTCTGTTGCTAAGTGACAAGAAATTCAAGGTTAGGTTATGTCCTCACCAAATTATTTTAATTTAAACCAATTATTTTAAAATTATAAAAATGAAACTCCAGTTGATATTTCACAGGGTAAAGTTTGAAAACACGTTTTCTTTTTCTTTTTAATTTTCAAATCGTCCCCAAAAAGTGTCCCCAATACCTAAAATGTATTTATTTATGTAATGCGTCCGTGTTTGGGTCACAGAAGTTGACATGTATACCAAATTTCAACAGAATCAGTTCAGTAGCTTTGCAAAAATTAGCTGTGACAGACAAACAGACATATCCTATAAGGGTTCCGTTTTTACGGATGTTCGGAACACTAAAAGCAGCCATGTCGGTAGCGACCACAGATTTTCGATCAGATGATAAGGCCGCCCATTGTAGTATATTATAAAGAGTATTCTATGACATGTACAAAACCAAAACCGTTTTCACATTTTTTTTTTTTTTTTTTTTTTTTTTTAAGGATGGAAAATCATCAAATGACTTCTTCCGCTCTGGGTGGAGGAAGGGCGTGTCAGACTCTTACTGACTAAAACCCATCCGTGTTCCTTCTAAAGCCCTTTGCGTTCCAGGGCCGCGGTGACTCTTTCGAACAAATTCCGCAACCCTGGTAAATGCTGATGCTAAGAACGATGAAAACACAATTTAAACCAGAAACTTGACTTGTAAATAGGTATCGTGTGACCCATATAGTTAGTAATCTTAAGAAAACAATACAGATACCTAGTTAAACCACTACTCCTGTTCATTTCCGACTGCCTCTACAGATTTCAAATCAGGTGTGGGCGTTTTGCGAGCTAAAGGATTGTATCAAACGAATGGGTAGCAAACGCTAAGTATTTATCTTTGGGCAGATCTTGTCCGACTGTGATCACAGATCTTAGTAGAGTTGGACCATATTTTGTTGTGGACGTCTCCTATTTATCTCTGGTGTGTTGGAATAGTTCGTTGGACTTTTGTTTGTACAGTTATAAACAGTTAATTCGGTAGTCAACGATGATTTCCCATCCTTAAAAAAAGGGTACGGCCGAATGAAAACACGGAACCCTGCCGAAACAGCCGCAAGGACTGCTACAAGAGAGTTCAATGAGGGTTCGGTTTTTTATTCAGACTTACGAAACCCTAAAAAATATTAAATTTAGCTAATCAGTTAGGTATCCAAGCTCAGCTATCTAAATAAGTTCGTACAATTTTGGTACAAATACATAGAAAAACATAGGTATAACAGTAATGCAATCTGTACCTACTCTCAGTAAACACCTTGTTATCCCAACTTTATGGCTCCGTAACACATAATAAAATGTATATAAATGACTATTTTACATTACAACAACGGTACAGGCACTAAAACAACACAAGGCTGGGTTTTATTTGGTACCTAAATAGTGTTGTTTCAATTCCTGTAAATGTAGATGGCGCCAGTTGAGAAAGTAGTTTAATAGTGATGACAACACAGACGAGCGGTTTTTATGCCTCGTTTAGACGTTATTCAGTTGTAGCAGTTGTAATTGTAGATTGTCCTAGTGTGTGGTCTCTGGGTGAATATAACTGGACTTAGTTCTATTTGCATGTACTACTTCATCATATCAGCCAAAAGACGTCCACTGCTGGACATTGGCCTCATTCAAGGGGGGGGGGGGGTCAGGCGTTTTGGCGATCGCAGTGTAGCTGTTGCAATATGCAGAGAATGCTGCTGCCCATTCTCTGGTGAGTCCCTCAGTTGCCCCTTACGAAACCCACGGGAAGTGATGGGATGGTGGTATTATTTTACATCCGACACCATACAGAACAATGTACTACTAGCTCGTGGCTAAATAATAACAGCCCAACGGGTCGATCTTCAAGGTTAAGCCACGTTTGCCAAGGTCGGTCCATGGATAGGTGACCATCTTAACATATCGAGACTCCACCGTGCCTCGGAAAGCACGTTAAGCTCTTGGGCCCGGCTGTCATTTGTAGATCTTTGACAGTCGTTACGGGTAGTCAGAAGCCGAAAAATCTTAAACCAGTCTTACCAAGGAGTATTGGGTAAACCTGTTTTTTTTTTTTTCCTACTCCTTAAGGCACTTTGCTTTTCTGAATAATTTTGTTGCGGGATCTAAGACAGTTAAATCGTTTCTCAGGGATGCTTCGAGCTTCATTGACTCGTTTTTTTTCTGGTGGTCGCCACTGTTGATTCTGGCTTTCAGGAGTTGTAGTGGTTGGGAATGTGTGGCGGGTTTGTCCCAATTTAAAAAAAAAGCAGTTCCTGGGTTGTGGAGGCCGGATAGGCAGTCGCTTCATGTAAAATACTGGTATTCAGCTGCATCTGGTTAGACTGTAGGCCCGCCCAAAGTAGCTGGTAGAATGTTAGGAAGATAGATATACTTCTATTGTATGTCGTAACCTCATCATCTTCCTGCCCTTATCCCATGTTACTTCCAGGGTTGCGGAATTTGTTCGAAAGAGTCACCGCGGCCCTGGAACGCAAAGGGCTTTAGAAGGAACACGGATGGGTTTTAGTCAATAAGAGTCTGACACGCCCTTCCGCTCCACCCAGAGCGGAGGAAGTCATTTGTTGATATCCCATCCTTAAAAAAAAAAAAAAAAATCCATGTTACTTGGGATCGGCGTACCATGTTTTTTTCTTCCATTTTCTCCTATCAGCCGTCACGCTATCACTAACTCCCTTTTCTTTCATATCACTCCTAACACAATCCATCCATCTTTTCTTTGGCCTCCCTCTCCCTGTCCATCCATCCACATTTATATTCATAACTCTTTTAGTTACATGCATTTCGTCCCTCCTCTTCTCAAAAACATACCAAGAGGTTCCATTTCAACTTTTCCGTCACTGGCGCCACTTTTAAACTACCTCTTATGTAGTCATTTCTCACTTTATCCATCAATCAATCAATCATTCAAAATATTTATTTGCTAGAAAATGGTACAATATGGTGTTACAGTAAATTTGTTTCAGCATATTATGCCATAACATGTGTTCACAATAATCGATGTCAATTAAATAATCCATTCTCGTAACTCCACACATCCATCTCAACATTCTAACGTAACCTAGTAATTACTAATTCATTAGAACAATTAATTGTGCTTTTAATATGTAATTTAACTTTATAGTGATCAAAGCAAGTTTCATTACGTGATAAGATGAAAGGTGTTTCTGATGTGTAAAAGCCATTTCAGAAGTTCTGGCAGTTACTGGTAAATGAGAAATGAATGCGTTAAATACATTTGACTCTGAAATCCTATTCCACCACAATTACGCGAAAGATTCTGAAGGATCTACTGGATGCTGGATGGATGTTGATTTTACAGTAATATACCTAACTTAACACTTTCAGTGCCCAGAACTCAGCATATGGGTCGTCGTTATATGTGGCGACGACTCGTGGGCACACGAACAAATTGTTGTTCGACCCATATGCTGAGTTCTGGGCACTGAAAGTGTTAAACATCAGAATAACACATAGCTGGGCTTTAATTTATAAAGGAGGAAGTACTAATTTCAGGCAGGCAGAGCCGCGGGCAGCAGCTTGTATGATAGATAAATCATACTTAATGCAAAACATACTCTGCAGACGAAAATCTAGTTTCCTTGTTTCCCAAGTTTTCGCTTGTGCAAGTGCACCAAGATAACGGCCAGCAGATAGAAGTAGTTAAGAAGATGTCACAAGCAATGCTCGTAGAGATTTGTGGTTGTAAGTACTCTTAGTAAACCAATAGAACCCAAGTTTTAAAGATCTCCACCTCTATAATGCTCCAAGTGGCTTCTTACGTCTTAAAAAAACTCAGCTCGCCTACTATGACGTAAATTATTATTTTTTTTTTTTTTTTAAGGATGGGAAATCATCAATTGACTTCTTCCGCTCTGGGTGGAGCAGAAGGGCGTGTCAGACTCTTACTGACTAAAACCCATCCGTGTTCCTTCTAAAGCCCTTAACGTTCCAGGGCCGCGGTGACTCTTTCTAACAAATTCCGCAACCCTGGCTGATGACGTAACATTACTATCATAATTGCGCAGTGACGAAGCTTAACAGGATTATAAAATAACTTGGGAGATTGTAAACTCTCGATAAATTGTCAACTGAACATTTGGATTACTATTTTACGCATCAAAATTTGATAGTCTATAATTTCGCGAAGTCATTCCGAGAAATTGTGTAAAAATAAAATGGCGACCAATCAGAGTACACGTCTACAATTTATCTGTTTTCATGTGAAAGTAAACCACGAAAAAAAGCTCTCATTGGTCTTTTCAGAGAAAACAAAGACCAATGAGGAGCCAAGTTTACAATTTAACTATTCAGTTGACAATTTATCGATAGTTTACAATCTCTCAAGTTATTTTATAATCTTACGGAGTTTGCTATTTTCCGGTGACATTCATAACGGAATCATGATGGCATTAACTTTATTTTTTCGAGGCCTGCCCAGAAAGATATGGCTTAACAACCTAGATGTTTACCGCAAGGGTTCCAGGTGGTATAGAGGTATGGTGGAACAGAGAATAAAGTCCCGCAAACCTCAATTGAAAAGGGAGGATCCTCCGACCAGACGGCTGTTGTGTCTGGTGGGCAAGTGCCCGATAGTTGATATTTGGACTGTTGTATACGTTAAAATCGCATGGAGAACTTTGCTTGCGAGATGCAGGCATTGCGGTAGTTCGCAGCTCGCTGGATAGATGGCGTTGCGGTTTTTTTTTTGTTGCGATGTAGATTTTGCTACGTTTGTTTTTTGGCGGCGGCATTGATGCCGCTACAGTGGCTCGGAAAAATCATACGTGGAAGGACTTGAGAGAGGAAATAGAACAGTATAAGCACACATTTTTTTTTTTTTAATACTATAATTACTTTGAGGTCCATTGGTGCTTTTTAATGGTCATAGTAGTAGTTTCGACTGGCCTGTTGGTCGAGTGGTTAGTGACCCTGACTGCTTAGCCGGAGGTCGTGGGTTCGATTCCCACCCAGGACAAATCTTTGTGTGATGAGCATGATGATTTGTTCTGTGTCTGGGTGTAATTTGTCTATAATATGTATGTATTTAGAAATATATAAGTATGTTTATCAGTTGTTTGGTTGCCATAGCACAGGCTCTGCCTAGTTTGGGATCGGATGACCGTGTGTGAGTTGTCCCAGGATATATTATATTATATATTATAGTATAGGCTGATGTGCTCCAAAATTTCGCAAATAACCACCAGGTCTGCCGGCTCGTCTACCGATGTATCAGCCGGAAACGGGCTATTATCGTAAAAGTGCCATCGTCTATGTGGGATGACCCCATAAAGTGACTGATGGCGAGTGGGCGGTTATTCTGTCGCGATATTTATACTTTCTAGGGCTTTATCGTCTCGATAGAGATTCAATGTTAAGCTATGGTTCTACTATATTGTACGTCTATCGACACAGTCTTGGAACAATGCAATACAAGTTTGCAGAATAGGGTTTTACAGACCAATCTGACACTAAATGTGAGTGCGGTGCCCTTGTACAAAACATGACCCACTTGTTGGAGGGCCCCTTACACCTGCACCATTGAGGACTTAATGAATGCCACTGACGTTGCTATAGACGTGTCTACCTATTGGACACAAACTGTTTAAGGGTCACCATTGACTCAGAAAAAA
Organism: Mamestra configurata; assembly: GCA_002192655.3. NCBI lineage: Eukaryota > Metazoa > Arthropoda > Insecta > Lepidoptera > Noctuidae > Mamestra > Mamestra configurata. The sequence continues at coordinate 618,861 of NDFZ01005445.1, forward strand.
GATGTTTCGTCGTTAGTCATTCAAGTCATTTCGGAGTTTTTATTTTATTGCCTCTGAAAAGTCAGAAAGTCAACACTGTTTATTTTAAAAATTCCGAATGTATTTAAAACCCTTTTATTTGTTATGTGATTATGTCACACGCGCGGTATAGTTTACAAATATCATTTTTGTAGTTTTCTAGTTTGTCTCCCAAAAGTGACCCTCATACTCAAAATTTATTTAATACCGTAACGCGTCCGTGTCTGGGTTACAGAAGTTTATAATGTGTATCAAATTTCAAAAGACAGACAGACACCCGATTGATCCTATAAGGGTTCCGTTTCTTACAGATTTCCGGAACCCTAAAAATTGAGAAAAATAAACTTAATTTATAAAAAAAAACGATTCACTTCAAAAGTTTACAAGTGGCTCGTTCGGAATCTCAGACCTCTATGGAGAAACAACATGAACGAAACTGCATGAGCACTGCAGAGTGGGCTGTCCATGGCGCCTATGTTAAAGAGATATTCGTTTATGAATTGCATTCTGAGGTTATTTCTACTTAGGCTGAGTAGTCGTTTAGTTGGTCTCTCTAGACTCATCAGAGAATTCTCTGTACATTGCAAAAGCGACACTAAGCGTGGCGATTATGGCAACCCCCCACCCCTTGGGGGAGGCCAATGTCATGCAAATATAGCATTACCGCTAGACAATTATATAAAGTTACAATTTATATAATTGTCTTATCGTTTAATACCCTAACACAAGCTATTATAACCGGACCTTTTTATAAGGAGTTAAAACCGATTGATTCAAAGATATCTTTGGGCATTGTCCTACTAAAGTTTATTTTCTATCTATGAGTCATAATGATGACATTAATGTGAATTCCTCTATTGTCACGCCCTTTTGTCCTTAAGAGTTAACTGTAAACAACACTAAAGCTGATTTATTTATGGTGAATTTATTTAAACTGTGCAGTAAAAAGGACAATAAATAATGTCTGGTTTTCAAAACATCGATAAAATTGTCGGGTATAACAAGACGACACGCCCTATGTCCTTCTTAAGTTTGTTGAACTAAACTGTTATTAATAATATGGGAGATCTGAGATCGATTGACCCACAAATTGCGAAGATTTTTCCGTGGTTTGTGTTTTGTTATGTTAAAAAAACAAAACGATTTGAGAGCTGTGTTAATTCCCTACCCTACAGTTAGGTATAGACGGGGCCCACTATGGCTAGAGCCTGCCAGGGTTGCGGAATTTGTTCGAAAGAGTCACAACGGCCCTGGAACGTTAAGGGCTTTAGAAGGAACACGGATGGGTTTTAGTCAGTAAGAGTCTGACACGCCCTTCCGCTCCACCCAGAGCGGAAGAAACCATTTGATGATTTCCCATCCTTAAAAAAAAACCCTACAGTTATACACTCATTGTTGTATCGTTAGAAGTCAATATTTTTTTGCAGAAATTTAATAAATTAACAAAGGTTCTGTCTCACTACGAGATTGAGCTTTCCATTACATTGTGTTCTAACAATGTTTGGCCTCAAAAACATTATAATCTATCAGAGATACAACAAAAAACATATCTTAAAATCTTTGCATCGGGAACTTATTTCAATATTTAACATTGTGCTCTTAAAGTAGGTATATGTACCTAGCTAGTTTATGTGTGTATGTTTACATATGTGAATTAGTGTTCATTGGATACAGCAACTTAGGTACAGCTAAAGTAACTACCTATATTTATCTACCAGAAAATACCAATGGATATTAAAAAACAAAACATCCCACATCTGCCCACAAAATCTCCCGATCATTTCCAACCACCCTATATACAACACCAAAAAAAAAAAACAAAACAAAACAAAGAGGGACACGTAAACCGTGACTTTGGCACCCGTATTTTTGTCGCGCGACAAAAAAAACGCAGCGACATTTTGTCTGAAGCTCGTGTTATGTTTTTGAGATAATATAAAACAGAATGCGAGGGACGCGATTCCGTAGAGATTTTTTTTTTCTCTAAATGAACACGTCCTGTACTTTGCATACAATGCAGCTGGGTGCAATATGCGGCCGATAATGTTTTTGCCTTTAAGAGATATATTAAAGTATTTGATGGGCTCTGCTTAGCCTTTAGGGAAGCGTGATGGTGGATAAAACACAATTTCAGAAGTTGAAATTGTTTATGCATACATAAATGGAAGAAATAACATTGTTTAGGTACTAGGCTTTTGCCAGCATTTTTGCCCGTGTGGAAGACTGAAATCATTTTATGGAAATATACTCTCCAGGAATATACAATCCAGGACATTTGCTAACCGTGCGTCCGTCCGTCTAAACCGTCTAAAGTTTAGACGTCAAGAGATAACAAACAGGCAGACAAAGGTACTTTCGGATTTGAAAAATATGGATGGACCTCCTTACTTTTTTTAATTAGTGCAAAAGTAGGGAGGTCCATGCCTTGCCCGGTTTCTGAGGTACAGTCAACAAAGCTATTTGGTATGCAGGCTAGCTGCCTTGAAACTACTTTTAAACAATGTTGTGAGTGTGCTGAGTAGACAATTATTGTACACCACACTCGTAAGTATGTCATAAGCTTCAAAAGTTATAATGCACACATTAGAAATAAATATTAGCAGTGCTGTGGAAAAAAAAATATTTTTGCCTGTATACCAAATAGCTTTGTTGACTGTACTTTGTCAGTCGTTAATTTGCCCGTTAACCACTAACCAACCAATGGCGTTTTGATAAATAGGGTTAACGGACAGATAAACGACAAAAAAGTACTTCAGAAACCGGGCATTAGTGCTTACGTCTACTCTCTATTTCCCCAAGACTCTGATCCATCTGGTGAAAACACTAAAACAAGGTGTTATAGCAAGAATATACCGTCACCCTGTCATCAATCTTTTGATAGACTCCAACTTCTGCCACCGTCATCATCTGCCTAGATTTTTCCCAACTATATTAGGTTCGGCTTCCAGTCAAACCGGATTCAGCTGAATACCAGTATTTTACGTGGAGCGGCTGCCTTGGTACACGGTACTTCTTGGCAAGACTGTAGTCAGATTTCCTGGCTTCTTACAATCCGTAACGACTGCCAAAGATCTACAAATTACAGCCGTGACCAAGAGCTTAACGTGCTTTCCGAGTCACGGAGGGGTCTCGGTATGTTAAGATGGTCACCCATCCACAGACCGACCTTTGCCAGCGTTGCTTAACCTAGCAAATCGACCCGTGCGACTGTTATTATTTAGGCACGAGCTCCTCCAACTTCTGCCACCGTATGGTACATTTTGATTTAATCAAGAGTAATCTGCGGATATTCAGTTAATTATGCTGTATTTCAAACATGCGAATAAATAGATTCTTGTTTTAATAATACACTAGAACTAAAAATAAAAACTCCAATCTAAATTAACCCTAAAATATGGCGTCAAAAAATTCATCCGCATCGCTGTCGACTGGAAGTGTATCCAAAAGACTGGCGGCATTGCCACGTTGTATGGCAATGCTTATTCTTTGACCAAGGTAAAAGCCAGTCCTTGGGTCACGTGAAGTGTCAACTAAGCGTCTTGAGAGATCTTTAAAGTAAATGATCTAAGTCTATGGTATTTTTAACGCTGTTTGGTAGGGATAACCTTAAAGTACGTTTACGTTTATCTTAAGTCTTGTGTTAAAAACATTGTTTAGATGCCCAAAGTGACAGGCACCAACCTAATGTCTATTATCAACATGAATTAGTAATCTCTCTGCATCGATATTCCACAATTTACATGAGACCATCGGCCAAAACTCTCCAAATTTCCACTTGAACAAATAAAAAACAAAACTTATGCACTGTTATCGAAAACAACGATATTCTTGTGAGCTTCTCGACAAAAATGCCGACATTATTTATGTATATAAATGTATGTTAAATAGATAAAATGTAACCGATTGAACAATACCCATCGATACTGTGACTTTTCCCATCACAAACACCAAGTTAACTTTAACACCTCAGAACCAAAAAGCCGACCTGTAACATCTAGAAAATAGAGCTCGGTTTCCTTTCACAGTTTGTTTCTCGTCAACATGTTTAAATATGTAACATCAAAGTCACCTAAAAGCGATGACCCTTGACCGTAAGTCTTGCTACACAAATAATGTCAAGAAAAGATTTTCTCTTAGACAGTTAAATGAACATAAACTGATTTACATCCCGTTTGCATGTTAACGGAGATCCGAACGTCAATAGGTCACGACAGAGCGCGCTTGTGTTATGAACGACACAAAAAGTATTTGTAAGAAATGGGAAATGAAAACAATGTGGGACAGTTATCTTAGAAATATTTGACTGGCTTGGTCGAGTGGTTAGTGACCCTGACTGCTAGACCGAAGGTCGTGGGTTCGATCCCCACCCAGGACAAATCTATGTGTGATGAGCATGAGCATTTGTTCTATGTCTGGGTGTACTTATTTAGAAATATATAAGTATGTTTATCAGTTGTCTGGTTGCCATAGCACAGGTTCTGCCTAGTTTGGGATCGGATGACCGTGTGTGAGTTGTCCCAGGATATATTATATTTATTTGTTTAGAAACATTTTCGATATGGATATTTCGTATTGAGTTCTGATCGTCACTTCATTTAAACTTCACTTCTCTTCATTATGAAGAGAGAGATAAAGATTAGTCTGGGTTCCGAACGTCCTTATGAATAGACACACATACTTCAATTACATAAAACTACACCACGCTTGTTCGTGGGGACTGCCCGGCGACTAGTGGGAACTGGCTGGCGATTAGTCTAAATCATAAATATAATAAGTTTATTAGGTAGAGACGTCCGCCGTATTTTTCCGCATTAGTGCGAAAAACACTTCATTGTGTACATGAACCCGCTTTTCCGCACACAATGAAGAGTTTTCGAGTGTGTGAATAGTCTAGGTTGTAATGTATTTTAGGTACTCGTTTTTCAATTATCTATTAACCGCCCTGATTGGTAAAATATGTCTGAATAATTTGGTGAAATGTCTTTGAAAATACACTTTTAATCTACAAACCATGTCAAGATCTAATCTCAGACCACTCAAACTCATAATCTCCTTCAAAATAATCGGTTAAGAAAGCACACACGTCGCCCACACAATATCTTCACCCCGTACTACACAAAGCCGTATGCTTTGGGCAAACGGACCGTGTTGAATATTCATAAACCTCGCACGCAATGGCATTCGACAAATTGACATAAAATTTCACACAAACGTAAAGGAAAAGACGGTTTTTATAAACATAGTGGTTGTTGGCGCCGCCACGAATTGATTTGGTTACATTTGAATAATATTAACTTATGAGATGGATGGACGAGTAGATTTTTTATTTTTGGATTATAGAATATATGTGTTTGTTTGTATCTACGATGTTTTATGAGGTAGGTCGTCAACGATCTATAATTTTCATCATTGTTATGATGAAAATTATAGATCGTTGACGACTGTCAGTCAGAAACTCAGAAGACATGTGTTCTGACACCAATCTTGCCAAAGGGTATCGTGTTACCCAGATAAAGGTTGTGGAGCTAGGTAGGCAGCCGCTCCATGTAAAATACTGGTACTTAGCTGTAGACTGGAAGACGACCCTTACACAGTTAGGGAAAGGTTAGGCAGATTAATTAGAAACAATTATGAAACACCTTCACCTTGGAGATTGCATCGACTTGCAACTTTTTCCACGTATGTAAGACACAACCCTATTTAAATCAAATCATCTACGGTTACAATAGGTATCGTCTTAGTGATAATCAATCTCAAAAAAGACGAAGTGGATTTGACACTTAGAAACAACGATGAAAATTAAAATACGAGAATTTCCCCTCTGCCTGAGTTATGTAAAAATATTGTCATTCATATGGCTTACACAAGTTAATATCGATTATAACAGTGACGCTTATAAATTCAAGTGCACTCCGCTTCTTTCTAACACTTGCAATGAATTTTAAGCAGGATGACTCAGATATTGCACTTGCTCATAAGCGTATTTTTTAAAGGTATTTCCCTACAGCTTTTCCTTGGTAATATTTTGATTCAGGAACATATATTTAGTCTGGGATAACGATGTAACCCAAAGGGGGTTACATCTTTGGGGGGTTTTGTAAGGATGGGAAATCATCAAATTAAGCCCTACTAAAGCCCTTTGCGTTCTAGGGCCGCGGTGACTATTTCGAACAAATTCTGCAACCAAATATGTAAAATCTGGCACTAAGGCGTAGTGTACCATTCTATCAGGCATTTAAACTGAGCAGTTTTGCCAAATATTACATCCAAACAAATAAACCAAAATTATTTTCTTACTTCAAAGTCCAAGTCAAAAGTCATTTATTCAAATAAGGCTGAGTGCCAGCACTTTTTGAACGTCAAAGTTCTACATAAAGAAAGTCCCCCAAAACGCCCGCCTGTCACCACTTCCTAGTGTTTTAGCTCGGAAGAAGAAGTGGCACAACAAACTCCCCAGTTTCTTCATCCGACGTGGCTTTTTTGCCGAAAAAAGGCAAGCCCAGAGCGCCAATTCTACTATTTTTTAAGAAAAGTTTGCAGTTTTTGTTTGTCTCTAAGTGAAGAGTTCACCAACTGCTTGCTGATTCCACGAAAACCAGAATCAATCGGACCCCAATTTAAAATAAGTTAAAATAAGTACTACAGTAATTGTCACAACCTAAAATATGATTTTTTACTAATTATTTTATTTATTTATTTTATTTATTTATTACACACACGTTTCCTTTGCCATTACAGATTACATCTAATGCGACAAAGTAACTTACAAAAAACTTTCTTAACTACATCTTACACGCTACATAGTACGTGGCCCTTGTGAACTCACCCAGTGTACAGGTGAATAAGTCATTGTTAATATTTTTTTAAATCACCAGTGTCGCCCATCAAATTATCTTCCCATAAACCTTCATACAATTTAACATCAAGACCAATATCCATCATAGTTATGTCAACAGCATTCATTTCAACAAATTTGATCCTTGATTAAACCTTAGTGCTCTGTAATAAGGTGTATGAATAGATAATGTAAACGGTAGCACCGATCCATCAAGCGATTTTGTTAAACGACAATTTGTTAAGATCAGTGTATGGCTGATCGATGGGTATAGGACTATAGGCATATTATTGTTGGTGAAATGCTTGTTGCAAATAGTGTGAATTTGTATCTTGTTAGCAAGGATTTACTTTTTTATTTACAAAAGTCAAAGTCAAAATCAAAGCGATTATTTCAATTAGGCCATTAAACGACACTTTTAAACGTCATCATTTATAGTTAAAATAATAGTATAAAATTAATAAAGAAACTCTACTGTCCATTCGGAAAGGTAGATTCTTATGGACAAGAAACTCTATAGTTACTCTTTTCAAATAATTGTTTTACAGTATTAGGTATACAAAAAATCATTTTATATTATGAGAAACCTATTGCATATTTACGCAATTATCGTTTTGTATTAGGAGGAAAAGAATGTCTTTTCGTGCAAAAAAAAAATCTGAAAAATTAGTTTTATTATAATATCTTTGTTTGTTCCAGATTGGAAAAAACCAGCCTAAATGTCTATCACTGCAAATGATTGGCACGTCCTAATAGATTAGCAAGATAAAGTTAAATGAAAGAAAGGATCAAATTATATTATTATTATCAATTATTATTTATTATTATATTATTATGTCTATAATATGTATGTATTTAGAAATTTATAAGTATGTTTATCAGTTGTCTGGTTACCATAGCACAAGCTCTGCCTAGTTTAGGATCAGATGACCGTGTGTGAGTTGTCCCAAGATATTATATTATATAATATTATTATTATATTAATTCTAAGCCTAGTTCTTGGAAACTAACACTAAACAAAACTACTAAAAAACAGTGCTTTTTCTAAGTATTCTAAACTGGAATGCCTCGAAATCAAAAGCGCAGATAAATTCATCTCCAAGAACCAAGTATGTACAGAACCCACTAAACCTAATCCAATATCGGTTTTAAGAGTCCAACATGAATCATTTCCTACCTTCGACATCCTCTAATCAGGGTCTACACCAGTATTATGGGAGACAGTAATTAGAACCAGTAAACCAAATGGGCCACACACAGTTTATGTCGCGTATAAAGTTCGGATGCATGGCCATGAATCAAGTGGACAATACTAGACAATTTATTGATTGAACTGCGAGCTTTAGATCGTCGGGGCACCATGTTGAGGAGATTTTTAGGATAGTCTTTGATCCCGTTAGGAACCTACTACTTTGATCCTGTTACAACCTTTAACCAACTGTCAAATTAGCTACCAGCAGTAGCTGAAACGTCGTGTTTGTCTTTTAAATATGACGTTTCAGCTACTAGTCAATCGATGTTGATCAACAGTTGCCCAGCTGAAAGTTGCCAGTGCCTGCTGAAAGTTGTCCCTCCAGTGTAATCAAACGAATGGTGTGGTAACCCTGAAAGAAAATATGAACTAGAAGAGTTTTATTATAAGAAGAAAAATCTTTGTTAATAGGTTCATAAGTAGATTCACAATCTATTAGTAGCATATAGTTTCGACCTGTTTATCTATAACGAAATATAGTTGAAATAGAAATAATCTTCCCAGCGAGTCGATTATTTATTTATTTATTTAGCTTTAATTACTCTCTGCACTTACAGTAAGTACCAACACGTACAGAAAGTCATAATCTTTTTATAAATTAGATATTGCAAAAATTTAAAATAACACACACATAAAAAATTAACAAAAACAATACAGAATAACAAATAATTTTAATAACAATAATATACCTAATCAAATAATTAATTGATGAAAATAATACATAATTAATATTAATCAAATAATAAAAACAATAATAATCAAATAATAATAAAATGTCAATCATAAAACACATTCAAACACTAAAACAATTTTTGCATTTTCCAAAGATGATTTTAAAATACTTTTGTAATAAATCTTACTTTTATGAAACTTAGGTTTGTACTGGTTTTCTTCCAGCTTTACAAATCTTATAGCCTTACGAAGCATCATATTTCTCATAAGAAAAACTGTTTGTCTCTTAAAATTTTTTTTGTCGCATAATATAGAAGAATTCGTGGTCACAATACACTTGTCACTTTATACAACACTTCAACGATTTTACGACCCGAATTCCGTTCGGAACTTAATTCGTTTTTTTTTTAAACTTTACGTCGCAGTAATAGTTCAAAATAGGGCCGTATTAAAAGTGTCCAGTTTATTTATGATTTGGATACGAATGAATCAAATTTTATTGTTCGAACACCGATTCAGAGTGACTTCTAGACATTGATGAGCGAGTATTTTATTTACGATAGCCTCTTGAACCCATTTTTTAGTTCGTTACACGTTTTATTTGTTTAGTCGTAAAAGTTTTGGGGACGGGCGCCACTGGACAATGAGCGTAATTTTTAAATCAATTGTAGCAAGGATTCGTTTGAGGAAGCTGTAAATCTTTTAAGACTTTTATAGCCTGTGTTTTACTTAATTTTGCTCTCAATGACCTCTTGGTAGTTAAAATAGTTTAACGGTTTCACGGTATGTGTTACTATTAAAACACACTCAATCATTATAATAACGTTTTTCATTAATAGCTGCTTCTGGTTTCATTTTTCATGGCCCTACATCATTTTCCTTTTGAACTGCAGCTCATTTTAGTTTATTTAATCAAATTCTTGCGAGGAGTAGAAATAATACAGTTGCAAATATATTTTCAATTCTTGATATAGTATAAGTTTTTATATAATAAAATCTTTCAATGACCTCGAATGACCTTCAATGAAATCTTTGAAAACTAAAACAGTTTGTTTTATTCTTCTAGTTATACTAATTACAATAATTTAAAACACAGACTCTCTCTCGTACACGAGGCCCAGTATTACGAGCAATAGCCAGTATGCCTATTTGTGCAAATGTTTCTTCTATTATACTTAGCATGTGCTAAATGCCTCTTTTGCATTATTTCTAAAAAAAAAAAGTACAGTAGATACCTTAACCATAATACAGTTTTTCCATGCCCGCAATTCTCACAGCCAGGCAAAACATTTATGCGACGCAGGTTATCTTAGAGAGCGCGTGCGCAGCTGGGGCGATGCGCTCGTAAATCGCGCGGTTAACGCGCGTGTCGCGACCCGGGTGGTCCGCCCCGCTCCGTTTTATTTAGCGTGATGATATGCTGCTGCAATGAGCCAGCTAACATATAGGTATTGCTGTGTGTCGACGGGAATGTAGGTGTGGGAACCTTTTGTGCCGTGTTTATGGGATTATTTTACATATATAGATAGAATATACTTTATTATACAGTAAAATTGGTTACACAACTCTTTTACACAAACTTAATTGGATAAATACAATGATGGTGTTTTCGCTGACAGCGGTATCTGCCAGATAATCTTTGGGTGGGCTGAATTAACTTAATATAAAAGGGAATAGTCTGCGATGTACTGCTATAAAATCAGTGTTTTCTTAATTTTTATTGTTATGTGACCATACTATTTCTTTCTTTCCATTCTTGTAATAATTGCGCGACATACTATTAAATTATTTTTTTTCCAATTGATGAAGCTTTGTAAACTTCAGGACGAAATAACAACACAGCTAATATATTTTTTGTATAATCTCTGTGAACGCTTAACCAAGCGAATTTTAATTTTACTGTGTAATTATGTTTTCTTAACCGATACCAATTGGCAATGTCCAGGTGCTTCAAATCAGGCAAATTTCAATTCAAGTTTCAAGATTAGAGTGGTCTAATCTTGAAACTTGAATTGAAATTAAAAAAAAATTGAATCAATTGATCAATAAAATCAGTCGTGAGGTGTAGATACAAAAGGGGTATACTTACCCATGAGGTATGTCTTCAGAACATGAGTCACACGTTGGAGTTCCCCAAATACCCATACACCTACACTTTGAGGGACTTAACGATGCTGCAATTACCGTAGCCTACGGGTCCCAAAAATCTAAGAAGTTAACCATCGACTCGAAAAAAAGGAGAAGGGCCTACTGCTGGTGGGTTCTCTGCCCCATTTTTGCATACCACCATCCTCCTCGATGTGTCATCGCTATCCACAGCGGTGCTATATTTCTACGATACCTATCGCATTGTTTAATGCCCCGGCGTCGTCCGAGTGCCATACCGTTAATCAATACAGGTGCACGGACAAACATACACTCTTTGCATATATTTATTGTTCTAGTACTTTATAGTAATGACTGAGGAACAATTGTGACTGTGGCGAAATTTGTGTGGTATTAATATTAATGTAAGTATTATTTAAATCTTAAGGTCTAATATCTTTTTTAGTTTTATTTTGTTGGCGGTAATTATAATTTCTGTAATTTCATAATGTAACTAGTGGCCCGTCCCGGCTTTGCTCGGATGATTTTTTTTTTTTCAAAATTTTCTTTCATAAGAACCTTCTCCTGACAATAACAAACACAACAAAAAAAGAATTAGCGAAATTGGTCCAGCCGTTCACGCGTGATGCCGTGACCCCTTCCATGGTCCCCTTGAAATAGGGATTCATTTTTATATGTAGATTATGGATCAATTAAGTGTTAATAATATTAGAATAATCTTTGAACTTTGACCAAAAGTAACCTAAACATATACTATAATTTATAATCAGCAATTAATATAATAATTCCAATATTATTCTGCAGAAACATAGGTAAGGCCAAGTCGGTACATTTGGCTAGTGAAGTAACCCACCAGTTATGACCGAGTGTGTGGGAAGTCCATGTGCTAGGTGTATATCAGTGCTGTATAAATCCCGGCTTCCTTATGGATTGTGGGGGTCAGGTGGCAGTCAAGCTAAACGTATCATGTGGTACAGAAACTAGATACACTGTAAAATACGTGAAATTAATGAGTTTATGAGAGTAAATGTGTTACTACTAAGTCGAAAGTAAATGAAACAAAATAAGAAGTCATGTATTCAAAATTGGCGGAGAATCAGCTCTTTTTGGACGTCACCATTTGCATAAAGACAGTCCCTCAAAATGCTCGCCTCGCATTTATAGCTAGAAAGACGAATTGGCGCAACGAAACTTCCATTACCCAAACACTAGATCTGACCTCTTCGTACTGACACCTTCCTGCCGAATCCCAAGACAGCAAGTCTTCTCATATACATCCCTACAGCTATCATCATCACATCTTCATCAAAAGTAACCTTCTTTGTAGCCAAATCATCACATTTTACTGACATTTCAATTACAAAAAACTTTTAAACTTCTCACACTCTAAAGACCGAAGCAGTCCGCAAAAGAACCAATAAACAATCCCATAATATTATCAATATATCCAATCGTAATTACCAACTCAACAATACTTTAACCATAAATAAAAACCTGCACATTCATAACATTGGAACTGCCTACAAATCACCAACAGCGGGCGTCGCGTGGTCGCGTCACTACTCATTAAAAAATAAACACATAAAATTTAATTCCCGATCGTCAACAAATTATCGAAGTCCCGTGATGGTTATCGCGGGATCTCGCCGGGGCACGGTAGCACGGGATTGCGTATCGGCCGGCTGACATCACTAAATATAAATTTAGTGCTGCGCCCGACCTAGGGTTAACAACGTAAGTTGTACCGCACTATTTCTCGCCGATTCTCCGATACCGTTTATGTAACAACCTGTTAATGGTTTGGGAATAAAAGGGATTTGTGTGTGTGATTAGGGTGATTATTGAATTTTTTACTGTAGCATTAATTTGGTATTCAAACAAGTTAACATCAAATATACTAACGTTTCGAAACTGCCTGCAAAAATAAATTGAAAAAGAAAAACCTTTTTTCTATATTTTCATTTACATAATTTTGAAATGCAGTGCTGTGGAAATTCAACATAACTAAAAGTGTTAGTTTCATCACTCATTTCTATTGGTATTTTTACCCTTGTTCTATTTTAGCTCTTTCTAACCTAGAAAAGAAAAGTATTTCAGTTTAAAAATTCCAGTCACAAAGCCCACTATCCTAAACTCCTTACTAACCTATAAACCTCCTAACTTAAAAGCAACCACTAAAAACCCTGAGTTCTAAATCATCACGAACGCGACTTTTTATTGCTAATTCTTCTTCTACACCACAAAAATGTCAAAGATTTACGATATCAACGCTCGCGGTATTTGTCTCCACTATATACAGGATGTTTCTTCACAAACTTGAAGCTAAATAATAACAGCCGCACGCTTGCCGAGGTTGGTATGTGGATAGGTGACCATCTTAAGATACAGAGAGACCTAAGAATGTTAAAAAAAAATCTCCTCCGTTCCTCGGAAAGTACGTTAAGCTTACTGTCCCGGCTGTCATTTGCAGATCTTTGACCGCCGTTACGAATTGTTAACAGCCAGGAAATCTGAAACCCAGTTACTAGGTTACGGATGCCTGATAGTCTGTCATTCCACGTAAAATTCTGGTTTGACTGGACGGCACTGGTCTATATGGTTCTCATAAAACGTATTGTGAATGTGAGGACTGTGTAGATCGCCATATTAGAGTTTCGTTTTAGTTAGTCTGGCAGTTTGAGGCATTTATGCGGCCTGCCCAGATGTCCTTACTTTGGTATTGTTCGTCAAATCGTCAGGCTTCTCAAAGTTCTAAGTTTGAGCTTCACGATAACTGACAAATGCTTGCACTGTCTGTGTGGCACTTTCCTCAAAAGGCCACCTCAGACATTAACCTACATGGTTCTCATATGATTTGACCAGTCCGATTATATGGACTTTAAAGAGACTTTGAACTTTGAGTTTGTTTCAGTGTTTCTTCTCAGGGTAGTCAGCTAGGAAACACCGGCCTCATCTAGTTTAAAATTACCAAAAAAGATTGATGTGTAAAAGTGTTATGTTTAACCTACTTGCAAAATAAATATCATTTATTTATCATTTAGCATATAGTTGTAAAAAGGGCTAGGCAGATGTATATACAGAAAGTCACCCTTAAAATTGACCACGCTCTTCTAAAACTCCCTGTATATATCGATATATATAGGTACCGCTCTCAGCTCGATCTCGTGGTCGTAACTCGGATTTTTCGAGCTGATCTCTCGATACGTTGACTCGCTGTAATTTATATTTTTGATTTTCTCGATATTAATCGATATTTGAGACGTTTCTAAGATACGTCTGCGCGTTCGAGCCTGATAAGGGAAAGTCTTGTGCGTATTACTCGTATTGTGGTGCGGTATGGATCTGTTGGTGAATTTATTTTGAGGTTTCTTATTTGTTAACAAACCGAGAAGAACTGTATTGCATGGTCACTTTCACGACTACGAGTAGATCACAACAGCGTTTGTGGTCTCTGGAAAATCACACTAATATTATAAAGGCGAAAGTTTGTGAGTGTGTGTGTGTATGTACTTCTTCACGCGCAAACGGCTGGACGAATTTTGATGAAATTTGGATCAGAGGTAGATTATGGTTTGGAATAACACATAGGATACATTTTTATCCCGGGAGTATGATCCTTTGAGATAATTTTCGCCATTAACGCGGGCGGAGCCGCGGGCGGTAGCTAGTTATACATTAAAACTTAAAATTAATTTTGAAGTAATCCATCTACAATCCATAGCATTTTAAGTTATTACGGTTACACCTAAATCTATCGTGAAAAATAAGGCCAAAATAAATACCAGAAAAAAAAAAACGTTAATTCGAATTTATAAGTTAAGACCTATCCTGGCAGGGTTGCGAAATTTGTTTAAAAGAGTTATCGCGGCCCTGGAACGCAAAGGGCATTAGGAGGAACATGGATGGGTTTTAGTCAGTAATAGTCTGACACCATGCTCCTCCTAATGCAGAAGGAGTCATTTGATGATATCCCACCCATAAAAAAATTGTACCTGTAATTGGCTGTCAATCAAATTTACTCTTGACCTGTTTATTTTAGGTGTAAATCCTCCATAGTATTTAAATAAAAATATTAAGTGAAACAATAAACCACTTTAACGTTAAGTCTTAAAGGTATTTAGTTATGCCAAAAAGCCATACTGAAAAACAAATCTCATATTTGTTATAAATCCCAGCTCAAACACTGCTCTCCAACATCGTCACATTTTATTTCAATTTTCTAGATCGCAGAGCAGGAACTTATCTTTAAACTTAAACTAGGCATCAAGAAGGCACCAAGACCTTAGCTTGTTGGTTTTTTTCTCCAACTTAGTATGCGTAGATAAAATCAATTAGGAATCGTAGTGGTGATTTGCTTAGTGGCGAGATCTGTACGAGCGGACACGTCCCGTGCGATGTCGTCCCGTTATCATCCCGGGATCGCGTGCAGGCGCATCACTAAATTGTGGTGAGCTTTTCGTTTATAGAATGTATTATATTATATTGTGCAATTTTCTTTAAACTTTGTGTGACAAATAGGGAATAATTATCAAGAATAAGGTAGTTTTCTCAAATATGCTATTTTTATGAACGCACGGAACAAATATTTGTATGAACTACAGATAGTTGTTCCGGGTCTAGCTGTTTGTGTATGTGAAATTGTATGTTTTTAAACGCACCCACGATACAGGAGAAATGTCTAGAGTGGGGCAACGTTTAAAAAAAAATCGAAGAGATTTTTCTTTAAAATCAAGTTCTCGAATAAAACAGATCTGTTCACCTTTCTACGGATATTATAAAGAGACGGTTGATGTTGCGTGGACTTCGAAATCATACTCCACCATTTGTAAGGTACATTATTTTACATGGATAAAGATATCTATTAATATATGTAACTGGTACTTGTCAAAGTCAATGATTAATGAAACTTGCTTGCACTTTTGCCCCTTGGGGCAGTAAAACATTCTGCACGCAGGCAAATCCACGGGCTATATTACTATTTATTTATAACCCAAGCCAATCCGGGGTGGGCCACTAATAGACGTAATAAAAGTAACCCACACAAACATGAAACCAGATCGCCCCAATGAAACAATAAAAGCGATTGTTAAAATAATATGAATGACCAAGGAAACCGTTTTGCAGACTTCCTATCAATAACCATTTGGTAAAATTAATATTATCCATCGATACAACGTCTCAATGACAGGCAGTTATTTAGACACGCACCATGAAAAATAAAAGTTATTTTCCTAAGTTACGCACTAGGTTCAAAACTTGTAGCGTTTGAATGCACGTTTATGAATATGAACCTTTATTTTTCGTAAAATTTAATATGTAAAGTGCCTTCAATTAAACGGTTCCACGTGTAATGATTACTTATTTTCTGCTTGAAAACATTTTTTTTAATACCTTAATGGCAAAGGCCTCCTCTAAATCTCTCCAACAACAATTAGAAACTTTAGAATAATTATCCTATTAATGTGCTACACTGTATCTACCATTTTATAATTTCCACATAATTTGCCGAGTTTTATTGTATTCGTGCTGCAAAGTTATAAAAGCAACTTTTATAAAACCCAGTGCGTAACC
Source organism: Mamestra configurata (assembly GCA_002192655.3). Taxonomy (NCBI): domain Eukaryota; kingdom Metazoa; phylum Arthropoda; class Insecta; order Lepidoptera; family Noctuidae; genus Mamestra; species Mamestra configurata. Next base: position 635,315 of record NDFZ01005445.1, read on the forward strand.
GCTCTCAATGTTACCAATTCCCAAACAATCGTGCTTCCATTAAACTGTCTGCTGACATCATTTTGAAGATCTATTCCAAAACGGTCTTAACTGGAGTTTGTCTACTTCAAACTTTATGTTTTATAGAAAGAACAATTGGACCGTTCGACATTTCTCGATTAGTAACAGACATATCAATACAAATCAATATCGCTTTCCTATTAAATCGTTTTGTTATCGATTCTAAAATATTGGTATTAGAAACGATCGATCGTTCGAAGACGTCTGGTATCGAATTTAATTGTTTATGATTATTATAATGATCTGTATTTACATATTTATATTGTATACTTCCTGCTTTATAACCTTAGTTCGGTACAAATGGTAGGAATTAAGTTATATGTGAATACAGCAACAAATGAACTCATTGATTTTAATGGAGATTCCCATGGGGTCAACCTTTGTCAGGATAGTTTGAGGCTTGGGTATTTCTAGATTTAAGAGACCAACACATAAATAACTTTCAGTAGAAATCTTAATCTAAGTTCCTGTATTTTGTAGCTACAAAAATTTCGCGCGATATTAATGTTCCTTAACTTCAGGATGTTCTCAACTAGCCTGCTCCATCTTAATTTCCTGAAGCAACAGAATCAACTGTGGCAACTACCAAAACAGCACGCCGCGTCAATGCAGCTCGACGAGTCCTGGAGAAATAATTGAAGTGTCTTACATTAGTCGGAAAACTGTGAGAGTGGGAAAAACATGATTTTCACTTCCCTCCCGCTCTTATCAGCTCTGTAGCCAATAAGCAAAAAGAAGGCAAATTTGAAGGCAGTTGTAAATGTAACACCGGCTGCGTTAAATTGAACACAGCTGCAAAAAACACTCTCTGTCTAGAACAGCCCCTGACCAGCTCTTTCACAAAGACCTCTTCTGCTACCTACTACTCACCATTCAATTCAACAAAAACTTAATACTTTTAAACAAACAGAACAGCGCACCAAATCCCCGTGCGCACCATAATCGTATGCGCAGCCCGTGATTTACAGGCGAGCAGCGGCGATGCTCGATAGCGGTTTACTTATTGTTACACCGCATTGATCGGCTAACGACGTATGCAGATACGAACATCTCGTATTTATGCGCTGTCACCCGCTTTTATTGCGATTCATGCCATTTTTGAGCACCTGTTTTTTGGTCTGCCTTCTTCGTAGGCTTCTTGGGTTATCGTCTTATCGCTGGCAAGTGTTGAGTATGGTCCATTCTTGAGATGCTGGTCCTTTTACACACTTGTGGTATTTGTCCTTATTCTTAGGTTTTCGGTTCGTCAGACTAATAAATCTGTGATGGTCTCTATGTTGAAAATAATTTATTCCTTGGTATGCTGGCTTTTACACACTTGTGCATTTCACCCTGATTTCAGATTGTTGATTCTTTTAGATTGCGACTTTCCTCTCAGCTAGGTTCACAAATTCACTATTCAGTGTTCAGCTTAGTTTATTCTTTGGATATTAACATCTTGTATTTATGCGTTGTCATTTATTGCCATTATTGAGCACTTGTGTTTTGATCTGGCTTCTTTTTGGGTTATCGCGTTATCGCTGGCAAGTATTGAATATGGACCATTCTTAAGATATGCAGGTCCTTTTACAAATTTGTGGCAGTTTCATCCTTTTTCTTATGATGTCGGTTCATCAGACTTGTGCATTTTCTATCTATGAGCTTCAAATATTCACTATAACGTGTTGAGCATAGTTCATTCCTCGGATGCTGCTCCTGAATGTCACAAGTGTATGAAACACTTGTGGCATTTTCACCCTTGCCATTTTCAGGCTGATGCTTGATCAGGCTTCTGACTTTCTTTTAAGACTCTCCTCTTTCCTCTGAGACCTTGGTTTCTTTTCGAAATTAGCTTAAACGACTAAAATGGAGTATGTCTTTTGATGGTGGCCATGTCTCTTTCGTTGTTTCTGTTTCTTTGAACCTATTCCACTACCTGTCATGATTTGATTGACACTTTTTGATAAATTATCAATTCAAATTGCTGAAACATTCGAAAACAAAACAAAAGAACGCACATATCGTTCTGTTCCTCTTAAATCTTTGCAAATCCCTGAACAATCATTAAGCGTATCATCCAACACGATCAAATCCTTTTTCAATTACCCACCGGCCAATTAAACTGAGATAAAACAATACACAGAAGCTTATTCTATTTTTTAAATCGGAAACACCGTCGTTTCAAGGCAAAGCTATAGGCCTTGTGGTAACAAAGATGCATTGTGAGTGCATCGTTCTTTGGAACAAATCCAATATTGTTGACTGTCTACTGTTAAGACAATCGCGACCTCCAAATTCCACATTTGAATTTCTGAAACATGACTTAGGACTTAAGAACCAATCTTTGAACTGCTCAAGTTTAAACTCCTCTGCCTTTAAATTAAGGTTCATTATTGATCGGAGGGGAGGTGGATTAAGTGCATCAAATATGCCAATTAGTTTTAAGCATTAAAAGGCCAGGATGGGCAGATCGACGCCATTGTTTCCCGACCTCGACAAAGAAAGACTCGATGACAAATCCCATGGTCTGGTCTGTCAAGGTTACTCTTGGTTGTTTACGGCCAAGTTTGGTTGCTTGTAGTAAATTATGTTTGATTGGTGTCTGATGCGTACGTGACGGGCTGGTTAGGCTACCGTGTGTACTAAGTGGGGTAAAATTTTTTGGGTGAACATTTTCGCACCGCTCATTATTTTCATGCTTTATTTTTTAACTTCTATTATTCTTTTAATTGAAGGAACTCCGCTAAAATTCAAACCAATGTTTTATAAATGTAAAAACAAAAGTGAGTTTGTTTATTCGATACGCTTCACACCTAAACTGCTGAACCAATAATGGTGATACAGGGATAGTAAAAAGTTGCCTATGACCTCCACTTGGAGACGGTTATAGACAATTTTTTTATAACTTAAATAAAACTTAACACGAGTAGAGCTGCGGGCGAAAGCTAGTAAGATTATAAAGGTGGTAGAATCCACCAGTTTTGTCAATGAAAAAAACCTATTTTCATCGGCAAACCACAACAGGTCACCCATTTCCCAAAGACTCCGATGACTCACTTCAATAAAGTATGTATTCCAAGCATTTGACCACGTTCAGTAAGGTTCCAAGTCGATGCAGTTCAGCGCACAAAGCACAAGTTCAACATTTACAGTATGTTAAAATCAAACAGGCGTACATGATAAACTGAATTAAAGAAGATAGGGACAATATTTTAGTTAATAGAAATATTAAAGTTTATAAGAACGATGAGTACCCAACACGACGAAAATACAAAAATTACGGGATATCATAATTCTTTATTCACACGAGATATCATAGTAAAAATTATAATATGGCCCATGTACAAAACTGAACATAATTTATAGTTGAGTTTTCTCCCAGTAAACGTGTGTGCGTATACAATTTGATATCCGGACAATCTTAAAGATTTGATTCAACGCCACCGAAAAAATTGCTATACGAATTCCTTTGGTATTTGTTGCGTATTAGCACACCATCCAATCTCAAGCTCAAATCAGAAGCGAAATTCTAGAACAAAATCGCAGTCCGTAAATAAAAGCACGTCTAAAACGACATACGGCGTAAAAATAATAACCTCATTTTGGGAGTTATGTGGCCTTTTGAGGTTGAAAAATTACGTACATAGAGGTTCGAGTGCCCATCTAGTTTTTAAGACATCTTCAAGCGTTTGACTGACTATTCACGTGACCATAGGACTGGCTTTTACTTCAGCGATACCATTCAATGTAGCAATCATGTCAGCTTTTTGAGCACTTCCAAAGTAGGAAGTGTTCTTTCCAATAACAGCGATACGAACAAATTTTTAGTTGCCGTATCAACATTTTCATCCATTTTCATGTTTTTGCTTGTACTTATTTTTTCCTTTTGTATCTTGCTTGTCGCTGACGTTACTGTCCATCTGCTGAGCAAACGCAAACTAAGTCCTTTCAGACATTCTTCTCTTCATTTATCTGCATTATTTTTAAATTGTTTGAGCTAAATATTAATGTCAAAGTCAAGTCCAAGGCTAAAGCCAAGTCCGTACTATACCAAGTCAAACCACAATGATATATTAGATTACGGGTGTCGTTTGTATGACACGACATTACATTGTACCGACGACCGCCGTACAATCACCCGTCCGTAACAAAGGATTTTACGATGAAATCGAAAGTATATGAGCTGAATTTTAACACCTACCTACAACCATTTTGTGCGTACTACAGGTACTTAACTGTGCCGTGGATTAGTCAGGGATTTTGACGAATTTGTTTAAGTGAATCGGAGCTTTTTCTTTGTCTTGCACATTGCCAATTGCGGCATGTTAGTTTTGCCGATGGATTGTTTTCGATTGTATTATTCATATTGTTACTACATATTTATTTAATTAAACTTAATGTACAACAGTGGTACATGGGCGGACGTAATTCATCAGGGCATTATCTATCAGTCAACCTTTGGGTTAAAAAGACTACACTGTGGTAGGTTTACAACAAATAAAATTTAAAATAGAATTATATATCATATAGCCAACTATGGTCGACGCCAGATAAATTTCCAATAACGACCATTGACCCACCTACATTTTTATTGACATACTTAATTCCGAAAACAGAAATAATGACATAAAGCTGATCTGAGTCGACATTCCGTGATCCTTAAAAAAATCTAGTTTTGAAAAACGATTCATAATTTATTGTCCAGGTACCTACGAAGAGATATTAAGGAAAGGGCAATGACCGCTATTGCGAATTTATGTGGCGTCGGTCATAGATATAATATTATGACAAACATATTGCATTGTATTGCATTTGTTTTTTGGTAAATTACTTTGTCTATTTCCAAAATGCCTACCTGGTGGCGCTGTCCGCTTATGGTTGCTATATTACTTTTGTGGGATCGTAATAGAGGGATATTTTCGAATGGTTGGATCATTCGATACATACAATTCTGCTTTCTAATAGCTTGGCAAATGTAATTCTTGAATTTACGTAATATTTTAATTAAAAAGAATAAAAGTGACACTATAAACTTATGTCAATAATATGTTACAAAATGAGCATCTCTGCCTTCTTTTATCCTACCTTCATATTAAACTTTTAGCAATAAAAAAACCTACTCATAATACACTCCACCTTTCCCCAAAAGAGATTAAAAGCACAAAAGTTCAGCAGCAGCCTCAACAAATAGATCAAGCAGTGCTCATTACTAAAAGGCCCTAATAGTTGCGGGCGGCCATTTTTTTTTTAAATAAACTACTATCAATGGTCATACGGTCTACATAGACAATAACTTCTTCTACGTCTATAACTGGCAAAGCTTTTACATTGTGTGGTAATTTAGTAACATGTAAGTTATCAACATTTTCGTCATTTACCTCTCTATCTTCGTACCTTTGTAGATACAATATAATACGTGCTTTAAACGTACGTACGTAAATATCTACTTACCTTTTAAGTCAGTACAATTTTATATTTTGTGCTTTTACCTTATTAAATTTCTAATAATAAAAATCCAAGCTACATTTCTACACAGCCGATTAAGCACAAAAGTTCAGTAGCAACCTCAACAAATAGATCACAGTGGTGCTCATTACCAAAAGGCGCTACTAGTTGCGCGCGGCGATAAGATCGCGCCGGCGCAGCGCGCGTAAATCACGATACCTATCGCGCTGTCCCTACATGAGGACCAGACCTAATTGTAGACGAATTTATAGAGCTTTGGGATTTAACTTGGGGAAATATTTGCTTTTATTTTGTCATTTAATAAATATATTTTGTCATATAATTTTAAGCTTTAAGTGTCTATTTCTGAGTCCGTTTGTAGGATACATGCCTGTAGTCTCGAATAAAATAGTATATATTCAGGTATTTAGAGCGTAAATCACGATACCTATCGCGGTGTCCCTACATGAGGACCAGACCTAAATGTAAAGACTTGATTTTGATTTTGAGACATAATTGAAAACGAATTTATAGAGCTTTAGGATTTCACTTAAGGTAATATTTGATTGAAACTTTCTTGATATAGCAATACGTTATAATGCCACTTTAAATGAACTGTATGCAGTCATACGTAACTTGTTTATCAATATTTATTAACAAACATGAACATTTTATATTTTAAATACTAATCTAACTATCTGCACTTCAAATAAATATTTCTAACTAAAATATGGTGTCGAAAAACTCGTCTGCATCGCTGTCTACTGGAAGTGAGCTCAAAAGACTTTATTTTCATTTGATGAATATTATATTCTTTCGTTTTCATTGAATTATAAACCTGAAAGTAACCATTGTTAAGATTCTACATAAGGCCTACACATATTGTAACATTTTGCCAATAGGAAAATATTCGCTTTTGTCATTATTTGGACGTAAGGACCAGACCTAATTGTAAAATAATTTATAGAGCTTTGGGATTCAACTTGGGGAAATATTAGTCTTAATTTTTCATTTTAATAAATACATTATTTCGTTTTCATCTTATACTAATCCGAATACAGGATAGGTATTTAGATTGCAAATCACGATATACCTATCGCGGTGTTCCTCATGAGGACCAGACTTAATTGTAGACGAAATTAACGAGGGGAAACAAATGGTTTTTATTTTCATTTAATAAAAATATTATTTCGTTTCCATCCTATACTAATCCTACCAATTATTATAAAGGCGAAAGTGAGTTTGCTGTCTGAACCGATTTTGATGAATATTGATATTTGTTTTGTTTTTTTTTTTTCGTGAAAATCTATATTTACGCAAGCAAGGTCGCGGGCTAAAGTTGGCAGTGAGATTCAACCTAAGGGTGATAAACCAATTAGGTACTATTTCAATTATACCTATCTAATTGGCAAAACATTAAATAGTAAAATACTCGGAAATCATAGGTAACCGCGGCCGAGTATTTAGGCCAGACAATTAATTCCAGTAGAATTTCTCGTTTTGTTTATTGTCACGATTCGGCTGGTAATAAATTGTTAGTTGTCATGGTAGGCTTTTTCTTTAAAAACATGTTATTAACCAAAGTACAAAATTAATTGTATTTATCGACCTTCGATTTCTAAAGACAACCCAGCGTGACCACGAACACACCATTATTAATAAATCGATACTATTATATTAAAAACAACGGCGTTCCCAAATATCTAATTTCTAAAAACACTTGTATCTTACTATCGGTCTGCCATATCCTCACTGATATATCAAGTTAATATCTCCAAATTTGTCAAAGGGACAGTCGATTTTTAAGACAAAATATCAATGGTGAACGAACTTTCTACAATAAATTTAATTCACACCATATCACAATTTATTCTTTATCTAATCACAAGAACAATATTTCCGAAAACTATAGATTGATATTTGATTTCACTGGTCAATAAAACATCTGGGTATACATAAAGAAATGTCATAAATTGATTAACAAATCAATATATAATCTTCATTCATGCTGTGAAAAGAATATATTCAAGGGATCTTAAACCTTATGTGACAGTTAATAAAGATTTTAGAAATGTGGGTGTACCCATGTAAGGTTTATGAAATAATAAATAAAATATGGGTGTGAATAAAGAAAGCAGTAAAGCATATCGCACATTTAGGCTCTAATATGGTGACAAAACTGTGTTTGGCACTTACAATTCAGAAATGGAGGGCAAAGTACTAAAATTCGACTTTCTCTATACGTTTTTGGCATTATATTGTGATTTATGGTTGATACTTTTTAATTTTTTAAAGGAAGGTACGTCGAGATTTATGACCTAACACTGCGTGAGTCAGGTGCTGGTTCGCAACTTGACTTGTGTACCTTTCAATATCTTAAGGTACTGCGAATTTCATGTTAAAATGCTCAGTGCCATCATATGGTATCTTCTTTCACTGCGCAAGTGCTTCTACAGCGTTTTTCAGAAGTGCGTGCTCACATTTCAGGGTTATGTATCTACAACGTGTAACAGAATAAACGCAATATCTCTTAAGGGGTCATTGTACTCATCAATATGCACGTTAACAACTTTTACTATGGGACCAACACAGAAATCGCGAAAAAAAAAACGACTCCCTCATACATTTCTGTGCGCATAACTTGACAAAACAGGCAGGTAGGCATTTAATATAATTTTGTCAGGTATCTAAACTTATATCTACCTATCTAAACTTATATTAAAAAAGTTATGTTGATTGTTTGTTCGTAGGAGGTAATTTTCTAGGAGTACTGATCTATTTGAAAACGATTTAATTGGTGATTTTTTTATTCAAGAAAGCTACATTATCAGTGATCAGTTTAACTAGATTAACAGATCCGGTTCCTGTTGGATAGGCTAAGCGGGAGTAGAGCCGCGCGGAAAAGCCAGGTCTACAATAAAGTACTACTACCAACCTGTGTATTAATATGGGATTTCCTTCATGCTAATTTTCGTCAATACATTTGAGGTTCATCGCACGGCAATCAGCAACTAGATATTTATTTTATTGCCTTTTATTAATAAGATCACGCTTACAATATCGAATGATCAAATCGATACGATACCAACCATTTTTACTGACTCTTGTACACACTAAGGAGGAATACAGAAGGCTTGAAGCGATGTAAAAAATAATAGTAATAAACGAGAACAACTCACTTGTAAAATGGGAGTGAGAATATTTTATTTACAGCTAGCTAAAGTGGCTGTAGCCAAAATTAAATTCTTTCAAAGCAATGGCAACTGTCAAAATTTCATGATATTATCCGATTGTGGTCAATCGTATAATATCATGAAATTTTGATAGTGACATGTTTGTAGCGCATGTCAGCAAATGTCAGTTCCTAAAAGCATCTTCCAAACATACTCCAAAGACTCTCTCATTGTTGTCCAAAAAAAAATGTCACTTTACTCTTTTAACACGACACAAGCTCTAAATACTTTCATTATACCATTTAAATCTTTCGTTATTCGTTGTACTATCAAATACATCAATATGTCATGAATTAAGCTAATATTTTCTAGGTATGTCATAGCGACGCGTATTTAAAAATAGAATTGTTTTTTCTTTCAGCTTTCTACGTGCCTGCTCCGGTTTCATATGCTGCACAAAGTGGTCCTTCGGGACACCTCTGTCTAATGCATTTTTATGTTAAACGCCTCTTCCATGTACCCGAGGCCAACTCGAGCATATTTCATAAAACAAATTGTGATACCCATTGTAATTTGAGAGATATTTCAGCTAGCGTACCCTTAAACATCGATTTGTAGTCGATAGAATCGGAATTATATCGATTCAATTTGAAAGTTGCTCGATATGAATTTTTTGGTGATATTTTAGAATTAAATTCGTTAGTGATTGCTACTGAATTAATTTTTGAGTTCAACGAATAAGTAATTTAAGTCACGATGGTACTTTTGTTACATTTTTGGTTAGGATTAAGGTCACAAACATAACCTAAATACCGGTAACACCGTTCTACCAATCGATTTTTTACGTAGTCAATTTCACGCATTCTTTAGCAGGTTTTCCGCCGGAGTCTGTGTTTCCGAATAGCTAGAACCTGGGGATATTTAAGTTAAGACTGAAAAGATTACTTCTAGGCAAGCGGGATCCATCATCGACCACATTATCGCTTTCCATCAGGTGGGTAGGTGTTCAAACGCAAGCCCATCGTTAAGTAATAAAAAAAAGATTCAAGAGATGTCCTCCATTCGAAAAACTATCGATACCAGAATCGATATTCCCATCAATATTGATAAACCACTCATTTCCTCATATGTTAATAAGACGGTTTTAATATCAATAGTTTATGTTGTACCCAACACCGCCATTGGCACCTGTGTGGTCGTTGCTTCTTTGTTTTCAACCCATATAACAATATCTCCTTGTTATTTATTCGATATTTAGATAAAAATGATACTTGATTGTTGTTAAAGTTAAATAGTTGTTATTGTTTTGTTAAAGTTTTGTTGAAAGTTATAATAAATCGTGTAGGTTATTGTTATTAAGTGCTTTTGACCCCCAATGGGTAATGAGTGATTTTTATGATCTGAAACGGTGATTTTACGTCAGTCTTGGCATGTAGTAGTTGCATCAGCGTTTGAATTATTCCACTACAGGGTGAAGCCTTTTTTATGCTAATCAGCAACGATCGATATACGCTACGTGTGCAGTTTTTTTTTTTTGAGTGACGTCGCGCAGTTCAACCCGAGGTTGTCAACTGCTTAACCGGGCCTGCCTGTGGTGGCCTCCATATAAATATTAAAGACTCCAGCCAGGGCTTATATTTTTTTTTTTCAATATACGAGTATAAATAAATAAATAATAATCATTTTATTATCAGGCTACTGAGGCCCATAGACACAATACACATAATAATCTTAAACAATAATAAACTAATACATATTAATATACCTTATTAAACTATTGCACACGAAGTACTGTCCACTGACCAAAGGTCTCCCCCTCTTCCCTATATCTGTAAACTGAGGGTTAAAGATTTCAGACCATGTTTCTGTAATTCGCTCATCTCTCTCTGTAAGTTATAGGACTGTAAGTGTTATTTTCTTTATATTTATTTTATAGTTTTTAGGGTTCCGCACCTCAAAAAGAAAAAAACGGTACCCGTATAGGATCACTTTGTTGTCCGTGCGTCCGTCTGTCTATCTGTCAAGACCCTTTATCTCGGGAACGCGTGGAGGTTGAAATTAAAACCATATACTCAGGTCTACAGTCACTTGAAGCTGTGAAAAAATCAAACTTCTAAGTTAACGTAAAAAAAGAGATACGGGCCGTTTATTCCGTAAAAACGTACATATCGACACTTTCAAGGGAATAAAAATTTATAGGGTACTTCCCGCTGATCTAGATTCATGAAATTTGGCAAGAAGATAGAGAAGAGTCTGAAAACTGGAATTTATTGTTTTATCATATAAAAAACATTTTTACGATTATAAATTTACTACTATTATTTTTTTAAGAATTGACCGTGACGTACATTCATGTATGGAGAACATTTTTTTTTTTCATAACACACCACCTTCAACCCACACGCCTCTCTGAACCAAATTGCTCACGGAAATCGGCCCACAAATCAAGTACCCTAAACCAGATACCAAAACAATTCGAAAACGATTCAAGACCAATTTTCTGTATCTAATTTGTCTGCCTTCTCATCCTGGTGTTCGTCGATTAATCCGGGCTGATTTCGTAAACACACACCACGGAAACTTTCCACTCAGAAACGAAGACACTGGGTCTTATTATATGAGTATTAAGGGTGATTTTATAGTTTTTGAGTGGCAAAGTTCACTTGGTTAATTTGTATGGGTGTTGTCAACAGAATATTTTTCAAATGTACGTATATATTTCGGTTTTTATAACATCCATGTTTCGACACGATCGCTAATGCTTGTAATCAATTTGATGGTCTCACATTTGACATTGGGCTTCGAATTGTTTTGATAACATTCGACTCGGAATATGGATAATGGGAGTATGAGAAATGTGTGAAATTATTGGATTTATTGACTGGACGTGGGAACCGTGAGGTTTACTAAATAGTCGGATAATCCGACTATTTAGTATTATAATTCTGCATAATTATAATTATAATTCATAAAATATAATTCTGCATAGATAAATGAAGTGTTCAGTATGGTGTCAGACGAAAAAGAATAGCACCATCCCATCACTTCCCGTGGGTGTCGTAAGAGCCGACTAAGGGACTCACCAGAAAATAGGGAGCAGCATTCTCTGTGCATTGCAACAGCTACACTGCGATCGCCAACCCGCCTGCCAAGTGTGGCGATTATGGCAAACGGTCCCTTTGGGGGAGGCCTATGTCCAGCAGTGGACGTTTTTCGGCTGATATGATGATGATGATGAGATAAATGAAGCATGGTAGAGGCCGATTACAGTTTATATTAACTCAGGCTACAGATTTAATTAAGTACTAAGCAATTTACGGTGTGTTTTAGCTTTTTACCGTTTGAAAGCGTTTTGAATTTACGCTTACCATCATACTCTTGAGCTAACGATTATATAATAAAATAATATTGCGTTGAAAACTCGTGTGACATCACTTACCCAAGTCTTGCCAAGAACTACCGTGTTACGGTGTACGTGTTAGTTCTTGGCAAGACTGGAGTCAAATTAACTGGCTTCTGACAAACCGTAACGACCGCCAAAGATCTACAAATGACAGCCGGGACCAACGGCTTAACGTGCTTTCTGAGGCACGGAAGAAATTCGGTATGTTAAGATGGTCACCCATCCATAGAACAAGTTACCCAGTTAATGGGTTTTGGAGGTCTGGTAGGCAACCGCTCCACATAAAATACTGATATTGATGAATCCGGTTCGACTGGAAGTCGACCCCATCGGGGAAAAGGCTAGGCAGATGATGATTCATAATATGTGTCTATCGGAAATAGAATGACAATAACACCTTAATTAGACTACACTAACCTTCATACACCAAGGAAACCAAAAGCGAACTAAACAAAACAAACAAACAATAATTATGATAATAAAAAAACGTTCACAGCGGGGGTCCGTGCTAAGGCTGGGCGCACACTGGACTGTATCGACGGCGGCGCTAATTGAACCGCTCAATTGAGCGCATTAGGCAAGGGCGAGATTAACGCGGATGGAAGGACTGTGTCCAGTGTTATACGATACGAGAAATGGAAATTTGCTGATGGGTATGATGGAGGAGGAAAGATAGAGTTTGATGATCCTCGGTAAACACGCAAGTTAAGGTGAGTAAGATTTATAGCGAAATAAGATGATAGTATTTTCTTTTTCTGTTAACAAATCGGGCAATGTGCAACAGGACTGCATGGGAAATACTAGAATCAAGGCAGATGCATGTCGTGCCAACTGTTTCTGAATTATGTCGCTTCTGTGCTACCTGCTTTTAATTAAGTTTACTTTTATTTGTACCTACATTGTGTGTGCCAAATAAACTAGTTTTATTTCTTACCTTTTTTCTATTTTACTCAATTCTCTGTATCCACAGTCCACTTTGTCCGTAGTCCGTAGGAATTTGTGGTTTAGTACATGTGCTTTTTAGTGTAGTGAAACTGAGTGTTTTTGTACCCACAGTGGAAACCCACCCTAACAATCACGCCCACGCATTGGTTTTTGTATTAATATCTTATAATTGTGGTCCGTCGCGTTACCTTACATTAAACATTAATTGTTGCTTATGTGGGAATGTTATACATTGTTAATATGATATATTTTATACATTACCTCGGCTATTGACTTGTTTATCTTTGAAACTACAAAAAAATATGGTAAGTTAGTTAAAAATATGAAGAAATATAATTGTTGAATGATTTATTTGAGAATACGTTAATACTTGTACTTAAATTAACAACGTATTTGTAAAGTAATTAAAACTCGATACTTTTATTTATCTTATAATTTATTGTACACCTCATAACATACTCACTGGCTTCGTTCTAACTTGCTTTCGTTTATATCACCAATCGTTAGTCCGGTTAAGCAGTAACCAGCCTTAGTGTGCTGAACTACGAGTGGTCATAGTCAAAAAAAAAAACTATCGTTTATTACACTAGTCAACAAGATTTTGTCACAAGGAATTTGCTTACTAATTGCGAATTACCTACCTACCCTTATTCCAAAATCATATTTATTTTGTTTTAATCAGGTCTAGTTTTTGTGTTACAGCTACTACCAGTAACATAATTTTTCCTTAAGCTTGTTAATTCCGATTTCTTTTATTTTTCAATAAAGTAGCTGTTATTTCAGTTTACTGAGTTATTTTATGCTTTTATAATGTAGAAAAAGTGTTCAAATGATTCTGTCAAGTTTCTTTATATTTATGGTGAAATTATTTTTATAACTCAAAAAAAAATTCTGCACCATGACATTTAAAACAAAAACGTGAGCTTTATTTTGGCATTTTTTAATATAAAAGGATAGTTGAGTATACTGACGTGCCATCTGCTACACAACTAATCCTTTAATATGATAACGTGCCTGTATTAGAATCACCTGAAAACTTCAGTTTTCGTCTCAAAGCACCACTTCAAAATCAGATGACAGGAAAACTGTTCGTGTCTCAATAATTCTAATTTCAGTTCTATGATACTTAAGCATGTTCTTAACATAATTAGTTAAAAAAAATCTTGTGACACACAAAAAGTGTTTTTTTGTTGACCAGTGTTATCTGAAAATTAGATTGCCCAAGTTCAGCAGCAAAAGACATTAATAGCAGCGGTACTATTCAGTAAAAATCTCGCCGTATTAACTTAGGCGAAGTGAACATGAAGTGAATTATCGATCCATGCAAGATAGAATGACAGATCACTTCAAACGTGAGCTTGTAACCTAAGTTCTAACGTTGATTTTTTTTTCAGAATAGCACTGCAGATCATATTGGTAATTTATTCAAATTTTGGCCTACCTCCGATATTCGAATAAATAATTTGTTAAACTCCACATTAGTATTTTTTTATTGGCATTAAACTAAATTTTGACAAAGACAAAGACAAAGTCAAAGTCAATTCATTTATTTCAACTAGACCATTAAAAGGCACTCTTGAACGTCAAATTTACAGTTTAAAATTAAAATGTAAGTGACTCTAGTTGTCCATTCGCAAAAAGTAGATTCTCACACCGTTCTATTAACGTTTTCTTAAAAATAAATAAATAGTAGTAGTAAAAATATTGTAATTAATATTGAAATAACAGAAACCTCACCTGAAATAATCCTTTTGTCTGCCCCAAGACTCACAAAGCCAACCAAAACAACAACCTTACTAACAAAACATCTCATCAAAAATTTAAATCAGAATCCGTTACAGTGACATTACTCCGAACAATACGATTGCTCAAGATGACATTCACACATGACCTCGCCGCAGCCTTGCACTAAATTGTAATCATGCCTTAATTATTACATTATCATCGTTATGTCACATACAATAATCTTCTCACGACCTGCCTTTGTTGTCAGACCTTCAGATACCTGATATAGTTAAAAGAACAATGGTTCTGATAAGAGTTTGGGATAGTTGACATTTGTATTTGATTAAATTTTTTGATTATTTATTTGCATATATTGTGTGTGGTGACACCTAAGACTTTATCGCACTTGTATTATTCAGTAAATGGTTGTAACTGTAAATTTTAGGCACGTTGTGTTGTGTGGTATAATTCCCCTGAACAAATTCAGAGTTTCTTACGGCCGGTTTCAATTAATTACCTTTAATAACCAACAGTAGCTAAAATGTCATGTTTAAAAGGGAAACATGACGTTTCAGCTACTGTTGGTAGCTAATTTGTCAGTTGATCAAAGGTAGAGTCGTTATTGAGACCGGCCGTTAGTCCATCATGGCGATGGAAATCTGTAAGTCTGCGCAAGTCCTATAACAACGAGATAAGCTGTAGACTGTTCGTCTCCACATCTGGAGGAGCATCACGCAATTTTTACACTTCTCTAATTTTAAAATTAATCTCCATTGCAAAGATACAAGGTCCATATTCACATTAAAAAGGGTACAAACTA
Organism: Mamestra configurata; assembly: GCA_002192655.3. Classification (NCBI taxonomy): domain Eukaryota; kingdom Metazoa; phylum Arthropoda; class Insecta; order Lepidoptera; family Noctuidae; genus Mamestra; species Mamestra configurata. The sequence continues at coordinate 650,865 of NDFZ01005445.1, forward strand.
ATAAATTTGGTTAATTTTTCCTATTGTACCTCTCTCTAACTATCGACTTTCAAAAACTCTATCATCGATTTATCTTTAAATCTTTAGCCCTCGTGCTTCGTGCTGCATTTTCAGCAACTTTAGTCAAAGTCAGTTCATTTATTTCAACTAGACCATTAAAAGGCACTTTTGAACGTCAAATTTACAGTTTGAAATTAAAATATTAGTGGCTCTAGTTGTCCATTCGCAAAAAGTAGATTCTTTAAGGAGAAGAACAGACAAGAAACTCCATAGTTACTCTTTTTTAAGATCGATTAACCCCGGTGAACTGAATTCTATTTTTATAAGTGTTTTCCACTTACTTATATACCACGCAGTACTAACTTCTTTTGTCATTATAATCAGTTGGTATCAGGCAAGTCCTATTGTTTTTGCCTACCTTGAAAAATACTTAAAAATACTCTAGCATCTGAAGTATTTAGGTTACAATACAATCCACATTATAACAAGATAGTGTTTAGTTCGCACATAAATAAAATGTCCGCTGTCTTGTCTAGACATTTTGTTGATTCATTAAAATACTTTTGGTTTTCATAATCTACTTTAATGTTAAAATTATTTGGGTTCTGTTACACACTGGGATTTTGTTGGTTTAATGCAAACTTTGGTTAAATCTTTACATACATCTTCAGTTATTTAAAAGCGAAAGTGTATCTGTTTGCTTTTTACGCCAAAATCGCTGAACCAATTTTGATGAATTTTGGTACGTGGATTGATGCGACCTTGGAAAAGGCTACTTTAGCGTGAACTTAAGATAGTTTTAAATATTTTTGATTCTTATATTGACAATTTTTTCAAGGATAACAACTATATTATACATGAATTTAATAGCGAGCCTTCGTGGTTCAGACAAAACATGACGCATCATCTTTTCTGCTAAAAGAAGTAAGAATTTTCTTGAAACAATAAAAATACCCAGTAATTTCCGGATGCACACATGATGGTTTCATGGTGCACAGCTCATAATCTGCCTAGCCTTTTCCCAACTATATTGGGGTCGGCTTCCAGTCAAACCAGATTCAGCTGAATACCAGTATTTTACCAGACCTCCACAACCCATTAACTTGGTAACACGGTAGTTCTTGGCAAGACTGGAGTCAGATTTACCGGCTGACAATCCGTAACGACTGCCAAAGATCTACAAATGACAGCCGGGACCAACAGCTTAACGTCCTTTCCGAGACACGGAGGAAACTCGGTATGTTAAGACGGTCACCCATCCACAGACCGACCTTGGCAAGCGTTGCTTAACCTTGAAGATCGACCCGTGCAGCTGTTATTATTTAGCCACGAGCTCCTCATGATACACAGCACGCCGTTCTAAAATTAGTCCAAAGCCGAAAATAAACCAATAATATTAAATTTAAAAAATATTAAGTATATATATAGTTTATAAACCACTATTAACACGCTGATGTCTCCTAGACTCCTCGAGGCGAAACTGTGCCGGTTGCGTACGAATGAAAACACAAGCAGTTAACAGCCCGGATCAGCTCCCACGTACATTATACATAATAATGCGAACAAAAAAGCCATGCTCAGCGATCTGCAGATATCTTTATGACCTACATTAGTTTGTTAGGACCTTGAAACAGCTCTCATTACATCCTAACATGTAATTAATAGTGATTTTTAAATAATGACTACCTACTTGTGTTTTGTTTTAGGGCTCCGTGTGGAAATGTAAGTGAACGTTTGCGAGACATCTTATTGGACAAAAGGACTTTACTCGATATATTCATTATAAATTATTATCTGTTTATGTACAACTAACTATTACTATAAATATGTCACCGGAAAATTGCAAACGCTGTAAGATTGTAAATTATCGCATAAAAGTGTAAACTATGTTTTCTTAATAGGACCCGGATATATTGGAAACTATATTGAATGGGATTTGGATATATTGAATCGAATAAAGATTTATTATAATCTTACGGAGTTATATATTATATATATAATAGATAATTTTCCGGTGACATATACACTTCAATAAAAACTCTTAACTTACTAAAATGATACGAAGCAGACACAGTCCGCAACTCCGCTCCGCACTACCTCGCTCCGCATCAATAGCAGACCTTAGCACCAATGAGATCTATTAATATCTTACGTCAGGAGATGGTTCTTTTGACGTAAGATAGAGGAGGAGAAAAAATGCAGAGGGATTTCAAAGGTAATAAAACTTTTAATACTGCTTAATTATTTCATTTAGTTTCAATGGACTCAACGTTAAACGCTAAAAAAACCGTTAAAAAATAACAAACAGTGCACTTTTGGTAGAATAATTTCGAATTTTAAATTAATTCACACAGGGCTAGATGATATTCCTTCGCCCAGTAAATGATGTATTTTAGCTGAAGTGAAAGTTGCAATAGTTAAGTCGATCAATTTATTAAATAATTTCGAATTTATTTATCTTCACATATATTCATGTTAATAGTTTTTATTAATTTATTTATGTTAGTTTTTAATTTATTTTACTTTTTGTTTGTCTTGTGCGAGTCCTAAATAAACATTATTTTTTCTTTACCAAATAAATTATGTACGGATCACCAAACACATAGTCTCAACCGACACTTGCCAATTTTTGTTTAGTTTTCCGACCAAAAATCCCCTTCAAAGCAACGTTTGGGAAAAATCATTCGACCTCGCAAAGACGTTATTTACTCGGGCGATCAAAACTTGTGATAATTAATGATTATGTACATTTTGTGCATGAGTTTGTATGTACCTATGTAATTAACAAATGATAACAAAATACTGTGTCCGGATTCGGTTACGATTGATTTTTTTATTCCAGATGAGGTCAATGGCGGAAGATTCTTCTTCTAATTAAGTAGGAAGCTGGGCAGTGGTTATCTATACTAATATAATAAACCTGAAGAGTTTGTTTGTTTGTTTGAACACGATCATCTCTGGAACTACCACCAGTCGGATTTGGAAAATTATTTTTGTATAGGTATGATAGCCACATTCATGAAAAAGGCTATAAGGCTATACGGGAACGGGGAAAAAATACTACTAGCGATAAGCGCGAACGAAGTCTCGGGCAAAAGCTAGTTATAGATATGCGTGGAACGCACCTTGGCTTTTTTTTTTTTTTTTAAGGATGGGAATTCATCAAATGACTTCTTCCGCTCCGGGTGTCAGACTCTTACTGACTAAAACCCATCCGTGTTCCTTCTAAAGCCCTTTGCGTTCCAGGGCCGCGGTGACTCTTTCGAACAAATTCCGCAACCCTGGCAGGCTTTGGCCCTAGCGGGCCCCTTCTTTTATGCTGACATCTCTTTGAGGCGCGCGTGAAACACAACGCGCCATCAACGCATCTAGGCTTACGGATTGGAGATGGTTTACTAATGATAAGCATAAAATATATTGGCACAATTTACATTGGCATAAAGAAATTCAGCATAATGATCATTACGCATAATATTATTAGGCATAAATGTTTTGCCATAATGCTTGTTGCCATAAATACTGCTAGCATAATAATAATGAAGTATAATTTTATAAAGCATAATGTTATAAACGCATAATGTTTACCACCTGCGCTAAGATATTTCGACGGAGCCTATTTCTGAGTGGTTTTAAAAAAAAATAACCACGAAGGCTAAGGCCTAACCTATCCGAGTCAGGGTACTCTGAGTCGGGGTGTTAACCATGATGACGTTTTTTATATATATTCAACGTTAGACCGTGAATATTAGACGAATAAATATTATGCCTTTAAATTTATGCAACTCCAACTTATGCCAAAACATATTAGACTAAATGATAGTTATGCTAACCTTTGCATTATGTCAAATCATTATTATGTAGCAGTATTATTATGCTAATAAATGTTATGCGAAAACGTTATGCCAAACTATATTATGCCATAAAATTTTCTGCCAAGAGGGGTACTACCATTGGGGATCACATTATGCCCATTCGCTCTTTTCTACTTTTATTATAACACTGAAAAAAGTCTCTAAACGCAATTTCTGGCTATTTTGAGGAAATACTGACATTTCTATACATCAAACTTTACTATCGTGAAGATCTTAAAATATAAATCTGAAAATAATAGAAATATAGTGTTCTTGCCAAAAGTAGAGATACAAAAAGGAAGGTTTTTCTTAATAACCACCAAACGGATCAAAGGGGTTGAAGTATACATGAAAGCAAGCTATTGGCAACAATAAGTCTTAACCTACTTATACAACTATTAATAAAAGTTTGTATATTTAGATGGATAGAGATGGGTAGACATCATCGTTGCCATCACTCGCTGGTGGGACCTGCATTAAGATGCCAGTCTATTGACGCGGAGCGAGGCAGTGGAGCGGAGCAACGGAGTAATGCGGAGCGGAGTTGCGGACTGTGCCGAGGTCACGTGACGAGTTATTTGAGCGGGCTGCTGGTTTTTTCCGCTTCTCCGCTCCGCTGCCTTGCTCCGCTTCCCGGTTTTGTATGAATTTTTAAACTATTTATTTCGGAAATCCCTGTCCACTGAATTGAAATGGAGATATCATGCAATTCCATTGGTTAATTGGTTAATTTTATAGATTTATTACAGTGGACAGTCAGAATAAGGATGGCGAGCGGATGGTTAGTACAAGAAAAGAGACGTCTAATACCCAGGAATGGGCAAAGTCAGACTTGTGGATGGTGATGAGGATGAACGGCTGAACGAATTTGGGCATTTGAAACCGAGCTGATTTTTTTGCCCTGGTAACCTCTGTCTATGTCCTGGTAACCTCTGTCGGCTCTATCAAGAGCTAGCAACACATGTACGTAACACTAATTGACACTGAAGGTAACCTATGACTCATTCCACACGTCAATTAATAAAAACTAAACAATGGCACGGCTATGAATATTAATATTACACAATGTGGAGTAAATTAGCACACACATATACTTGTATTAAGTGTTATTATATACATAATATATGATAAAGTTAGTGTTGTGTGAGTATCCAACAGGAACTGTTTCGCACAAAATAAATTATATTGTGATTTTTTGGCACGTGTAACTTTAGGTACAGTTACGTAAATTGACATCTTACATTTTGTTTTTCTAACTTGGAGTTCATAAGCTATCAATTTTACGTACATTTTCCAAAACATGATTCTTATTACACTTTTTTTAAATATCAAGTATTTATGCAATCTACACACCAGAGACAAAAATAAAACAATGTAAGGTTATTTATTAAACAAGATTTTATTATTTCTTAATAAATAAAAATAATAAAAAAATATAAAATGTACAAAAAGTACACATAAGTAATTAAAGTAACAAACAACTATAATATTTTATTATAGGTTGTATAAAAGAGTGGTGTATCTATTTTTGGTATACAATAAAGTATATTCTATCTATTACATTGTCTGGGATAGGCCTCAAGCTAAGCTTTCTGTTTAAAATATTATAGTGGTCTTTTCACGTCCGTATAAGTATAAGTTTTGTAAGCTGTTTTTTTTTTGTATTTATGATGTTAAATAGTTTAAACCAAAGTACGGGAGTATTTAACACAAATTAATAAAGCTGACTGTACATTTGCACGAGCGTAACAAAGTGACATTGCACCAGTTCCTATATATTTTAAATACAATCGTATCATTGTGTAGGTAAATCTAAACACGTATAAAAATCTGTATCTATTTTTTGTTTTTCTTTTTATATATTTTTTTTATTTGAGATAAGTTTGCTCTTGTCTCTAGTCTAGGTCAGAGATGACAGAGACAAAGTTGACGTTGGAGCAAGCTACCCAGAAGAAGCCGTAATAGAGAAGATTATCTTAAATCAGTAATATTATCTGATGACAAAATGATAAGCCCTCTGGCGCCGTCAGTGCGGCCAGCAAATTAAAACTAAAAATATTAAAGGCTCTTAAGATTTCCTTACGTGAAACGTGCACCCATCATATGCGAGTGCAACTCAGACCAGCATTGAAACATCCAGGCAGCAAAGACTTATTCATTACCAAGAACTCCACACACATTTTCCACAATTTACCGTTAAAAATGTAGCCCAAACAAGACAATATATCACAGGCACAGAGCGCTCAAGCGAGCCTTCCACATACCAGCAATAAACCTCGGTACACACCTTACGACTAGTCGTGTGTCATCCAGGAAACGCCGACTGCGACCGACAATGTATCTTTCTATTCACCTCTGGAACGGTTTATAGTTTTTCCTGCAAGTTCGATTGCGGATGGTGTGGACTTGGCTTTGGAACTTATTTTCAAATATAGAGGCTGTTCTGTCGGGAATCCTTAACCTTTTGAACGCCAGAGCACAAACGCATCGGCGTGTCCCCGACGCCAAGCCACAAATTCGCCGTACTTTTTGTCACATATTTGTGACGTTTGGCGTACAGGGCATGTGCTTGCTTATCATGTATACGTGACAATGGCGTTCAAAAGGTTAAATCTTTCAAGAAACAATTGCACGAGTGAAGAAAAATTGAAAAAGTTCCCATAAGGGTTCTGTTTTTCACACAGACGTTCGAAACCCTTAAAAAAGAACAAAACCAAAATTCAAATCTTTCTCCAAACAGCCAATGTTTTCTTAGTTACAGACATTAATTTGACACCCCGAGACACACAGCAAATAACAAACCAATATTATCTTTCAATCGACGCACAAGTTAAGTCTTCTGCGTAACCTCTACCTACAAATAATTTTGGTCCCTTGACTAGAGCTAGAAAATTGGCCGCTTTTTAAATAACGAAATAACTAGTAACACACGATACTTTTTTACCCCAAGTCCACACACATCGCGCTAAGGTTCACGTAAACTCGAAAACTCGTAACGTTTGCAATAAACCATTTAGTGAGCACACGTTAAGTCTCCCTTACAACTGAACCTAGCTCTGATACCAGCAAGTACCCGTAAGGCCTCGTATCCACAGCTCGACCAATAAGGACCACAACAAGCCTTAATATAATAACTTCCTTACAGCGAACTTTTGTGTTAAAAATGGCGGTACAGAACTTCTATCGCAATAAATACCGCCATTTTCCATTTGGTCGCTCGTCAATATACTATACATGGACTTCTCAATATACCTAATAGCTATATGAAATGGTATGGATAAAATTACTATTTCACCTCACAAACTAGGAAAGATTCTGGTTGTATTCAATAATTTTCAATACCGCTATTCCACTGAAAATGCATTAATACTTTTTTCACGTCAGTGCGCCAACCTCATTTTTAGAATAATCGCATTGGACAGAACGACGACTGCAATAAAAAAAAAACTTTTTAAAATTTTCTTCTCTTCATTCAATTCACGTTTCATCATTTTGGTTTGTTTTCTGATAAAATCGTAAGAAATCATAAAATATGAGCAATTCATCTGCAGTGTTAATGCAAGCGATACATTATGCCAAATTGAGTTTTCTTCCGAAAAAATCGCGCGTAAAGTACATAAAAGCGTATAGGTACAATTAGTTCAATGCATGGATAATGCATGTATACACATTCTAAAGGCGCAAAAACATTTTGGGAGACTATAATGCTATCACTTAAGAGTCTCTGAAAACGTATAGGTAAGCTTTACTTCATGTTGCGGAATTTGTTCAAAAGAGTCACCGCAGCCCTGAAACGCAAAGGGCTTTAGAAGGAACACGGATGGGTTTTAGTCATATTTTGATGTTTTCACATGCATCCTTAAAAAAAAAACTGGTTGCACTCCGGGAGTGCCGTCAGAAGTGAAAACTTGAAAATTAACGTTGTGCATTTTTGATATTTTGCCGATATAAAATATATTCATTTTGCGGCGGTCTACTCTCCCTCCGTCTTATGAATTTTCGATCAGGTCACGTGTCCTGACGCGAGTTGAACATTTTTTACCTGTCCCAAAAAGTGCACAACGCCGCTAATGAAGTTTTCACTTCAAAAAACTATTCTTCATTGAACTTTCTAAAACAAGAAAATCAAGCACACTTTGGAGTATTTATTCGATGCTAAAAGGCAAGATCAAAACAAAAAATTAAATACACATAGAATAATATTCAAAACAATTGGCAATTTCAAAGAAAGTTAAGCGCAATGTTACTCTGCGTCTCATACGAGTATCTTTAAGACACTCGCTACAATCAGGTTTCAATACAAATACTCTCGCCAACTAAACACTTTGCAGCCTTGCATAACAAATACATAACTATTTCTTATCACCATGCAACTCAAAGGATAGGTCACAGTGACATAGACCATAATTATCGTTTTTAGGGAACCTGAAAACCATAAAAATGACATCGGTGACGCAAAATTGGAAAATTATTGTCGGCGCTATCATGGCTTTTCATTTCAAGCAACCACGAAAACGACTCCCATCACCCCTGACATAAAAAAACACGGTCAACGGACAAAGGAGGTCCATTTAATTCGAATCTCTTTAGCGTACAACTAATTTTACAACAACTCAGTCCAATGTTTGCAATTTTAATATCACACCGAAACGGATAAATTGTTGACCTGTGTACAAATTGGTTGTTCGCAGTTTGTGTCAGTTCACAATTTATGTCAGTTCACAATTTCTTGGAACGGTACGAAGAGATTATAAACTATAGAGTTTTGTAAATGAAATGATCATTTTACATGTAATTGATAGTTTAAATCTACATCTACACTAATATTATTAAGCGAAAAAAATAATTTTTATGTGTGTTTGTAACGAATAAACTCAAAAACTACTTCACTGATTTGAACAATTCTTTCAGCAATGGATAGCTACATTATCAGCGAGTAACATAGGTTTATCCCCGTACTCCCACGGGAACGGGTACCACGCGGGTGAAACCGCGTGATAATCTATAAAGATATTTTTTAATCTTACGGAGTTTACAAATATCCGGTTTCGAGAACTCAACTGACGAACAACCAACTAATGCGACTGCCAATCAACCTTCGACGACGATAAAATTAAACGGATGCTAAATGATTCGACTGGCTGGTCATAATTTAGACAGCCAATCACAGGCGTTGACACGCGCTTAACAACCTGTGTTCAATTTAGTTTCAAAGAATTTCTTAGTTAAGATTTTCTACTGCAAACTTGGAGCAACTCTTATACAAACAAATACTGTTTTGAGCACATAGAAGGAAATGCAAAGAAATCCTCTAAATTTAATTTATCTCTCGCCTTATAACAAGTCACTAAATCCATTCAGGATCACAAAGAATCTCGTCAGTCTGGAAATAAAAAAATTAGGGAGGTTTCCTGAATAAAAAATTGGTTGTCTGTAAAGTCAGTTTACGGACGATAGTTTAACGTGCCAACGTCATAACAAAACATTGATGAAATGATCGTAACGTTACAATGAGCGTAACGTTACAATGAGTCATCCTTTTTCGTGCGTGCAGCCGGCGTTCATCGATTTATTAGACGTTGTCATGTCAAAAAAATATGATTCTATTTCATCCGTCATTTAAATATCAAAGTATATTGGACGCGTACTTTTTGCTTTGACAAATAAATAAAAATTGAAAATTCAGTAAAGAATTATCACAGTTCAGAGTTACCGTCACGTCTATATTATAACTGGTACACTTTTTAGAAGTGAACTCACGCATTTTTTCAACGCACAGTTATATTTTCATGACAAAAGTCAAAATACAGTGTCCAATATTTTTTCGTAAAAATGAACGATTCCAATGAGAAAGGGCACGGGGGCGAAACATAGTTTTAAGAAGCTCTTGGTTTAAACTAGACTAGTAATTAAAATTAAATATTCTTCCGCTATTGAATACGCCTGTTAAGAGTTGTAACTCTAGAGTAGGTATAGCATTTAGTACGGTTCAATTGTGCGTCATGTAAGATTTTGCAACGAAATTGTTTGGAATTTTTCGTCTTGAGTTTTAATTTATATGTTTTAAAGAAACTTTTACGACTATTTTATTTAAGGAAAACTTTAATACCATGTTCTGCGAGGGCCGCGCGCCCGGCTGGCCAGCCCTGCTGAGGAGCCGCTCAGCCGCCACCACGACCACCAAGGAGTTAACCGCTAACTCCTTGGTGGTCGCGGTGCGAGGCCAACAGGCCTCTTCATCGAAGGTGGCAGTCCTACCGTACGCCGATAACATGATTAGCGGCGTCTAAGTTTGCATTTGTCATGTAATTGTAATTTATTTTATGTTGTATTGTACCATTATTTATTCTTATTTATGTGTGTTTAATTTATGTATCTATTTGGATGTTATCTTACAATAAACTATTTCATTTTATTTAATCAGTTATTTCAACAGTTGATTTTTGATTCAAATCATACTCATGGAAAATGTTTGGAAAGCATGTATTTTATTTATTAATTTGTTTTTTTTAGACAAGTACTTTCTATGTAATTTCTCCGCCATCCTTAGTTAACCGGTAAAAGGGCGTATAAATAATAATAATAATATAGTAATATCTTGGGACAACTCACACACGGTCATCCGATCCCAAACTAGGCAGAGCCTAGGTGATAAATGATCGCGCTATCGCGCGGCGAACGCGTTAGTTTAGTCCGAATAAAAATGTTTGATATAAACACCTGGCTTAAGTTCACCTACGTCCCTATGAAATGCATGCAGTTATTAAATTAACAAATTGAATAGTTGACTTTAAATTCTATATCAACATTGTTATGAAATTTTTTTTTGGAATAAATATACATTCGGGCGAAGCCGGGGCGGGCCTATAGTTAAATATAAAACATAGTTTATTTTAAACTTAGTAAGAACTATCGAAAATCTTGCACTGTTACGCCAATTTTTAGAGCTTACTGCCGATTTTTTTAGCCACAGTTCAACACCCGATTTAAACCATACGAAACAATACAAAAAACTGGTATAAATTCCTCATGTTTCCCATATATCGTTCTCACGTTAATCAAATTTATAATTCGCAATACTAAATGTATATCAAATTGGTAAACAAACATCCCACCGTAACCAATTAACGGTTTTATACAGAAGTTTAACTTTGTGTAACGCACGCATGCGCTATGGCTGTTTTAAACACTAGTGTGTTTCGGTTATGGTTTTAAGTGGGAGGAGTTTGAAGTGTTAATTAAAAACCGTATTTTGGTTAAAAAGAAAAAAAGCCTGAAAAAGTTATCGGAACTGAATGAATAAAAATGATTGAGGAAGAAAAGGGGATGAAACCTAAGTAATATCTATGGCTTATTAGTAAAGGTTGAAAGCTGAACCTTTTAAACGCCATTGTCTCGTATACATGACAAGTAAGCGCGTGCGCCAAACGTCACAAACATGTGACAAAAAGTACGGCGAATTTGTGGCTTGGCGTCGAGGGCACGCCGATGCGTTTCTGCTCTGGCGGTCCAAAGCTCAAGTACACCTTATGAGCTCCAAAAAGGAAATTATTTGCAGGTACCTTTTTTCTTACTTTCGAGTCTATAATTAACTTTCTAGCCAGATAATTTAGACCCCGCTGTCAATCTATATAATCAAGATGGAATGACAGCACACTCTGTGATCACGTGGCATGTTGATTAAATGTATTGACAGCTCACCTCATGATCACTCCACCCAAGCCAATTGTCCAAGAACTCGAACCGCTTGGATATTGTGATACAGAGAACTTATTATTTAAATACTAGCTCTAGACAATACACATGATTTCTACTTCCCGATCCCAAGATCGCAGGGCTAGAAATCTCCCAATTAGGAGCATAATTCACACAAGCTAAGAGAGGCAGTATTGTGACATCATTGCACTCGGTATGTATAAAGGCGCACGCACACATGCATACATACACACACACACACACACACCCTCACGCACACAAAGAGTCATACCAGAATCTTTACCTTTTCATTCATTCTGTTTTTGTTTGTAAAATTTTACTTAAAATAGTTTAGTTAGTTAGTTAGGTACCTAAAAATAAGTACCTACATTATATTGATCCTAGGGAGGAGCAGAACCACCCAATACAAGCATTACTACATGCTTACTGAGTAGTCCTAGCCACGGAATAATATTGTAAAAAAAGACGTACAGGATCGATCGGCAGCCCTGTTCGTCAAAGGTCTTACCGTACGCCGATAACATGATAAGCGGCATCTAAGTTTGCATTTGTCATGTAATTGTAATTTATTTTTAATTTAGACTCCGCAGGTAGCCCAGTTAATAGCAACATCAGCGACTTTCATTAGGACCTCATAGGTGCAGGCAAATGGGCAATCCAGCTTGAAGGGTGACAAGAATGCTTGAGTCTGTAGTCCTCGGTGTGGGCGATGTTGAAGAAATATTTGTATTAGTGTGTAAAAAGACTTTTTATTTCCTTTATAATAGATTTCTAAAAAATATTGGACACGATTTTATTCTTATGTCACGTAAACAAAAAATGAAGACGATACAATGCGTTGAAAAGTCGTGTGACGTCACTTACCAGTACACTTTTTACTGGAAACTGACGTTACAAGCCCCCACTCCTTATCTTTGATCTTTGTATTTTAATTGATTTGATACAATAAAAAATACATGTCCAATATTTTCGATAATCAAACTAACGGTCTAAATAGAATCATATTTTTTTAACCCAGGCAACATCCCTATTCCCTTCATATCTCATCTATTTCAACGACAATAACGCCAACCCACAGTGAACTTATATTTAATCCCTCCACACTTTACAAGATCAACATGATCGATGCGCAAGCGCAGCCGACGCGGCGCGAAACTAAACAGATTTGCGCGACTTTTTGCGATCAATGGCGATGTTTACTTGTGGAATTGATATGTCATAATCTGCTTCCTGATATGGTTGTTAGTGAAATCGTATTATGATTTTGGTAACCCGATTTTTTGGGCCCAATGGCGAGGAAGATGGTAAAATGGATTCAGTAAAATGGATCCGGTGTTATCCATGCAATTTTAAAAAATGATCCTTTATACTTACTAATCTGATCAGCCTTCAGGTTAAACGATATGCCAGGATTGCGGAATTTGTTCGAATGAGTCACCGCGGTCCTGGAACGCAAAGGGCATTTGGAGGAACACGGATGGGTTTTAGTCAGTAAGAGTCTGATACTCCCTTCGTTTGATGATGAAGGAGGATTTGAGGATTCCATCAAAAAAAAAAGCTACCGTAGCCGCTAAAAAAAATAACAAATTTTCCACAGGTTCTTTATGTAAGATTCCATAGTTGTTGCAGTTGCAAAATGTTTTCAGAAGTTTTGTTTAATTAGGTACCGCAACGTGTTATTACTAACATACATATTATATCAGATAAAAAGTGGAATTCCTTGCCAGGGCCTATGTTTTCTGATCGCTACAACCTGGGAGTGAATAGGTTACTTCTAGGCAAGCGTGCTCCATCATCGACCTCATCATCGCTTACCATCAGGTGAGATTGTGGTCAAACGTATTATTTTTGTGGTATCTCAAAAACATTATTTTTGAGAAATGAACTATAAAGTACGGAACCCTAAAAACTGGAAGTCTACAATTAGGTAGGTAGTACTCGTATCTCGTATTAAAATTACTCCGTACTTAAATTCAATTGAAGGTTACGTCAACAAAACACACATTAAAAACTAATAAAATTAATAAGGTACCTAACTCGAAGCAGCCAGTGATCGATTCAATATATTTTAATTGATTGATTCTAGTTTTGTGTGCGTGTGCAATAAAATGATTGGTAACAAACAAACATAGAAGGAGATTGATCAGTAACCGTATTGATTACGAAGTGACGAGCAAACTGAATTTTTACTGGTGTTGAAAACATACAGAATTGTTAAGTGCGTGCGGATCAGCCAAGACTCACCTGCCTAGCCTTTTCCCAACTATATTGGACTCGGCTTCCAGTCAACCCGGATCCAGCTGAAGACCAGTATTTTACGCGGAGCGACTGCCTACCAGACCTCCACAACCAAATAACTGGATACCACGATCCATTGGCAGGACAGGTATCAGATTCTCTGGCTTCTACTATTACAAGTAACTAAATAAATCATCGTACTGCATTTTTATATTATTAGAAGACTTAATTCTGATGCATATAACAAAAAAAAAATTGTATGGGCTTGTACCCTCAATACAAGTTATTTAAAAACTAAGTAAAGGTGCTGGTGGCAACACCTACCTGTTTTTTGTTATTTTAAATGTAATGTAATGTAATGTACAAACTAATCATTTATGTGTTTTATAATAATTTTATAATAACATTGTAATTTTACAACAACATTGTAATTTTGTATTATTTAAAAAATATTAAATATTATATGCCAACCTTGCCAAAGTTTTTTAAAGTTGGGTGGCAGAAATAGGCTTATTTTACTTCCCTTTACAAAATCAATTACCCCTAAATACCATCCCCACAAATTCCACCCATTCCCTTATTTAAGCGGAACCCAGCGGGCACGCCCATTGTATCCCATCGTGTAACGCAACTAATCGCGTTACGTTTCCACGATCGTCACAAAAAGGTCATCTCACACAAGGTTCGCGCGTAAGCATCACTAATTGGTCCAAATCAAATACGAATTATCTCACTACACATCTTCCTAATCACCAACACAACTTGACCTTTACCCAACTGAAACTTGCAAAGAACTTTAAGGAAATTATTTAAAAATAAGAGTCAAGTTGTACTGGTTTAATAGTTCGTTATCCAAATTGGATTTTTATTTTTTTTTATTTATGTGGTATTGTGTCGTAGACGGGATCCGTCAAAATTGAACCGTCATAGAGAATATTGAGCGGTCTGAATAAACAGCCGTTGAATGGCGGCGCGTTGAAAGCTTCTAATCTCGTTCGTTATGTTCCAGTGCGCGTACGCATGTAGCTCGCTTTGGTTAGGAGCTTGATAAAAAATGAGAATTATGATTAATAGCGGATTAAACGTCACTTTGCAACGGTCAAAATTACATGATTGCCGAAACTTACAAAATAGGTACACTTCCGGGGATAAAAACAAAAATCCACAAATAAGAGATTGACAAGTGCTACCAGCTCTGGATTCTTGCTTGATTCGGAGAGAAGGGGGCTGTTATGTTTTTCTTACTAATTTCGTGGATGGATCCAAGACGTTCAATCGCTTCTCCGTAATCCATCCAGCTTCAATGACTCGGCTTTCTGGTAGTCGCCACTGTTGATTCTGGTTCTCAGGACTTGCATTGGTTGGAAACAGTGTGGAAGGCTTGGTCCATAATAGACTGAGATCCCAGAGCTGTCAGGCCTCTCTTATTTTCTCACTAACAAAACATATGGGATTGAATAGTGTTAGTATGTAATTTTAACATTTGCATACATTAACGCGGGCGGAGCCGCAGGCGGTAGCTAGTAGTTCATAAAACAAAAAACGCAACTGAAATGTCACGTGAATGGTCAATCCCTAACATTTGACGGTTTTGATTGCTGGTGGAATGTCACCTGTCTACAGTATCTCGCCTAGAAGTAAACATTTACAAAAACAGCCACGCATTCATCTATGTATGAACGCGTAGTAACTCAATTCAGTAGCGGAGCGTGATGTGGCGGCTAATTTGTTAGTGTACGGAGTGCCGTAATTACTTGAGAGCGATCAGCCGTGAGCAGTGAGCTTCAGTACATCAGCGTATCATAGACATAGATAATGGACTGAGCTTTCCTATCCAGTTATAAAGTGACTTTTCTTTTGTGTCCCACTGCTGGGCAAAGGTTTGCCCCATTTCTTTCCACGCCCTCTCTTCTTGCGCAACGTAGAAACAGACTTCGTGGTGCTCGTAGAAGTCATGACGCTTTCTCGTAAAAGTTAATACAGGCAAAGGAGTGTAAGAAAGATAGAGCGTTCCAGAATTCTGTTTAGACCAAGGACCAGTTCCTCGATCGAAAATGATCGCAGAATTATTGTGATAGGGTTGTTTTGGTTTTCAACGGCCAATCGCATCACTTGACTTGCTTTATTGAGCAGAAACCGGTGATAAATCTCAGACTTGCAGTCTCACCTTCATTTTTACGAGTTAATGAAAAGTGACAGGTATTTGCAGAACAGTTCCTTTCTCTAGAGTGTGGTCAATATTGTGAGGTTATCGCTCAGTTCATTCTCTATGTCTACGATGCTTACATTGTATGAAAGGAGGTGATATAGTTAAATGAACGAGCAGAAACGCTAATAATACTTGTGGAAAAAATACGGTGATTTGGGTTATGTACGAGTTTTTTTTTTCTTTTTTCATTTTAAAGTTCGATTCACATTAGTTTCTTCTGTGTCAATGGATAGAAGTTTCTAATGTGAATCAAAACAGGCCAAAGTAAAATAAAATGCAAACCTAATTAGCTGAATTTCTCGCAGAGTTTCTCGCAGAATAATCGATGGAGTCAAAATGTTCTGGAGTGGTGATCGTATACTAAAAGACGAAGCGATGGAAGCCTTCAGGAACGCACTGGATGCGAAACACACAGGACCGGACGATGTCAAAACTTGAGGATGCCTACATCCAGCAGTATACCTTTTGACCTTTAGATGAGTGGCTCTTTCGGCTGGAATATTGATGATGATGACTATTCATTCGTACAGTGGACCGAAGGTCAGTGGCCACTTGGAACTTGAGCTTGCCTTACGTAGCAGGGAGTTGCAATAGAATACACGGCCAGGTCATACTGATTTTATTACCACTGACTAATTAAATTATCAACAAATAAATTTCAGCTTTTTTTATTTCAGCTAACTTATTTAATAAGCGCTTTGAAACATTAGGCCCACGGGGTCCTAGTGCTCACCGAGTCTTTCGGGACATCAGTAAACAACTCGTCGACTGTTCACGTGACCAGAGGGCTGGGCTTTTCTTCGGCCAAAACTCAGCATTGCCATTCAACGTGGCAATGCTGCCAGTGTTCTGGGCACTTTTACCATTGACAGCGATGTGGATGAATTTTTTGATGCCCAATGATTTATTTTGTTTTTATACGCGTTTGTACATAATTTCGCTATTATTAGTCTAGTTGTTTAAGTATTTAGTTATTACTTGTACAAATTGTATCAATCTGTTGTATTCAATTATAGTCCATAAGCGCTTTTGACTCTACACACAGCAGACTTATAGGGCAATCTGTCTAGTAGATAGATATTTTTCGGGATAAATAAAAACATTAAAACAAATCAACAAAAACATGCAACTGTTTTGCCCCCATTAAAAACTGTCATCTTCAGTTTATCTTGAATCACTGTCTCAAATAATAGGAGACCGTTACACTCGTGCCCCCGTGTATAGCACGGAATCGAACCCGCATCCGATCATATCTCGGTTCGTGGTGACGCATAAATATTACACCGAGATATGTCACAAAAACTGTCATGACATGTGCTCGTTGGGGTCCTATCTTGGGGTCAAGCGAGATGGAATGTCGTATGCGATATCTTCTACTGTCAATAACTGTTTTGAGTTTTGTTCTCAACTTGTATGTGATTGACTAATGAAGTAATGACTTACGAGTACAATTTACGAATTAATCAAAGAATTACCAATGTTGGCGACATATCCTAGTTACACCATGCTATGCACCGCAAAAGCCGATTTGGAAAAATATGGAAGACGATTTTGCCCACTAGTAAAAAAGAAGCTAAAAATACCGTTACTGAATAAAATCAATGGTTCATCATCGTCATCAGCTTAAAGACGCCCACTGCTGGACATAGGCTTTCCCCAAGGCAAGCGAGTTGGTGATCACAGTGCAGCTTTGCAATGCACAGAACCACAGAGAATGCTGCGGCTCATTCTCTGGTGAGTCACTAACCGTCTGTGGTCTGGGGTGTCGTGTCTTACGACACCCACCGCAAGTGACTTTTTGGAAATACTCAGAACATACTTTCTTGATAAACAAGACAAAAAATCCTAAAAGCTCAGGTAGTGGCTCTAATTTATTTTAACCTAAATTATCACTAATTCGTCTCACTCTTAATCCTTTTAGCGACATCAAAACTGACACTCGCAACAAATAACCCAAAAATAATCCTCCAAATAGACCCCTATCAAGGTGCGAAACATCAAAAAACAGTCAGACAGTTACAGATTATGCGCAACCCTCCTATTATAACCATATTAAGATATTATCACTATACAGAAACGTCCTTTTCAAACATTTTTAATCCTTTCATTCTGTCGTTTGAGAATTGACACCTTCGTCACGCGAAATACATCTCTATTACGACGAACTAAGAACGTTGTATGATCTGAATTGAGATGTTAAAGGGTTGCTTCCCGTAAAGAAGAAATGAGACTCTTAAATGTGAATTATAAGGTTGAGTTTTCAGTGCCGTGTTCAAAAGGATTTATAAGTCAAAATCGCCTATTTAAGAAATATAAAAAGATGTTTATTCGCGCTAAGAACAATGGCGACTGGTGAAGGGAAGTGACTTGTAAAGGAATATATGCGTAGACGCACCGAGAACACTGTGAACCTCTCTATTGTAAACTTTTAACGGAAATTAATCGCTGCATGAATAAAACAAAGTATTTAAATGTTATTCTCGAAGATAGTATCATTTTCAGGAGGACTAAAACGTGTTTAACATTAGGGACCTTTTCTTTTTTCGTGATCTACTTAGCCTTTTCCCAACTATACAATCTGTAACAAAATAAACGCAATACCTCTTAAAGGGTCATTGTACTAATCAAAATACTTTTACTATGGGACCAACACTGAAATCGAGAGAAAAAAAAAACGATTGCCTCATACATTTGTGTGCGCATAACTCGACAAAATGTACTGAACAGCTGATTTTTTTTTCGTAGTAAAAGTTGTTGATGAGTACAATGACAGGGGTCATAAGAGGTATTGCGTTTATTGCGTTTATTCTGTTACACGTTGCATAGGTTATGCTTCCAGTCAAATCGGATTCAACTGAATACCAATATTTTACATGGAGCAATTGCCTATCCGACCTCGTGGCTAAAGAAAATCTGCCGCACGGATCAAGGTTAAGCAAAGCTTGCCAAGGTTGGTCTGTGGATGGGTGACCATCTGAACATACCGAGACTCCTCCGTGCCTCGGAAAGCACGTTAAGCCGTTGGTTCCGGCTGTCATTTGTAGATCTTTGGCAGTCGTTACGGATTGTCAGAAGCCAGTAAATAAATTCGTCTTGCCAAGAACTACCGTATTACCCAGTTAATGGGTTTTGGAGGTCTGATAGGCAGCTGCTCCACGTAAAATACTGGTATTCAGTTGAATCAGGTTTGACTGGAAGCCGACCGTAAAATATTAATGGGTTACTATTTTTGGTGAACAGTAAAGTATATTCTATGAATCTAAGTTTTGTTGGCGCAACACGTTATTTTCTTCCATTCTGCCCTGTCAGCCGTCACGCTAACCTACTACACGTAGTACCTACTGTACGCAAACCTACTACATATTTTACAGATGGAAGTCTTAACATAAAAATGACAGTTTAATACTTGTCTTAATATATTAAATTTAATCTGAAATAAGATTTTAAACAGTTTCATTAGCATTTATGTGGGTTAATTTAAAATCTAAAATAGTTCTTATCTCAGCAAAAAATATTAATACATGATTGTATTTTATCTGAAAATCGGCACGTGTAAACTTAAATGATTTAGTAGAACCAAAGTAATAAATAGTATTTTAAATCATGAATTTAAAAATCCTGTAAGTATTTCAATAATTTCAACGATTACCTAGATTCCCCGATGCAAAGTACACACAATCTTCGGAAGCTATTTTTAAGTCCCATGGAGAAGAAGGCGAGCCAAATCCAGACTCCAGATTGAAAAACCAAATAACCCTTTGCCAGACCTGAATATCAAAGTCAGGCCCTGAAAATCAGCAGTTGCGTAAGCGATGGAAGAACAGGAACAATGCGCGCTCCGCTTTTGTAAGTTTATTTTATTTGAATTACTACTATCAGATAACATTTAGGAGATGAGAATGTTGAGATGGATGTACGGAGTGTCGAGAATGGATAAAGTGAGGAATGAGTTCATTAGAGGTAGTTTAAAAGTGGCGCCAATGACGGAAAAGTTGAAAGGGAACCGTTTATGTTGATATGGTCATGTGAAGAGGGGGGATAAAATGCAAGTAACTAAAACAGTTATGAATATAAATGTGGATGGATGGTCATGGAGAGGGAGGCCGAAGAAAAATAATTGGATTGTGTTAGTAGTGATATGAAAGAAAGGGAGTTAGTGATAGCGTGTCTGCTGAAAGGACAGAGTGGAAGAAAAAACGTGTTGCGCCGATCCCAAGTAACATGGGATAAGGGCAGGAAGATGATGTTGACTATTAGATAAATAGAATATACTTTATTTTTCACCAAAAATAGTAACACAATTCTTTAACACAAACTTAATTATATGGATAATCATAGAAAGAAGTTGACCTTCTTTCTATGATTATCCATATAATTAGGTTAAGATTCCCATACAACTAAAAAAGCTCCATGAATAGTACCCAAGTCCAAACTATAAGTACCTACTAAGGAGATCGTTATAGATAATAATTAATCCACTGCGATAATTGTTGCCATAATAATGATAATTATGAGCAACGAAACAAAGGGTCTTTAGCCGAGTCCGATGGTATCTCGGATGCAACAAACGAACTGAAACATAGTCGGCAAAAGTGCAATGAAATAATACAAGAATCACTTCACTATACATTAAAGTGAGTACCTGTATAAAATAAAAGTAACGACTGGCGAAATATATGTACGAGTATACTATAGGTGCACCTCTGCCTAACCCGTCGGGGATCACAAGCTTGATGTTATACAATGACAACTAAAGTGGAAATGGATAAATGAGTTGATGCAGCAAAATGATTACTAGTCTTAGACTAACAGAATAAAACACCGGCCATGTGCGAGACGACTCCCACACGAAGGGTTCTCGTACCATAAATCGTCAATATCACGTTTCTTGTATGAGCCTGCTTTGATTTTTTCGTTTAAATAATTTTTAATGCGCACGAAGGATTGATGATTTGAAGAAGGTGGCTGGAAGCGGATGGATGCAGACTGCTCAAAACCGGGATGGTTAGCGCTCTTTAGGGGAGGCTTACGTTCAGCAGTGGACGGCAATTGGCTGATATTATTGATAAATTTAATAACTTTTTGTGATAGTGGCAATAGAAATGCACACTCTGTAAAAAGTTCAACTCTCTACCTACATCGATTCATGAATCAGCCCGCTGATAAAATGAACGGTTGGATGGTCAACAGAGGTTTAGTAACAAGGTTCTGTTGGCACCCTTCGGGTACAGAACCCTTAGAGACAGGACAGACAGAATTCATTTAAAAAGGCAATCAATGATTCTGCTTAGCTTGTGAAATCTAAAGCTGTCCAGATAACCTACCGGAGTAATTGTGAGAAGAAGGAGAATTAGACATAAAAAACCTCTGTTCATAAAATAAAAACTAAACATAACTGAAGTAACAAAACGAAACAAGTAGAAGGTCAAACCAAAAAGGAAGAAACACTTAATTATACCTGTGAACCTAAATTGCAACAATTAGTATAAATTAAATAAATCTTGACCGAAACAACTCACAATGTCAGGAATGACAAATTAAAAGCGATCAAATTAGACACAGACACAAAAGGATTCAACTGAATTGCAGATTTATAAATTAACTTGTATAATGAAGGAACTAAAGCTGTGGATAGAATGTGTGCATATCACTTAAAGTGAATAAGTGGACACCATTTTATGCTTGGTAGTTGCGATAACATCAATAATGTCGTCTAAACTGTTAGAATCTGCTCCAGTCTCTTCTCAACTATACAGGGTCTTCCAGAAGAGCGTGGTCATATTCAAGGGTGGTGTATCTGTATCAATAATGAAGGCAGCTGCGTCCCGGAAATAAAGCAACGGATAGCTATGGCTAAAGATACTATGACGCGTCTCCAGAACATCTGCAAAATCGCGGTATAAGTTTCAAAACCAAGGCCCGTTTGGTCAGAGCACTGGTTATCCCGATTTTTCTTTTTGGAGTTGAGACGTGGACAATTCAAGCAAGAGAAAGACAGAGGATAGAGGCATTCGATGGACAGCCAAACGCACAAATGTGTCTGTGTAAGCATCGCTTAACCTCAAAGAGAACACAAGAAAATGGCAAAGAATTAGAAATAGTTCCGAAAATACTAGCAATTGAAAATGGCTTATGTCGAGAAAGAGTTTTCATAGATTTTACTGGAACACGCGAGTAATTGAAAGGCTCTGGCGAAATAGAATAGAATAGAAAACATTTATTCGATACATACACAAACAACAGCAACAAAAAACAAAGTAAAAAAGAGAACAATCATAAGACATAACAATTATCTAGCCAGCCGCTAGCTGAGCGAGCCTATACCGAAAGGGATTACCATCTCAGCATTGAATTGCAGCATTTCTTTAATGACGACTGCTCAAAATAAAAATACAATTATTGAAATGTCGCCTCATTTCAATGCCCAAAGAGTTGAAAATATAGGATAACAAGAATGCGGCTCATATTTTTAAAATCTAAACTAATATTATAAAGAAGAAACATTTGTTTCTTTCACCGACCGATTTTAAAACCGTTAGAAAGCTACAACTTCACCGAGTAACATAAACTATATTTATTTGCGGATATAATTAGAGTGGTGTAAAAAAATTGTCATAAAATGTCGCATGGGCTGCGAAAACTCTTGATGATAGAGCAAAACAATGTACTACAATATTAAAGAACATTAATATCTATAAAAAAGTCCGCAATAGCATGTGCCTATCTCCGACGGATAACTCACAATAACTGCTTTTAGTATTAAAATTTTAGATTAAAAAGAATGAACATTATAAATTGTTTCGATTAATTTAAGGTTTAAGAACAACTAAATACTTAATTTACAATAAAATAATAATATTTCTTGGGACAACTCACACGCGGTCATCCGATCTCAAACTAGGCAGAGCCTGTGCTATGGCAACCAGACAACTGATAAACATATTTATATATTTCTAAATACATACATAATATTATAGACAAATTACACCCAGACACAGAACAAATGATCATGCTCATCACACAAAGATTTGTCCTGGGTGGTAATCGAATCCACGACCTCCGGTTTAGCAGTCAGGATCACTAACCACTCGACCAACAGGCCAGTCAGTCATATAGATGGAAAGCGAAAGATCGAAAGCATAGCACGCTTGCCTAAAAGTAACCTGTTCACTCTTGTCTTTAAGACCCATTGGCAGAAAGGTTATATCTTCTCAATATTACAATTCTTTTTAACACTATTAGAATTAAACGAAAGAAAATTTAAAACTTATATTAAAACCACACTTTGTAAAGAAGCATATTACAAAATAAATGTTTATATTAAAGATAAGAATGCTTGGAAACATGCTGGTCAAACTTGTTGATTTATTTACTACATATACATTTAATGGTGTACTTTCTGTTTTTTTTTTAATGTGTAATTTAACTCACACACTGATCTATTGTTGTTAATTATATTGTAAATATGTGAGTACCATGTCCCTTGCTAGACTTAGTTTGATCCCTGCTGGTATTGCTTTGTTGTACCTATTAGTATGTATATAAGTGTGTGCTGTATATTAGGGTAATGTTGGGTGCATTGTGCTCACATAATATAATCAATTTATCAATGTATGTATACAAAATATTGTAAAACTTATATTTGAAAAAAGTAACTATGGAGTTTCTTGTCCGTTCTTCTTCATAAGAATCTACTTTTGCGAATGGACAACTAGTGTCACTAGTATTTTAATATCAAACCGTAAATTTGACGTTCAAAAGTGCCTTTTAATGATCTAGTTGAATAAATGAATTGACTTTGACTTTGACACACACCCACATAGCTGTTTGCTTCGGTCGACAGAACAAAAAAAGATACAATTATGAAGTGCAAATTAATTGATGCAAACGTTCAAAGCTGAGAGTTGATGATTTGTATAAAGTGAATTGGCGCATGATCCAAACAAGTTTTTAGAGTAGTGCCTTATAAAATTGAGGTAAGTACTGTTATAAAATAACAAACAGATAGTACAGAAGAAGAAAAGGAAAATGTAGAAAATCTTGATTTAGAACCTAGAATTAACTTTCTAGATAATGATGAAAGCTAAACCATTGAAATAAAGGAGGAATGGGTCGTCATAGTGCTCTTGAATAATAAGTGTATAGAAATCATAATTTCCTGTGAAATCGAACGTGACAATACATTAATTACCTAATAATAATAGTTATAATAAGACTTAATATGAGTATTATAAATGCGAAAGTGAGTTTGTTTGTTACGCTTTCACGCCTAAGGGTAGCCGCATACGGGCCACAGGCGACAGCTACAAACGCCGCCACCTGAAGCTAGAAGCAGCTACATAGGTAGCTGCAGCGCGCGACAGCCACATGTCAGTGGTAGACACTTGCGGTCGGTGGCCGCTACTTTTTTTGCTTCAGAATCTTACTGGACTCCGACGTAGAAGGTTTATTTGCGCTGCTGCTGATAAAAAAGCCGTCGTAGAAGATGAAAATACCGCCGTTATTGGATTGGTGTCAGCGTTTAGTGGCCCGTGCCGGTGCCACAAAAAACAATCAGCGACGAATTTTAGCGTGTGGCGACCACTGGCGTCAACCGTGTGCGGCGAGTCCATATAAACTGTATGGAAACTACAGGACGTCAGTTGCGGCCTTTTGTGGTTGTGGTCGTTGGCCCGTGTGCGGCCAGACTAAATTGCCGAACATGGGGGACTACGGAATCGGTTATAGGCTACTTAGACGCGGGCGAAGCTGAAGGGAAACACTATTGAGCTATAATATAATGGCTTTTATGATTTAAAACATGTTCGCTTGCCTTGCTTCCACTACTTTTGTAAATAAAAAAAAACAAAAATCAAAAATTTTCCGAAGCAAATTCATCGAGTCTTCTGAAAAAGAAGATGCCAATCTATAGAGGCCATAACAGTTCTTGAAGTGAAACTCTTAAGCGGCGATTAGGTTTTTGATTTGAGAGTAATACATATTTTTAAGATGCTTTTAGGGACATTTCGTTACATGAATGAGAAGAAAGATATAAATTCTTCCTGCTCTTACACTATATGTAGTTGAAAATTCTATAGTCGAACGGTTAAAGTCTAAAAAGTATCTAAGTATCAAAAATATTGACCGTAACGTACATTGATGTATGGGAGAATATTTTTTCAACAACAATGTTAAGTTTGTGCTTCAATCGTACCTGCTATATTTTTGTCCGAGAAATGAGAGTGCATTCATAGTTTATAAAATTCCGTAGGTAACGTATACTCAGAAGAAATTAAGACTCGATCGAAACCCTCGGCGCGCGGTTCTGACTCGCGGTTCTGTCCGTTTTTTTTTAATAAAAAATAACCAACGCCCTCGAGGTTTACCTACATGCATACTACTAGACCAATATCTATTCATTGTTCAAGATGGGAACCGTTAACATTCACGTACAGTTCACACTTGTCTTATTTCCTTTGACTGCACGATTTATTAAAAGGTCACACACATTTTTTTGCGTCGTCCAGATACTTAATTGAAAGACCTCATGTTGTGTTCTTTAACAATTCTGTGACTTTTTGCCCTTGAGGTAGGATCAGCGCAACGTGATGCAAAAACTGAATCAGATGTTATATGGATTGAAGGATTTACCTAAAATGATTTATCATTTGGCGGGCATTGAAAGGACTTCTTGTTGTCCCCGATTACTCGAAGATGGCTAGATCGATTTGGAATAATTATTTTTTGTTTAAAAGGGTAAACTACCCAGGTGGTCCCATGATCATCAAGTCAGGATCTGATGATGGGATCCTGAAGAAATAGAGAGAACTCTTCAAATTTTATAGGCACACTTGAAGCGATTTGGTAGTTTTTGGAAGAGCACTTTCTCGGAGTGGTCCCATTTCAATTTGGTGAAGATCTGATGAAGGACTTCGGTGATAGGCAACGGAACTCCTCAATAAATGATAGCAAATGGACTGGGATTGTTGAAATCTCATGTCTGTCTATTGTTTACACCAGTTCATAACATAACATCACGCCGGTACGCTATGAAGGGGTAAGCACATGTGAACCAAAAAAAACTTTTTACAAAAAAATACAACAGACTTCTAAATAAAAAACACTACAAAGTATAATTATTTGGAAGTCGGTTATACTTTTTTGTAAAAGTTTTTTATGTAAACAACTTGACTGTTATTCCAAGTGTATTTGGCAAAGGAGTGTTAGGTACAGAGTATTAGGACAGCACATCTAGCTACAACAATTTGTCAAATTTCTTTAATAGATATTCAACTTTATCGCTAAAACATTAGGTTCAAGGTTGATTGGGAAAATTGCTTGATGTGCCAATTTATAGATACACCGTTCAAACCGCATTGGGGTTTACAGGAGTGAACTACACTTACATTTCGCCAGACTCCGGGCTGCTACTGAAAAATTTAGAAACGAACAAAGTAAATAAAATTTGATCTGACTCGGGAATTGAACCTAAAACTTCATACTCAAAAGTAGCACTTGCGACCACCTTGCGAACAACGAAGCAGTGTTTTATTTAAATCTTCTGTACATATTATAAAAATGTAACGGATCGCTGTCTGTACATGGAAGATATATGAGAAATAATATTATTGGGACCTTTATCAACGCAAATAGCACCCACAACAATCATTGTTAGATTTTTTGTCTGTTTATCTGTGCGTTTGTGCACGCTAATCTCAGAAATGGCTTATCTGATTTAGATGTGAGTTCATTAGTACATTGTAGTAAGCTTCACTTAACATTTAGTGTTTATTTCATGTCAATCGGTTCATAGTTAAAAAAGTTATGCCAATTTAAAGAATCACGTCGAACATTTATTAAACTATCTATATCTATTATTTTACTGTTCAGTAGCATTCACTGAAGTAACTATTCCTATTCAAGTAACTATTCCATGCGGACAATATCGCGGGGAAAATCTAGTAATCAATAAAATGGGAAATTACATTGGTAACCATTGTTGCTGCCGTGAAGAACGTCACCGTCATCCATATCCTGTCAACCTAGGTCAGGCCTGCGCATTCATCCGCAGATATTAATTTACGATCTCCAACATAATGCAACAGTGACTCATACGCCATAACACACGATACATGTACTATAATAATCGTAGCTCATAAGTATTAGTTGGCAAATCGTCTTGTTATCATCGCACGCAAATCACAACATCGAGGAATAATTGTTTATTGAAGAACTCCAAGGGAGGTCACTAACCTGCTTGCTTATGTAGCAAGTGACAATAGGTAATAGCCCCCTTATTCATAAACGTGGATTTAAGCTATGTGAAGTTGAAAACTCAAAAAATGTATCATTAAACTAAAATGAAACTTTTCTCTATTTTTAACAATATGGCAGTTTGTGTTCACCTTCAATCAAGAGCTAATAAATGAGTAAGCTTGAATGTAACATTCCTAAGAATTTACTTATATTCTTGCATCCATAATAGTTTTTTTTATCCTTGCTGACAAGTAGGCTTCAAACCACAAACAGTTAAATAGTAGATAAAAATTAAAACCTTTCCCTATTTTTCAGTCGAACACCTACTGAAAATAATATAATTTAGCCACACAAGCTGAGGTCAACAGCTAATGCTCTTGGCCATAGCTTGTGTGGCTAATTGTATGAATATACAATTGGAGGTTTGCAATCTCTAAGCAGGCTTAATTTTCCGCTGTCCACTCCACCACATATGAAAAAACTGTCTAAAAGCCTACAAAGTAAAACAATCGCACATACAGACAGACAATCTAACTCACACGTCAACGCTCAGCCTTGTGCTCCTTAGCCGAACAATGCGCAGATAAGGCGCAATTACGCTGCGCCCGGGCTGCGGCGATTTGGCGTTAAATTCCAAGCGCACGCGCCGCTCATCGACGAACTCTGGACGTGGCAATTGAAATGTGCTGATATCTGTGGCTTTAATGCAAATTTTAGAACTTACTTGGCCACGTTAACGTAAACGTTTACTAGTGGCGAATCGTATGAAAAACAGGTTTTCTGATGTTGTCACCATACGCGGCTATTGACTAATGATTAATGTCAGTACAAAGGGCTTATTAGTCGTAGTCTTATGTGCACTATCTGATCACAGCAAGCCACAGGAAATTTGTAATTTTATTTTATTTAAAGTAAAGAAATACTTTTTCACTCGCTTATTAAAACAGGAAGGATTAAGAACAAAAAAAAACATTAAATTTAATATTCACAAAAATTTTAAGGGCCGGTTTCCGAATTGGGAATTTAGAGTGAGGAACGTATAGTTTCAGGCTAAAGTAGACATTTAAAAATATTCAATTTCAACAAAAACTCGTAAATCTATAATCTCCCCAACAGATTAGAATAGGTAATCGTTCAAAACAAATTTGCCAGCTCCACAATTCATCGTTCCTAAGTGGACAAGGGCTAGGTGCTCAGCGATAGCATCGCCGGCGGAACCCGCGGTCATCTCTGATCCGTAGATTCCATTCACGCAGAATTTTAGCCCATGTTTGATTTAACACCAATTATGGACTTCCTTGTTCAAGTTTTGGTTCTTTTGTCTTAGAAAGTCTTTCGCTTTTGAATTATCTGTTACGGTGTTAGTTTTATGTGAGATAATAAAATGGTGTGTGTTTATTGTTTCTCATCTAAATGGGCACTGAGTTTCAGAAAGCCAATAACTAGAAAATTTTATATTTATTTTTATGTGAGCTTTAAACTGTTGAGGACACGTCACAACTGTGCATAGCCTTTTATAGAATGACTAAATAAGTACTTCTTATTGCAACATTCTTAGAATAGTTTTTCTCAGTAAAAAAGTGAAAAACGAGTGAAAACCCAAGCTGAACGTCGTGGGCATCAACCGAACAATGAGTGGCAAAAACAGCAGTGGACCTAACATGCAACCTTGAAGCAGGCCCGTTTCCCAATTTAATATTATAGCCAACAATAATCGATAAAATTCATACGAACGTATGTAATCGATTGTCTTGTCCTGGGCCATGCGTGGCCGTGCTATTGTCGTGTTTTTTCCACATTTCCAACAGTGAAGGGACGGTGTGAACTATGGCACTGCAAGGTCGGCGCTGTCAAAGGCTTTTGATAAATCTTGAACAACATAATTTTGCTGTCTAAGAACATTACAGAAGCCCTATTTAGAAGTAGTTAAGGTTTATATTGCAGTGAAAAGGATTTGGTGACTTGACAAATAAGTTGGCTGATTCTTTGTCAACTAAGTTTATTGTTTTGTGAAGTATTTTAAGCACTTATGTAGAATCAATTTTCATTTCAGTATTTGATGATCTATTGTTTTCCTACAAATAAGTTTAAAGGAAAAAAATTAAGAATATTTAATTGTAAGTACAGTACAGCTTCTTTTCTTAACTGTGCCATTTAAAGTATACTATGTATCTACATATTATATTCATAAAAGTCTCATTCAATTTACTAGAGATTACGATTTTATATATTCTACGAACAGCAATAACTTCTTTAAAGATCACTATTCTGCATAATTAGTTTCAGGTTATAAAGCTCATTGCCTGCTAGTACCAGCTCATCGTAATCAATACCTGTAAATTGACTCTTACGACCCTGCGTGGGAGGATAAGCTACTACTTTAACATATTTTTTAATATATTCTCAGATCACCGTTGAATTAATAGAAGCATATTTAATAGACTTTCCAAAACTATCAAATTCTACAGTAACCCGTTTCACGTAATCGATATGAAATATAACCGATGCATCATAACCGTTAATTAATCATTCGATTATTGAATCGACACTGGAACTCGATAAAATTTGAAATATAAATAGAATTGAGAATGTAGAAATCACGGAGGGATGTGATGCGACCGTCGAAGACGGAGTGGGCGTAATGTGGATACCGGCATCGATTGCAGACGATTCGGTATAAATAATCGATTTAAAAGTCGTCATATAGGCATCGTTGTAACCTGACACGGGGTTAGAATGTTGACTGAACTTGTTGGCATTATGAGCGCACGCGAAAATGATAGGCAGGTACTGTCGATGACAAAAATAATAAAATTTCAGGACAATTTGTTTTCAAAATTCATAAACATGTAAAATGCACATATCGCCAATTATAAGGTTACTAAGATTTAAAAAAAAAACATAATACTTGAAGTTTTTGTTTGTCTTTGATTGCCTTCAAAGTTTTAAATTATTTACTACATTCAACGATTAATTACTTATTATTTTTATCTACAAGGGCAAAATATAACCCCTTCACCTCAGAGTTAACTAAACTAACGAACATGATGATACATGATCTTTTTAAAGGGCAACCTTGAATTTAGTATTTTATTTTCATCAGGTTTTGACTCATTATACAATGACGTTAAAAACTAACACGCGATTCACGGAAACCAGCCATCAACAACTTAAGTTTTGTTGAAGTAAGTAATGTGAGAAACACAAAAAAAAAAAACTATTTTTAGATACGAAATTAGAGTTTTTCTTACTTGATTTCTTTTGTAAGGTTAATAACCACTAAGCAACTTTATTTTCTGTTACAAAGTTAATATTATTTGGTGATATCTATTTACTTTCAGACTGGTTTATATAGAGGTTTCCGGTTATAGTGGAAGCAAACCCTAAAATAATTCGGAAAGGCTAGGCAGATGATTGATTATTGTTGATTTGATTGGTTAGATTACAGCTGATAACAAGGCATTATTACTTTGAATGAAATAAATCATGCTTTAGTAAACATAAACATTGTAACAAAGTTTAAAACAACATTTTTTTATCAAAGAATTTTCCAAGTAAAGACCACCATGTATGTATTTAAAAACAACTTAGATATTCTTTTTTAGAACTTTTGTTTACGTCTGTACATCCTAGACCTTTATAGCAAAGTACATTCGAGGAAACGAGTGCGAGACCGGTGATAATTATCAGATGCGGACAGTCGCGACGGCAAGTGTCATCGCGATCGTCGGCGCATCATTGCGGATCGCGGGCTAATTATACTAGGGAGGGGAAACCGTGCTGTGATTTTTGCTACTTTTTCTTGTTTGTTTTTTCTTATAATGATGAGTAGGTATAATGACCATTTTTTAGGTTTTGCGTTATTTCTGTTGTATGCTAAAGAGTTAAATCAATTAATCGCCTAGCCTTTCCCCAATTATCGGGGTCGGCTTCCAGTTGCATGCAGCCTGTATTCAACATGGGCCATGCCTATTTGACCGCTTTATCTTAGTAACTAGGTAACACGACAAACAGAGCAAAATGCAACAAAGTTAAACATATGTTAATATTCTACAGTTCATTTCAACTTATAGTTCTGAACAACCACATTCAATTATTCTTTTTGGTGAACCAGAATGATGGTACATTTTGATACTTGCATCAAGTGATGGGCAAACTTTGTGGAATAGTTATATCTAGAAAAAAAAATAGAAGCTTCTTAATTCTGAATTAATAGCTACTGAACTGCACGGCAGACTAGGTCACAGAATCATACTAGACCAGATTTTCACCAGAAACTGTCCTCGCTACTCCACTTGCACATCCCCTCACTAGTCCCCTCACACTTCCATAAACGCAGTACATTACAGTGTCCGTCACATATAAATATACAAACGAATTGGTTTGTTTGTCCGATCATGGATAACGCCACATCTAAATATAACCAGGCTAGTCCTGACGACTGCTTGCATCAGATTAGGAACCATTTTCTTAGTTTGTTTGAATTTAGATCCTAGTAGGAAAGGTTCTTAAGAGTTTAATGTCCTAGATTCTACCTGGGCTATTAGGCGCCAGTGCAAATACTGAGATTTAGGTCCTGATAGTGAAATTTCAGTAAGAAATCGGTGTGATCTCTTCACACTATCGTTTACTCCTCATGATATTTCAAAACCACTTTGAAGTCCTTTATTTTAGAAATGAATTAACCAATTTACGATAAAACTCTGAGCTAAATATAAAGACCTAAATTTTATGCGTATGCTTATGAAGTTTTATTAAAATCGGTTCATTCATTTCCAAGAATAAGGACTTCCCAGTTTGTATGAAATATCATGAAGAGTTAAGTCTTTAAGTTTTCTTCATTCAAATTAATATGCATTAAATGAACTGCTTAGTCTGTTTAGTGGCCGAAAGCATTACTACTGAGCACGTGGTCCTGGGTTCGACATTGTTGCTCACACTAGTGAGATAATGACTATCAGCATCATCATCATATCAGCCGAAAGACGTCCACTGCTGGACATAGGCCTCCCTCAAGTGTCGCCACAACAACCGGTCCTGTGCGTCTCGCATCCATCGGCTACACGCGACCCTAATCGGTTCACCTGGCCCTCCAACGCAGCGTCTTCCGGTACGCGGTCGCCACTCCAGAACTTTCCGGCCCCATCGACCATCTGTTCTGCGAGCTATGTGCCCTGCCCACTGCCACTTCGCCACACAGATAGAAAATAGACGAAAAATTACCATTCCCCCCTTATCTTCGGAACTACTGAGCCTACAATTTAAAAAAAAATGCAGATAGTACATATAAATTACCGTAAATCCTATAAGTTTAAAGTGTTAAAATAGCATGTTGCAAAAATGAAATTCGTTCGGAAGCTTTTGCACGCGAGTTCGGCTCGTACTTGGCCAGTTTTTTTATGAGGCCCAAATCAATATTACGAGTAAAGTACCTACCTTAGATGCCTATCGTTATTCCGCAACAACAATAACCCTAGTAGACCCTATCTTAAACAATAAAACCTACGTCCCTGATTGGCTGATTCAGTTGACAATCGTTCATTTCTCGCATTACAAAATAAGGCATAGGTCACACCGCCTGATAATCTTTCATGTAAGTTTTAACTATATCCTAGATCTTTAAGCCCAAGATCTTCGTGTCACACAATAGACAAATGAGGTTGTAAAAAGCCTGTATTATGTTAGCATTATGCTTAGTACAATAACTGAACAAAAACGCAGTAAACAGCGAACCGTCGCCAGCGCTCGGCGATTGTCGGCCCATGTGAACGGGGCCACACCTTGACCGTCCATACAATGGGCCAGCCTTGAGACTGCACTAGGATATCCGTATGATGGTCGATGTGAATTTGACAGTTTTTAGAGTTATATTGTCAGTTTAAGGGTTTTAAGGGATTAATGGCCCTTTTTAAAAAACTATTAGGTTCCATTCATAAGGAAACATAACCAATTTATGTAATAGCTGAATTTTCTTATATAAATCTGAACAGAAAGGGACAACAAGGTAATATATTATGTAATGTTATATACAATTGTACACTTAAGTAAACGACAAAACACTTTTTAGATTAGTAGTTAAGTTAGTTACACTGTGGCATCGTTCTCATGCAGTTAACAAATAAATGCAAAACGTACTTTATTAAAACGTTATCATACATTTTAATATACATTAAAGTAATATAACAAAATTATAAATGCACTCGTCTATCAGCTTCATAAATTAAATGCAATTAAAACTGTAACACTAATAGAATCCCAGCCTTAATTATACATAATAACATTAAACTAAAACTCATAAAATAACATTCAACTATCTTCAATAATCGATACGAGAAATTATTAATTATTAATTCAATTATTAAAATAGTAATTAGCGGCGATATCAAAGATGTAATAAAAGAAATAATTGTTATTATGATGACGGTAAACTAGACTATGCTTAATGGTATATGAGACTATGTGAATAGTCTAAATAGAAATGACAAGTAAACCAATTAAGTGGTTTCATTTTTGTGCGAGGAAATACATCCTAACCGCCTTTAGTATTTTTTTCAAAAATGCATATCTTAAAGGTTACATACAGGTCGATTTAAACTCTACTGCGCAGTGAAAAGCGAATGCTGCGCAGTATCTCCCCTGTTGTCACATGAATTTGCTACTGCATAGCGACTCGTGGAGTGTTTCAAGCAACCATAAAACCGACTCAAATAAGTTAAAAAACCTCAATTTACATTAATTTTTGATAGATTATGACCGAGACATGAATGCGAAGGTTACTTAAAAATTACTAGAATTGTCCCTCAGTACATAGCTTTGGAATATAAACAGGTAACATTTGTTTTACACGATAAATGGACTATTTAGATAACCATGTGCTTTAAGCCGACGATATAAATAAGCCATTTAAAAAGTTAAAACTTGGAAAATTAATTGAATAAGACATTCAAGAATATTAAAATTTACATTCATACTAATAATATTATAAATTAAAGCAGTAGACATTTATAACTTTCCATTTCACTACAGTAAACAGAAAAAGAATTTGTAGAAAATATAATTCAGTATGATAATTAACTGCTTCTAAACAAACATTAACTGGAACCATTTCGTAGACTGCTCAATACTCAAGGTATGTTAAATTTCCCAATATAGGTATGTCTAGAGGTACAATAATCATAACCAAAAATTAACAAAACAGTCTTGGAAACCAAAAACTGCTCATACAGGTAACTTCGAGGCAAGCGTGCTCAATGGTTGAGCTACGAGTATCTATCAGGTGAGATTGTGGCCAAACGCGAGCCTATCTATACTTAATACTTTATACTTATAATATTATGAAGAGGAAAGATTTGTATTTTTGTATGTAACAAATAAACTTAAAAACTACTGGACCGATTTGAAAAATTCTTTCAGCAATGGATAGCTACATTTTCAGCGAGTAACGTAGGCTATATTTTATATCCGTACTCCCACGGGAACGGGAGCTACGCGGGTGAAACCGCGTGACGTCCGCTAGTCTATTATACTATAATTGCAGGCAAATCCACGGTGAAATAAAATGTCGTAGAACCGAAAATCCAATGATATGTGAAATCTACTAACCTGCACTGAGCCCACTACTTAGATTATGACTCTATCCAGTGATAGTCATAATGTACCAGTATTAGTACCAGTGTACTACTGGTAAATACTGGTATTCAGCTGAATCCGGTTTGACAGGAAGCCGACCACAATACAGATGGGAAAAGGCTAGGCACATGATGACTCTTAAAAAGACGAGGCCTGTGTCCCAGCAGTGGAAACATTATGGCAAAATGAAAAACCTACTAAAAGAGCTTTTTCACGTACAACTCGTAACTCGTCCAAGGGAAAGGGTGTTAGACTGATTAATGGGCTCGCACCAATTGGCAGCCATTCAAGGCATAACTTGATCAGTCTTTGGCACAGACACGCTCAAGAGAAAGCATCTATGTTGAACCCATGCAGGAAGAGTATTGGTCCAACTTTGTTTATTGGATTATTCTAAATCCTGCCAATTGTATAGGAAATTATTTACAAGTGGAACCGAAGTGGAACTAAAACAGATTTGCCAGGAAACTGCGAGGTTCACATGACAAAAAACAACGTATTGGCGCCAACCGGAGCGCTTAACGCGGTGACTCTATTAACGGAGCAATTAAGAAATGTCATTCGCTCATACGATTGGTCGGCCAAACTAAACCTCCCGCATATTTGTCCACTTTATACCTCTCAGTACTGAGCTACGACTTCCTAAAACCATTCATTTTTTGTCACAAATACCTCCAAACCAAATTGCCTTAATAAACTCAACTTTACCACGCTAAACTGGATTTTATCTTTCCATCGTTCAATTAAATATTGATATCGTAATTCATTAAGAAAATATTTTTTCAATTACCCACATATGTTATGATTCAAACGCTATCTCGTGGTACAATCTCATTCAAAATGGTTTCATAAAGGATGTGAGAACAGCGGATAGTACCGAATATCAATCGGAACCGGTTGTATGAAGATTCTATCGTGTAGTCACTGATTAATTGCAACACATTAGAATCGGACGAATTAAATAGCTAAAAAAATATATATCTAAATAAAGACGTCGTGATAATCTTAAGATAAAGTAGCGTACGGGAATTATCAGAGCGATCGGAGAGCATCGCATTGAAGCGGACGATTGATAAATTGACAACATTTATCTGTGCGCGATTGTATCAAAATATTTTAGACGATCTTAGGGATAAGTGTCAGTGTGTAATGGAGGATTAGATCGGGGGCTTTGAGGGAAATAACACGCTTTTGCAGCTTTATTGTGACTATTCTAATAGGTTTAAAAAGGTGAATGAATTTAAAGATGACTTGGAAGAAATAGAATAATGATAAGAGGACTGTGACATATTACGGTGATACAATCTGCTTCGGCGAAATCTTGACTTCATGAGAGCGGTCATAGTAAATTGTCAATATCCTTATTTGCATCAATTTGATTCTATACCTAATTGAGCTAGATAACAAAACACAAAAAAAATAATCGATTAAATGATGCCTCCTATCTCTGAGTTAATAATGTTTTAGATAAACGCATAAGCTGATGTTTATTAAGCTTATTAATATGTAAAAAGTCATAAAACGTTTTATTACATTTAAATCGCTGTTAGAATTAAAACGATGTCGAATTAAGTCATTAAAACAATTTCATTAAATGTAATATTGATAAAGATATCGAAAAGCATATTATAATCGTATATCATAATGCAATTTTCTAATTAGTATTTTGTATTTTATTTTGGGATCTTTGAAAAAGCTAAAGACCTCAAGTGGTTTAGAATATTGGGAACAAAACTCAAAAAGATCTATAGCCAAGTTTGATCTATAGATGTTTGGGTTAAGAAAGTATAGGATACTAAACTAATAAATCTTGATTTAGAAAATAAAGGGAATTCTGAATATAGGCATATTAATGATGAAGTGTTACAAAATTATAATGTATGAGATCTCACCTCAACTGTTAATGAGGTAAGATTTGTAGATCCAAAGTTTGTGGATAGAGATAAAAGGTCGTATGTGATAGAGGACTGTTGATATACTTTGGGTAGTGTAGTCTGATAAGTCAGGCGATTTTGTGATAATATTATGTGAAAAACTGTACAGAACAATTATTAAGAGCTGACCGATGTGAGATGTCCACAGACTAAAACAATCTAGCTATCACAGCACACTAGCACTATAACCAGTGATCGGATAATCGGGCTCTAATATACCTAAACTTCACTTTTATTCCCACGAAAGTATAATACGGACATGCTTTTCAGAATCTCGGATCCCGGAATCGTTCGAAATTCCTGAGATTGCTAAAAATGCCCGCATACAAAATATAGTTAGAACTCGTGGTGAACCTTCATTGTATTTTTTTTTTTATTTAAAAAGCCGATTCTAATGGAACTTTTAATTTACAATGAAAGTTTTTATGAGAACTGGTTTAGTAACAGGCCAGCGGCTTTGACTACTTCGGGAATTGAAACAATTGTAATTTTATGTGTAGCTCCATTTATTGTTCAATCCCGGGAAGCCGGGATTACTTATTTATTCAGATAGAAATGTCCATATTATTCTTTCACGGGAAGAAGTTTAAGTATATAAGCGCCCGATTATCCGTACACTGTCAAGAACCATCAAGTTTTCTTCTCAACAAGGACAAAGAAATATCCACCAACATGTGCTTAATCAATATGATTCAAATTGCGACTAAGCAAAAGTGGCAACGGTACAGAAAACTGAATCAACTGTAAACCCAGTAAACTACAGACCACAAAATGAATATATGGGTAATCAATAAGATTCAATTTGCATCTAAGTAAAGGAAGCAATGGCACACAAAACTGAATCCACTCTGAACCCAGTACACTTCAGGCCACATAAACCGACCACTCCATGGGAATTCAATAAAACTAACTGTACCCATTATCTAAATGAATAATTTAGCCCCGTAGAAGATTTGCGCGCTTACTCATAACCTAGCTATAACTCCGTGGATATAAGTAGTCGTGTGTTACACCGGGTCACAGGTTCAAGTACCGATAAAGCGTAGATTCCGTTAAATAAGGAAATTTGCTGTAGTAATAGTAAATTTCGCGTCAGTGCTATCGTGGGGCTTAATGCTGAAATATATGTGTTATATAGCGTCGAGGATGGGTCCGCTGAGTGAATCGAGATTGCGTTTGGAATTGGAATTGACAATGTCGTTTAAGGTATGCGTTGGGAATGGTATGGAAATATTTCAATGTTTAAGCGAGACACTTTGCTTATGAACGAGAATCAACACAAAATCGTGAAAATACAGTTGAATGAAAGATTGAAATAGTTGTTTCAATCAGCCTAACCCAATCTTCTTTAAATGGTCTAATCTCTAAAAGAAACGACTATCAAAGTATAGATAAAGAATCCTGCAAAATTCATTAAAACTATTGAAAATCGTAGATTAAATACAAGTTTACTGCAGATTAAGTTTTATAATCACGTTAATCTCCACCATCAACCGTAATGTGAGTCAGTCGTTAACCTTTTTTTTTTTTTTAAGGATGGAATCATCAAATGATTTCTTCCGCTCTGGGTTGAGCGGAAGGGCGTGTCAGACTTTTACTGACTAAAACCCATCCGTGTTCCTTCTACAGCCCTTTGCGTTCCAGGGCACAAACAGCATTTAGATAGCATCATTAGCAGAATGGAAAACCTTAAATAAAGACAATTTAAATCCTCATCTTTATGCTATTCCGCAAACACGTTTCTTCTCACGGATTAAATTCATAGCTACAAAACGGACTTCACAAAAACTGGTTCCAACCCCAATAATCCTTTAGACAAAAGAAGACAGAAATTGTCACTGTCTTCAATTCTTTTTGATCCTGATTAAAAACATCGTTAGCAGAACTGGTGCGGTTTTATTATTAATGGTTATCCCTTTTTTTTGTTTTGATGTTTAAATCAAATATTTGGGTCAGGTAAAGAGCGCGTGCTGGGTTTCTCAATAGGGACGTGGCAGTTTTTGAAATATGGCTGTGCTTTGGCATCTTTTTTGGCTTTACGTGTAGTCGACTGGGAATTTGGAGTGAACATAACGGGAAGGAGTTGGTCTGCATGACCAGGTTTGAGGATTATTTTTTTGCTTATATTTCGCTTTGGTTAATAATCCCAGGTGTTCCCAGGAATGCCCAGTTGCATGTTTTACTACTACATTTTGCCAATAATATTATTAATTTCAGTCGGCTATTCTTTGTATATTTTTGTGATTGGACATGATTAACTGATTTAACAAATTGCACCTACAATTACCAATATCTTGATTTGACTATTTTTAACAAGCCATTGCCATGTGTGATTAAGTTTAACTTTTCTTGCAATCTGTTCCATATCTTACCAACCACATTCAATCAATCTGACTGTAAATTCTTATTTCCTAAAATATAATACTTCTGAGCCATAAATAAACATTTCAGTAATATTTTAACCATAACCTCCCAAAATCCCTCCTTGGCCGGTCCCATACGTTCATAAATACTCTGCTGTGCCCATTTATCACGGTGTCGTTCATAAATCGAGGCGAGCTCCCTAAAGCATCGCGTATCGGATTAACTGCCAGTAACTGTCGTTCGTATCTCTACGGAAATGTGTTAATACTAACTGGGAATGTATGCTTTTGGGATCCGTAGAAGAAGGTTTTAATTTAAAAGTTTGAAAAGCTAGGGTATGTAAGAAGCTCTGGGAGGAATCATTTTATTTCAATTTGTTCGATATTATTTTATTTGAAAGTGGGTCTGTTAATGTGTCCCCAATTGTATGTGTTTATACTTAGCAACGTTGAACGGCAATGCTGACAGTCTTCTGGGCACGTTCCCGGTTGACAGCCATGTGGAGGAGTACTCCGGCGCCCAAGTGTCCAGGCATTCTATTAACTTTGTTCCTATTTCATTTTATTTCTATATATATTCTTAGTTTCGTTTAGCTTAAATGGTTATTTATCCTATTTTTATTTCCTTTTTCAGAACTTAATTCCTAGGAGATATATAATTTAGTAATTTTGACTTCTTATCCTCCGTGTCCTAAACATGTAATATCACGTTTTTAATGCGTAAATAAAGATTTTTCTCAATATCAGCTTTGGCATCTCTAAAACTTCAATGCAAAATTGTGACGTTTCGAGTGTACGGTTGTTTAATATCAATACATAATATTATCTAATTGGTACAATAACCTTTGCTTCGAATCATTAATTTTGCATTCAGTTTCGCTAAATGTCGTGATATTGAAATACAAAACTAGATTACTAACACATAATCGAATATAAGACATCAATAATTTTGCATAAAAGATACATCTTTTAAATAATTTGTCAATTTATTGTCTCAATTTGGTGACAAAATTTAGTATATTATAATTTGTTGCTACTTATGTGTATCCGAAATAGCTGTTTAGACTTCCAATGTGGTTTTATTGACACTAATGCACAAGAGTAGAAAATGAAATGCTATTTAGCAACCAAAATAGTTATACGTGGCGCTACCATAATTATCTTAAATTTAGTATTTCTCAAACAAACGTCTCAAAATTAAGCGTCTAGTTCCAATTTTGATTTTAAAAATAAAGCTGGCGTGATGCAATAAGAAAATGAATTCAGAAACTAGATTTCTGGTAGAAATAGAGTTCATTTTAATAGTCTGTTGTGGGAATTACCTACAATGATCATCCATTAAGTAATAATCATCTTCGTTGAAGTTACGTAATATTTTTCAAGGTTTTTCAACAAGTTACTTAGCGTCAAACTTATTGTTAGTGAAAACCCTCGGAACCTTAAAAAAAAGTCTTACACTTTCCGTCCAAAAAATATGGATCCCGTTACCCAATACCTATCGAGACATTATCTGTTATAACGACACATTAGGTACACCACCACAATAAATATACGGGGTACACCGACACCAATAAATTTATTGTAAAATTGAGATGTATAAAGATCTAATCTCGGTCAAAAGATTTATGTCCCAAATAGATTTATTAAAAAAAATGTCGTGTAAGGATTTAGTTTAAGTCACTGCATGAGTTACTGGTACGGGGCAGCATTGAAACTGGACTATCTACAGATTTTTCTTCTTTTTTCTTCGATTTTACTTTTTTAATGTTTGTTTTGTATTGGGGCAGATAAGCTTTTTGAAACAGGTGTTACTTTTATTTAGAAAGTTTTTATATTACAGCATTGTGGTGCAGCATGAAAATATCAATTATAGTACAAATTTTCAATAAAAAAATGGTAGTTTAGAGAAAGAGATTAAGCTTTTCAATTTAACGTTTTATTAGACAGATAGTTTAGAGAAAAGTGTGGTGCTTGACTAATAATTTTTCAATTGCTAATAGCCAATTGTTTGTTTTGACAGTATTTTTAAGTGTTCTACTTAACGATTTATAAACTGCTGTAAACCCCGTTATCCTAACTAATATTAAAAATGCGTAATTGATGGTTTGTGACAGTTTCACTCCTTAATCACCGAATCGATGTTGATGAATTTTGATATAAAGATGGATAGGATGCTGGAGCGAAAATCTGTATAACAGAAACCGCGGGCCAAAATCATAAATCTCTAAGTTCTACATACTTCTTATGGTAAAAAGTAGGAATGAGTAAGAACAATGGATCACATCAGAAACCCCATCGAGTTCACGGATGTGACTGGTCACAACACTGACAATATTGGCGATATGCCCGGCTTGCATCCTTAATACATTAAACATGAACCGCACAAGGAAATAAAATAGAAAATATGTCGATGCGATATATTAATTGATTCATTACTTGATCATAATTCCGATTATGCGTAGTTGGTATGCTAAACTTAGTAAACGTTGTCATTGAGTTAGATTATAGCTGCTTTATAATAAAGCCTGTTCTTCCGAACTCGCTACAAAATTGGTAATACATATTTTCAAATTCTATTTGTTATAGTACGTTTCGCAACTCGGCGTGCCTCCTGGCGTAGGCCTGAAGGCACGGCCCCATCCATCTCTCTCCACTGAGGTCTATCCTCTGCTACTCTGGTCCAATATGGCTCAAAGGTTAGGCAAATATCTCTTTCCACATCGTTTTCGGACGCCCCTGTCTTCTAGTGTCCTCTCTTGGGTACCATAGGGTATTTGCTCCATTCGTTTAATTTGCAACGTAGCATAATTATGTCCTGTCCAATCCCACTTTAAATGCTCTATACGAGTTATTATATCTGTTACTTTAGTTTTCCTTCTTATTTCAGAATTTCTGATTTTTTATCACTATGTCTGATTCCCAACATGCTCCTTTCCATTGCCCTTTGTGTACTAGCTAGTCTTTCTAGTTTTTTCTTTTTTTTATGCTTGTCTGTTATAATTTAAAAAAGGAAGTTTATGAGGAAGAATTCTATCAATTAAAGTTCCAAAGTGAGTGGTCATATTTAGGAGTGATGTTGGAAGAAAGTTGTTTTTTTTTTTTCTAAAAAATCTGCCTAGAGAAACGAACAAAAAGTCCCGAGTAAATTACTTTTTAAGCAGTTTGTGCACAGTGGCATTTACTTTTGTTCGATCAAAGATTTGTTGTCATCAATTGCATCAAATTGCTTGAAATTTCTTTTCTTCGGAACTCTGTAGTCGTGTCTTTTGGTTGATTTTTTTTGGAAAACGGTCATTCTTTATATTCGATTTTTTTCCTTAATGATGAAATGACCACAACCTGGGACCTGGAAGTAACTTGGTAACAAATATGGTACCCCTTAGCAAGACTGGTGTCAAAATTTCTGGCTTCTGACTATCCGTGACGACTGTCAAAGATCTACAAATGACAGCCGGGACAAACGGTTTAACGTGCGTTACGAGGCACAGAGTTGTGTCGGTGAGTTGGATGGTCACCCATCTAAGCAATTACCTCAGCAAGCGTTGCTTAACCTCGAAAATCTAACCATGCGATTGTTATTATTTAGATACGAACTTCTCAATCCTATCAAATAGCAAAACAAAAGCGTGAGTTTACGTTTGTTTTGATAAGTTAAAAAAAATCTGAACAGAAAATAAATCACCACACTGCCTCTTTTTACGTCACTATCAGAAGCATTAAAAAAAAAAAATAAGTCCCTTCCAGAGCAACCCGTTTTACTCACTTAACGGTCACAAAAAAAATCTGTCGAAAAAAGGTTTTGACGTCACGGGTCCAAAGTAACGGGCCATCCGACACCGGATTGCCCTGGGCCATAAAAAAACGTTCACCGTTTTTGAAACTAACTGTCCGTAACAGTATCTAATAAAACAATTAGTATAAAATTCTCTCTGTTCTAATGTTTTGCGCAAAATTTCTGTTCCATGAATTGTTTGTCGGTGTTTCGCAATTTTTTTACTTACACCTTTTTATTAGTCAGCGTTTG
Organism: Mamestra configurata; assembly: GCA_002192655.3. Classification (NCBI taxonomy): domain Eukaryota; kingdom Metazoa; phylum Arthropoda; class Insecta; order Lepidoptera; family Noctuidae; genus Mamestra; species Mamestra configurata. The sequence goes on from NDFZ01005445.1 coordinate 694,064, forward strand.
TAAAAATTTTAGGGTTGCAATTCTAAAATGGATCATCTCGTTTCTTTTGTTTTTTCGAAAAAGAAGTTGGGTAACATTTTTATTAGTTTCTTAGGTACAGTTAACAGTTAGCGTGAATAAAAATGTGGCATTTTTTACGTCTTCGTTCGTTAATATTTTAGCTCTAAGATCAATCTGTGTAAACTATACTTTGAAAGTGACCAGTCATTGTGGTCGAATGCTACATTGAAATTAAAGAGCTTCATTGATTGCAAAATAAATTGACTGTACATATTCTTATTTTAAGTTAAATATTATAAACGCAAAGTGAATGAGTTTGCTTGTTTGTTTATTACGCTTTCAAGCTTCAATCGCCGAACCGATTTTAATGAATTTTGGTACAGAGATAGATAAGACCCTGGAGACGATTATATGCTAGTTTTACAAGCGAAGCCGCAGACAGAAACTAGTTTATTATAATTCCAAGATGGCTTAAAAGTATCTACTAACATGATCATCTGCCTAGCCTTTTGCCAACTATATTGGAGTCGGCTTCCAGTCAAACCGGATTCAGTTGAATCCCAGTTTTTACGTGGAGCGGCTGCCTACCAGACCCGCAGGTCTGGTAAGAAGTACCGTATTACCCAATAACTGGATTGTCCGCAACCCAGTTATTGGGTACTTCTTGGCAAGACTGGTGTCTGATTTTCTGGCTTCAGACAATCCGTAACAACTGGCAAAAATCTAGAAATGGCAGCCGAGACCAACGGCTTAACGTGTTTTCCGAGGCACGGAGGAGTCTCGGTATGTTATGATGGTCACCCATTCACACCGACCAACCTCGGCAAACGTTGCTTAACCTTGAAGATCGACCCGTGCGGCTGTTAATATTTAACCACGATATCTACTAACATAATATATAACACTTACTTTTACATGCATTATGCAAAACATATATTGAACTATAACAGATAATATAATAGGGAAATGCGAGAGGTATTCATGTATGCTAAATATTACGATTATTTCCTTTAGTGCAGGTTTCAAATCAGCATAATGACTGTGGGAGGTTACTTCGTCTGAAAGGGTAACGTTTGTGATCGATACTTAAAGATAAATGTACTGGTTATTGTTCGTGTCAAACACTTGATGAGGCCATAGTATTGATTTTAAATAAATAAGGTGCAAATATCTATAAAACCTGAGCATCCTAAATAGAGTGCAGCGATACTTCAAGCCTGGACAGCTTTAAACCCTTTACAAAGCACAAGTCCGATCCTGCATGGAGTATTGCAGCCACCTTTGGGATGGCTCAGCTGGATACCAACTTGCCGCGCTTGACTCGGTGGAACGCAGAGCTAAAAGGCTCATTGACGACGTAAAACTGGTGGATGCCAAGCTTCACAGCTTGGCTCATCGCCGCAAAGTTGACTGCTTGTCGGTCTTCTACAGATTGTACTTCGGGGAGAGTGTCCAGGAACTCCACGACCTCATCCCACCCTTCTACCATCGGACATCTAGACATTAACATCCCTACCTTGTTGCTATTCCACCAATTCGCAACGTCTTTTATAATGCGCACAGTAAAGGAGTGGAACTCTCTGCCTGCGTCTGTGTTTCCGAACATATACAACCCTAATCTCTTCAAAATTAGAGTGAACAGGCTTCTTCCCTGTCATCTATGACCTAGACTAAAGTCAAGAGCAAACGCATTTTAAACAAAAAAACATGTCCTAGAACCAGACATTCGAAGACATAATTATGTCATCTACCAACCCTTACTGTGTGCACATGTTGGATAACGGCCCAAACTCTCCCACAGAGGAAGCCTGAGACCCAGCATTGGTAACACTAGCGGCTTAAAACGCTAAACAGTGCGCGTTCAGGTTGCGCTGCCTACCAAATTTTAGAATATATCTTCGGCGTGCTTAACAAAATAACTGGAGATTCTTTTAGAAATAATTAGCAAGAAAGATATGCCTGACTCACTTTCAACTATGCTGTTTACCTACATATAATTGACCATGAATCACTCCACTCATCTTCCAAGGTGCGAAGTCCAGTTCACCTATAATTAAAATGTTCTAAGGCGCAAATATTAGATGACATTATTGCAAACTCATTTTGTAAATCGTGGTGGTGATTAATTAATCTTTACTTTATTAATTTGTTGGCGCGTGATGATTTGTTACTAATGTTAATACATAGGTAGGTACATAATGACGTTACTTTTCTGTATCGAAGTATGAAACTGCAGTACTCGTTTTTAGGGTTCCATACTCAAAGGGTAAAAACGGGACCCTATTACTAGGACGCCACTGTCCGTCACCAGGCTATCTCATGAACCGTGATAGCTAGACAGTTGGAAATTGTCACAGATGATGTATTTCTGTTGCCGCTATAACATCAAATAATCAAAATGAAGTAAAATTAAGTAGAAAAGGGGGCATACAAGAATTTTTTTCGGTTTATGGTACGGAACCCTTCGTGTGCAAGTCCAACTTACACTTGTTTAGCAACGCACGCATTCGTATCACAATCGCAGAGATAAGAATGTGAATGTTGAAAATTAGTTTTTTAATTTACACTAAGTTACACTTACTATACTTATAAACGTACTGTAGAGATCCTCTTTCACAGAGACCTCTTTAGAGGGTTACGAACTCAGTAGCACATTCTATTAAAGACACAAACACTACTCTCAATTTTATAAGATTGAAAGAGAATTGACAGGTAGCTGATAGCCAATTTAATGGCGCGTGTGTTTTTATAATAATGTAAAAAAATGATTTCATTAGATTAAATCCTATTATTATACGCAACAAAGCCTATTATTTACAATTACCTCGTCCAACCTATTTAAAATGTTCACGCGTCAGTGAGATCTTGTTACTTATGCCCTTGATTAGCCTAGATTAATATTAGCAATGGAGTTGTATTGCTTAGTTATGACTAAACGGAGCTGACATGTTCCTAGAATAAAAGCCCCTAAAACACAAGACATACAAAAAAAAAAAAAAAAAAAAAAAAAAANAAAAAAAAAAAAAAAAAAAGTACCTCGTCCCTGATAACTAGATGAATACCTGCCTATTGGAATTTATAATGGATGACTTTTAAAAATGTTATTTCTAGCTCAACAATATTTTCATCTGAAATTGTGGGCAGGTTTATTTTATTTAGTGAGGTTGATGTGCCCCGTGAAATCAATTTTGTTTTATCTCAATACTACTTACACAAAACTATTGATATTAGTCAGTATTGACTAGCCTGTTGGTCGAGTGGTTAGTGACCCTGACTGCTAAACCGGAGGTCGTGGGTTCGATTCCCACCCAGGACAAATCTTTGTGTGACGAGCATGATCTATTTGTTCTGTGTCTGGGTGTAATTTGTCTATAATATGTATTTAGAAATATATAAGTATGTTTATCAGTTGTCTGGTTGCCATAGCACAGGCTCTGCCTAGTTTGGGATCGGATGACCGTGTGTGAGTTGTCCCAAGATATTATTAGTATAATTGTAGTTTTGTACTCGAACTTCAAAGGCGAGCATTTAACGTGTTCGATGTTCTCAATGTAAACGTTCGCTTATCGATACCAGAAATATCAATTAACGTAAGGGACATTTTGGCATTTAGCGTAAATGAACCTTACGTTAATTGTCGTAGGGGCAATTTGGCATTTTGGGTAAATGTCCCTTACGTTAATTTATACTTCTGGTATCGTTATGTCAAACTGTGTGGAAAAAAAAGGTTCTACGTTGTCGTCAGCAGACAGCGCTTATTGAGTTTCAATACAAATTGACGTTTACGCTGACGCGATCGGAAACGTAAAAAAACTCGCCCTAACTGTACTGTAAAATTCTAACTAATCGCAATAAACGATTTATCTTTCTTGAAGAAACAGTATGGAAAATGTAAATTCTGCCGTAAAGTGTTATTGTGATATCGATTACTTCACTTACAAGGAAAAAACTTCACAAAACAAAATTAATGAGCAATCCGATTAAGATTCAATAGTTTCTTCGAATGTCTATGATACAAACAATTAATCCTAAGAACACTCTCAGAAGTTAGATGGATCGTAGGAAAGTAATCTTTACCAGAGAGGCAAATACCGCATTCATTTATTTTTTGAAATCGTTGTTGTAAACTGTCAAAAACACCTATAATTATTTGACAAGTTTGTGACATTGATGGTCGCAATGATATTGCAACTTGAATTTGAACTTTTTTTTTTGTATAATTATTGGCTTTCAGTACACTTTTAAATAAACATGTCTATAAACATTACGTCGGAAAAGTGAAAACAATACCTACATACAAGGTACAGAAACTTGAAAAATTAAAAAAGACTAATTTATTCGAGATTCACTTGTGAGAAAAGTAAGCGTCGGTAAGCAAAACGGGATAAGAGACGAAAAGTTTTTTTTGTTAAAATTTTTTAATTACAAATTGCAGCCTTCGTTTTTTTTTTTGCTAAAAAAGTTTTGCAACAATTGTTGGTACTTTTTAAATACTGCTTCTTATTGTAAAAAGAAAGTTTTATTACGGTGAGCAGAGCTCGTTCGTTAATGGATCGACTTTGTAAAGATTTAGTTCATTTTTTAACTGATTTGTGTACCGTTTTGTTTGAAAGGTTTGTTCCTGTTAAGCATTTCGCACGTTGTGAAATAACATTTCTGTATTTTCTCTCTAGAATAGTTACACGAGTGCATACCGTAGCTATTTAAACTTTAACCGTTTACTTTAGGTACACATAATTTTTTCAATACTCGTATGCGACATTAGATATATTGATCATTCATCAATAAAATCGCTAAAAAATTAAAGACATCATCTTAGTTTTATTTTATGTCAAAGTGAGGCTGTGAAAGTCACATTGACTGTTAGAAGAGCGTAAATTGCAAAGATGTACAAAAATACGAATTAGTCGAACCTCATTATTTTTTAATAGATGTCAATAGAAACAGTGATCGCAGACATTAAATAATTACACACTCGCATTAAAAACAAAAACGCATAATGTTGTATTTAAAAGGCGACGCGACGCATTAAACTGTGGAGTTACGATTATCGCGGCGCGATCTATAACGTCGCGTATCGTTTTATTAATCGCAGTGCGAGGCTCGGGCGCAGTGGCAAAGTTCACGCGATCCCACCAAAGCGTACCTATGGACCGGTAACGCACCGGCAATAGAGAACGAGACGCAAGCATCCCCAACCGCACATGCCAGACAAAGATAGCACGAGAGATAGATGTTGCGTTAGAAGTTAGCCACGCCCCCACAGCGTTCGAAGTTCTGAGTCCACCTCCGTGAGCATTCGTGCGCGCGCGCCGCTCCAGACACACGCCACCCGTGTTCGAAAATTTTTGAATTTCGAAAATGAAATCGGCCGCGCGATTTCAATCCCGTCAATAGAAGATGCCAGTGTTCCGCTCAAAATTTATTTTTAGAGCAGATTTTAATAAAGACTGTTTATAAAATAGACTGTTAAAATGATGTGTCAATAGCAAAGACAATAAGCGTAGTAGTGCGGTAGTTTCAGCGTCGCGTTTTCAGTTTGCGTTTTCAGTTATACGTCAGATGTAAATTGGACGCGGCGACATTTCGTTTGTTTGTTTTCATCGAAAGTGACTGGACTGTGACATTTGAAATCGATAGTATACGTAATTTAAGTATCACGTATGCGGGCCGCCATAGTGAAATTTTTATTGACTTAAAAAATTGAGAGCAAATATTTTTATTGTGAAGTGACAGTGGGATTTTTCGGAAAACTGCGGCCTTCTGATATTGTGCACACACCAAAGATATTAAGGTAAGCGGTGTTTACTTAAAATGTTTTAGCGTTATTCCAAATAGGCTAGTTAAATGTTAGGTCTCTAAACAATTTGTTTTCATCCGTTTAAATACTAAATGAAAATTCAAACATTGATACAATTATATGTATTCTCACCTAAAGTATTTCGCACCCCATAAAAATCATAAATAGTTGCCAAAAAAATGAAGGAAACCGAAATAATACATTTTTATAATGTATGCCAGTTTCACGCGCGAGCGGCATTCAGTTCTGGAAACTCTCCCTACAAAAGACATAAACGGGCGCTCGAGGCAAATTTCCCCATACACCTAAAATTTCAATATTACTGCTACAAAAAACATCAAATATTTATTTATTTCAATAGGCTATTGATAAAAATAGTATTTTAGCGCAATACTCGTTAATTTAATAACAGACTTTTGTCGATACAATCGTAAATAAACATTGCATGTAAGTGCAAAATAGCCTTTAAGTGAAGCATAGCAATGCCACTTTTGCGATATTTGAGGAATTTTGTGAATCATTTTTTTTAGTGTTAATAATGTTTGGGTACCTACTATGTAATTTGTCTATGTTAAAGTATCACATAACATTTATAATTTAAATAACTACATATAATCCGGCTGTATTGCTTAAAATGCTGATTAAATACAAATACAAAATTAAGCTAATCAAACAGACAGAACACATAAATATCGAACGAACTTCAATTTAATGAAAAGAGGCGTTTGCATCTAAAATGAGATTCATTGCAGCAACGCCTCCCGCGAATTGAACATGTTATCATACAAATAATATAAGATTACTCCAAAAATAACATGATTTATTTATTATTTACTATACTATTAATAATAAGCCAATATTCTTATTAGGGATGCAAAAATGCAGACGCTACGAACTTGGTTCTCTAAAATATTTAAATATCACCTTGCGATTCGATAAATTATTGATTTCTTATCATTTATTATTAAGTGAAGTGTGAAACTGACACTATTATTTTTAGCAATTATTAATGGTTTTATTAATAATTGATGATAATACAATTGATTTCTAAGCGTTTATGTCTTTTGTTCTGAAAACTGTTAAATGCAATTATCTTTCAATGAAAAGGAATCAAACTATTAAGGTTTAATAAATTGGCTTGATAGGTCTACGTGATAGTAAATGTAGCGCGTCTTGTATGAATTACCTTCAATTATCTTCAATTCGCACGTATTCCAGACGTAGGGAAAACTGAGTGAACTAGACGGTGATGCGTCGGCGCCGAAAACTAAATGCATCGTTCGGTCATGATTGGAACGAGCGAACGTTACATCGACTGTAGTGTTTAATAATCCATACAGCATTCGATGATAATAATAAAATGTGGTGCATATTTTATTATTTATTATTATATGTTTTATTATTTATTATTATATGTTTTATTATTTATTATTATACATACTTATATTTTTTTTATGACTTACACTATCTAATAAGTCTGTCTAAGGACTTGATGCAGCTAAATATACACTTGCCCAATATGCTCTCATGAATATATTCCCCCTATGTAGTACGAAAATACTCAAAAACTTTTCAACTTTAGACAGTCTTTTCGTTGCACGTGTAAAAAAAGTATTAGGTACGGAAAAACTTAACACATAATCCCTTATAAAAATAGCAAAAGTTACTTAAAGCTACCTGGGTCAAGGTAGTAACTAATCACACAAGTTCAAAAACTATACCAATTTTGTTTAGCTATAACTTACTTTTATAACCATGTCACATGCCGTACGAAAACGATAGTTATCAAGTTATTACACTACAAAAACTCATCCATATAAAACTATATTATGTGCACTGTAAATCCACATACCTTAAAATTTGTACGTCGCCTGCTAATAAAACAGCTAGATATATATATATATATATATATATATATACAATAGTCTACATCCGCGATGTCTGTCCGTCGTGACCGATGTCTGACCGATGACACTTGAAGTCACATATCATTCTTAAGAGTAACACCTATTTCTTGTTTCACATTAATTTAAAATACAGTAAAAAGTTCGCTAGTCTGCATTAGTACACATATCTATACTTATATATGATTGTGGTTTACATTTAAATAATTTGACAGAAGAGAGGCAATTCCCGTATTTTTAAGAACGTTCGCATTCTAGTCTCAATTTGGCAAAAAAGTCTAATCTAATGTATTTTTTTGGCTTAACTGTAGCCAAAATGAGATTGTGACTCATAAAAGTAGGTACGAACATTGTACTTCTGAACTTTCAGCGTTTCGCTTTATCAAGTTTTCTAGCAGGAAGCGCGATCATGGCGATGACAAATTAATATAATAAGTAGGACAAAAAAAATACCGGGAAATGCTAGAGACAGTTTAAGTGTCCCTAGGCGTCGTAAAGGCTGCTATCTCGCAGAAACACACCAAAAGGATAGGTAGGATACTTTTTTATTTCATTAGGAATAAAACGTGTTTCAAAGAGTACAATAATATCCTATATTTAATTTTTATATATGTTTTCTAATGGTGATTATTTTCCAATTTCGTTAGAACATCGTATTATGACATTTTCCCCGAAGCCGCATCTAATGCGGGGTGCGTCTGTGTGTTTGACTTCAAAAGTTACAATCTAGTAAATACCATTTACAATCACAGTAAATTTGAGTAATTTTAACAGAAATTGTAACTAAATTATGCTTTCCGAAATCTGTCTAATGCGCAATACTAAATACTATTCAATAGAAAGAGACTAGTGCTGCCATCTGTTTGCGACGATAGTAAAACTAATCCTTGTTCAACCAATGCCAAGGCTACATGTAGCTCATAAGCTTTGTAGCTCTGCCTATCCTGTGACGGACTATTTGTTGGATTATAAAAATGTGAACTTTGTGTACACAGTATAGTAGAATATGTATTTGAATGATAAGGTATACATTTTCTAAAGATGCTGCCTCATTCAAAATAGAACTTTTCTTTTTTCTTTTAATAATTCTATGTGACTCGCATTCTTTCTCCTTTAGATATCCGTATCTGATTAATAGATAACAAAAAGCATCTTCATCAAACAAAAATATAAGCGCCTTAATTGGCCACCTTAAACACTTTCAAAGCCACTTAACAAGCCAATCGCAGCCTCCACGATACGCAACACACTAATCAATCAGCCATCCATCAAATTCCCAGATTCACACAAACACGCACAAAAACCTCTATCAATCTCCAATCAATCAAAAACGATTGATCAAACATGAAACAATCATGTGAAAACCAAACGTTGCCTGCGTATCAGCATCAACGGCTATCTATTATAGTGACCTCGTTGAAAAATCGAAATTCTATTGAACAATTGACCATTATGCTTATAATAAAGTGTTATTAAAAAAAAATTGCGACTAATGAGTGGGACAATGGCGTCGCCGTGAGAAAGTGTCCCACGGTTGGTTTAAGAACATAGGCCCTGTCCAGCACGTAATAGGTTACGTACAATACACAATGACAATTGTCTGACTGGTCCTCTATGTGTTGAATCGATTTAACGTTTTATTTAATTGGGTCATTGGTTACTTGATTAAATCATATGTAGCTGGGATTAGTCACGCACAGCTTGGCGGGGAGATAGGTACCTTTGTTCCACGTACAGTGGGTTTAAGAATAGTATCTTAAGTTTAGATTACTCTGTCTAGCTGCAAGTGCATGGCACTAAGAAGTATGAGTCCATTTAAATAGTTTTATGAGTTCAAAGTATCTGTAAGTGCATCGCATTAAAAAGTTTAAGACCACGTTTTTAAATTCATCTTCGTTCTTTTTTACTACTTTGTATTTTGGTTAAGGCTCTTCAACTGCCTGTATGACTTTTCCAATCAGAAACAAAATCGATACGTCCAATTAATCATAAATATTTTTATTTCTATGTAACCATCACCATCGTCGTCAACAGCCAATCGCAGTGCTGAACGAAGGCCTCTCTCAAAATGGAGGTACTTACTTTAATTTATTAACTCTTTACAATATTATTTTCATGTTTAAGTATTTACTGCAAACATATCTTGCATTGAATCAAGGACTTTGATGATCGCAACTTTTTAAATACATCAACTTCATACATAACCATTCTTTCAACCATTTTAAGTTCATCTCCAATGATTTCTATAAAATACCATCATTTTCAATTTAAAGCTCCTTTTCAAAAGAAATCGATTACATAACCCAATTAATCATAAATTAAAAGGTTAACCAAACACACCCAAGTAGGTTGCCGCTGACCATATCATCTGCCGTCGGTTGCTCGGTTGCGTGCCGACAATCTACAATGCAACGCTTACCATCGATAATTTCATGCAAAATCATTATTACAAATCGTCCTATTATCTGCACAACCAAACTTTGCATATTATGATTTAATAGTTTCACTTTTTAATAACTTTACGTAGAACACCACAATTTGACCAATTTCAGCAAAATTGTTTAATCTAGAAAGACCGTCACTTAAATTATTTAGCAATTCTAAAATGGCGATTAGAAATTACGGCTGCAGACAAAATTAAGTAAAAACTTCCCTCTGTAAATTCAAAACACATTCAAGAAAAAGCAGTTCCATTGTTTTAAAATTAGGAACGATTAGATTTAGCTTAATATCACAATTATTATACAAAAAGAGAATTGACTAACCAATTTACTTCGCCAAGACATTTCTACGAAAAATAAAACAAAACCATTGTCTTTTACCATGGTATAAACTTTTGTCCTTGTTGAAGAAACTGACAGAATAAATGACAATCAAAACAAACTCGGTTAAATACCCAGAAATCAGTCCAAAAGAGTCTGTAGGTATTTCTAAACGTCTCGCGCTAACGACTTAACTATTTTCAAATCCTAATTGTTCAAGTGTCGAATTATCGGTTGCCCAACAACCAACAACCATTGGTTGGCAGAAATCGCGTAAGACTTTCGGTTAGGAAATTGGAGAGCATTTAAAAACGTATTAGTATTTTAGGAAAGATTAACGTGAAGATTCATAGTATTACTGGTTCGCTATTATTCTGAAAGTTATGCTTTTAGCTTTTAGTACATCATTATTTGTCGTCATTAAAGTTATTTGCATTTTCCCTAAATTGTGCATGCGTTTGCAGACCAAACTCACATTTACAAACGCCTAGGTTACTATCGGAATCGAAACCAGTGATCCGCAGAACAGCCAGTGAACCAATCGTGCCACCAAGCTTTTAAAAAATACTTACTCTAAGATATACACGCATTACGGTCCAAATTTACCACTATAAATTTTGGCATGTGCTGTCTGTTTGTAATTATGACAATAACATTTATTGGACTTTCATTTAGAAGCTTATACAGTGCAGCAAACGCGAAATGAACAAACAATTAAACGGAACTTTTTTTCTGTAATACTTAAAACACTTAAGTCTTGAAACACCCCGTTAAAGACACATCGCCTGCCAATCAACAATCAAACAGCCGCTTCATCGCCTTCAAAGGGATGTTTTTGTTCCCCCGGTACTACTGCTTAGCCCCTTTATAAGACGATGGCGTAAACAACTGCCGGCACTTGTCGATTCCGTCATTCTGCCACCAAGCGACGCCATTGCTGACAAAAAAAACTGTATAATTACTTGATCTGCTTTCATTCAAGTGGACCGCATTGCTCTTATAAGGCACTTTAATTAAACTGTACTAGTATTATGAAAAAAATAGGTGTTTTTACCCCTACTTCGGTGGAACGTTTGATCTGAGAGTTGAGGCAAGGGAAATTAAGATCTGATGTAGACACATAGAGTTGGTTTTAGATTGGGGAGTAAAATTCCGTGGTTTTTATGTTAATACCAGTAGGGTAACTTAAATAGAACTTATATCTTTATTTTGTGAAGTTGCCGACAATTTATTTTATAAAATAATTAAGTTGACTTTTATTTGTATGTAAGTAATTGTCAATTTTATTCGTTTTTCGAATACTAGCAAAATATGTGAATTTTTAATTAGTTTAACTGACAAAATTGTTCGTATTAATAACTCTAAGTTAATTACAAATCGTTTAATCTTAAAGTCTGGTGTAATAATTAAAAGTATTGCTTATCAGACCGCGTAAGTCACTAATCAGCTGATTGTAATTAGTTATAGCAATCGTTGCTACGTAATTGTTTTTGACCGACATCAAGCCCCATTAACTCTCCTAGAACAAATAAATAAATCCAAGTTAAAAATCCAAAAAAAAAAAAAGTTTTACTTTTGCGTGATCTTATAATATCAGGCATCGTCTGTAAAGTATGTTTATATTGTACCAGTATTTCTCAATATCACCGAACACAAGACATTCACCTGTAAAGCTATAAGTTCATAAATCTAGGCAAATTCGTTGCATGTCCTGCCAGTTCAGGCATTACTAAACACAAGATCTTCACCCATAACATAAAGCTGAGGTCTAGGCGAATCCGCAGCGTTGTCCTTCCCAGGCCAGTCCAGTTCCCACGCGGCATAATGCCACCTAATGGATACAGGCATCATAATCGCGGAACTAGCGGCCCTTGTACACGCGCCGCCGGACGCCGGAGGGCGACCGGAGAGCTGACGTGAAGTTTTATTTTGAAGGATTTTATTTTAACTTGGTGAACAAAGTGGTACATAAGCGGACTTCATGCTAATCTTTGATTTTTTGCCGGAAACTTAGATTTCTTACGTAAAAGTTTAGTGAACTTGGTGTTTTGAGAAAAAAAAACATTAAAAAATAAGGTATAAAAAAGAAAAACAAAGACAATGTTGAATGAAAGGTAATATCTGCGTCCATCCATTTCATATAAATCTTTATTAAGATCAGTAACCATTCAAATATAGATTGTTAGAAATATTAAACACATATTTGGTACCAGAACAGAAAACACAACACACAAAAGCACAATTATTACACAAATCATAGAAAATGTTAAAATAAAAACACATAAAAAATATTAAAAAGGCAGAATTTATGGATTTTGATATTTATTTTTTACACTCTGTGATTAAAGTGCAAAACTACCTACCGATATTAAAAATATTTGACTTGAAAAAAAAATCCATTCAATTGAAAAACACTACAAAACAGTTTAAGAACAAGCGGGAATCTTTTAATTTGCTTCCTATTTCTTATCTGTTTTATTTTATCTATTAACCAAATTATAAAGCCGGCCCTACCATGCCAGAATCCTCAATGTAAAGCAACCTCCTTCCCCGGCAACTACTCCCGTCTATCTAGAGTATACGATCCTTAACAAAACAAAGCGTACGAGTGCATCGCGTGTGTGATTTACTTTCCGTTTCATACGAAGAACTGCAGCAATTTTATATGGTTTTTAGTTTTATGCAATTTTTAGATCTTTATGGGATACTAGCTTATTACGTTTTCTTCAAACATGCCAAATTTCAGCGTTCTACGACCAGTAGTTTTGGCTGTGCGTTGTCTGTCAGCCAGTCAGTCTCGGAAGAACTTTATATGTATCGATTATTGTAAGAAACGTATCAAAAATAGTGGGCACTAATATTGTTAACATTTCCTAAAAATAAAACCGATTAACGTAAAGTTAACAACAGAGTTCATACTGTTGTTAAGGTACTTTTTTCATGAAAAAATGGATTTAAATACTTTTGGTACCTACGAAAATTGCAAAACAATTGTTCGATGAAATCAACAGGTTGTTGCTGACCATACATAGGCCTAACTATTCGCGGTAATAGTTCCTGAAATTAAAAAAAAACGCATTAAAAGTCGAATATAACCAATCAATTTTACCTACGTATCAAGCTTAGGACCTAGCTATCCTCGGTCGTTTTTGTTGACGAGACAATTCTCCTGAAAAACGGAACGAACCTTTATATCGACGTGTGGACACAGCCAATAAATCGCGTACCGTTAGCAGCTGCGACACACAACCGAACAGATAGACAGGCATAGGTACAACTTCATTCGGGTAAAATCGTGAGCGCTCGGAACCACTCGGCCTCGATGTTACATCGCGCGCCGTTTTCGGTACACCTCTAGGGATGTTCATGATTTTTTGGAGCGGATTTTAATTTAGAACAAATCCATTACTATGAATTTTCAAAAAAATACTAACTAGTCATATTAAAATCAACACAAGCTAAGCCTAAGCAAAAATTATCAACGAGAAAATCAAAAAATATGTTGACGTTATTTATTGATAGGAAAAGCTAATTTGCACTTTAGTAAAATAATAAAAATCTAGAAAGTAAACATTGCTTAAACAACGCTCGTTACAAAATGAAAACAAAGAACACATGAAGAGGAATTATTAATTTTCACTCTTAAATCAATAATTACACCTAGCGTTTTCTCAACCAGTTGGAGACACCTTCCAGGATTTCCCGATGCAGCCAAATACCAGTATTTTGCATGAAGTGGGTGCCTATCTGACTTCCAAAACCCAGTAACTGAGTAACACGGTACTCTTTGATATTAATTTTCGCAACACGATATTTTTTGACGTGACAACGTCTAATAAATCGATGAACGCGACACGCACGACAAAGGATGACTCATTGTAACGTTACGCTCATTGTAACGTTACGATCATTTCATCAATGTTTTGCCGTCAACCGTCATAGTCCGTAAACCGACTTTTTAGACAACCAATTTTTTTATAATTTCGGATAAGACCCAGTACATCCCTATTCTCTGTCGCATTGATTGTCGTATTGGCTACAGATGGCGCCCTTGTTTATGTACAGGAAGGTATATTTTATTGGGATTTCGTGATGTATCCGCAATATTCGGATTTGTGTCGATTGTAGCCGCCTTCAAGGGAATGTCAAGGAATCACGATCGATTTTCTTTAATGCTTTACCTGCTCTTGATACAATGTTACTATCGTGTATTGGAAAGTTAACGTAAATGTCAGGAGGAATATCTTTACTTATATTTTAAGGAGATAACATTACTTGAGGAATGGTCCAATGAAGAAAATGATTTTGAGAAGTTGACACTGAGTGTATACTTGTTTAGGCAATTTTTTATTAAGGAAAGAAAAAAAAGAAAAAGTCCATCGCTCAGCATAATGCAGTGATAGAGCCACAGCGCTGGTTTTCCTATTTCTGTTAGATACCGCCAAGTAGCCACAATAAGCAAGTTTTTTTAAATATCGCATCCCCGGTGCGACACTGTCACTTATGCAAAATTGCAATTTTTGAGGAAAAGCACTTAAAACTTTGACATCTCAAAAAATAATTATATTTCAAGATTTAGAACAGATGAATAGCTTTTACTACAACGTCAAACTATGTGTACTACGAAAGTAACGTAATCGCACCAAGTAAAGGGGTGCTTTAGGGCAGTTATTACATATTTAACTCATTATTGCAATTTTTGCATAAGTGACAGTGTCGCACCGGGGGTGCGATATTTTATTTCTTATACGGCCAACAGTTAAAAATGCATGGATATTATTGTTTTCTGTGTTTGTGTTTGCACTTAAAACAAATAAGCCAAAGAATATTTCAAGATGAATGACAAAAATCTTTCAGTACACTTTACAGATATTGAGAGCAAAACCTATTAATAATTCAAGGTGTTCATACCCGACAAACCATACAAAATAACATTACAAGACAATTAAGAAACAGTTACACATGCCAAATAAAAATAACAATAAGAGAAAACCTGACCGCAAAGATACAGCAAGGAAATCCAATTTACCGCCTTACTGTTACCGTCAACAGAACTTAAGTAATTATAGACGTATTATAAGCTAAGTATGTATTGCCACTGTATTAAAATATTAATTTCACTCGTCACAAATTGATATTAATTGTTGTGTCTTAAAGGATGAGCGGACACCTGACGGAGAGATATGCTACGGGTTCTGTGCCTGTAATTTATTTTCTTGTGATATAGAATTTAAAGATTTTAGATTGCCTTTTGTTTATCGGTTTGCAAGGTTTAATAGTTTGCTACTAATTTCGGAAAATACTTATAGCAACTCGGCTTTGCAGTAAGCTTGAAGTTGTCAGTCAGGAAAAAGACTGCAATATTAATATTTTCTTCTCGTTTTCCAATCGATTGTTAACTCCTATTTTATTTGAGCTAAGTAAATGGCTACGTCAATTGTCATGAAGACGGCATTCATGAAGTTCCCCAAAGTGCGTCAGTAGTGAGTGACAATTTAGACAACATAAAAAAAGTAAACTAATTTTATATCATTATCATTCAATCAGCCGAAAGACGTCCACTGCAGGACATAGGCCTCCCCCAAGTGTCGTAACAACAACTGGTCCTGTGCGTCTCGCATTCATCGGCTACCCGCGACCCTCACCAGGGCATCGGTCCACCTTGTGGAAGGCCTTCCAACGCTGCGTCTTCCGGTACGCGGTCACCACTCCAGAACTTTTCGGCCCCATCGACCATCTGTTCTGCGAGCAATTTTATATAGCGTTGATCAATGAAAGCTTTAAAACAAATTCTGCTCAACTTTATAGTAGTATAAGATTCTTTCGGAAAGATCACTGGATCGTCCTAAATCCTCTTACGTTTTCCTCACCAATTAGTTTTACAACCAAAAATCCATCAGTACTTTATAACATAAAAATACAACTGCGTGTCATACCGTCTTTTCCCATCTTCCAATCCCCGCTGAGCTTTACAGCCTCATCATTAGCAACAGTCGCCCTCAAGTAGCCCACAGAGGAAATTTATAAATCATTAATTTACAATACGCTGGTCAGTTAACGATTATTAATTTTAATTAACTGTGAACGAAACTTAGCGGATTGCGGTGTAAGGGAAGAGATGTAGCGGGGCGGTAAGCGGTAGCGATTTAAGAAAGTGCGTCAAAAAATTTATGATAAATATTATATTGCAAGATTGTCGTATACATTTAGCTTCGTTAATTAAATATTCATAAAAACTAGAAATCTATATCCTGTATTTTCATTGGCTTTCCAAACAACCAGGGTAATTTATATCTTTGCTTAGTTCTCCATATCTTAATCCTCTAAAACTTTTCCTCAATCCGCTTCCGCAACTTTATTGCACCAGACCTTACCAGACAGTCCCAAATAACGATTTCTACGATTCCGTTCGCATGACCTCTTGCGTCAGAGCTCTCTCTAATTACACTCTGGCAAAAATTCTGACATTACCCATCCTCACTCCTCATATGTTCCACCAACTTAACTATACCGCCGACAAAACTCCTATTGTGATCACGGTAAAGTTCAGTTTTGTTTGGTATAGCTGTTTTAGTAAGGTTGTAATAGATGTTGATATTTAATTTGTCAATGTTATCGATGACAGCCTCATTATTTCTGTTCCTTCTATTTAGTTTTGTCGAAAGTGTTTTGAGAATTGGAGTGGTGAAAGATGGTCTTGATTTTTTATGGTTATTAATTACTGGCTTATAATTGTTGTTTTCGTTTCGATATATCACGAACTGAAATTTTATAATTGGCTAATATGAATTCTGTGTTATTAATGTTGGACCTCATAGACCTCTAGGATTGAGGAAATGTAGATTTTGTAAAATTATAACCTAGACTCCTAGAGAGAAGTATGCGCAAAGAGTATGTCTAGATAGTAATTGAACAAGATGAAGTAATTATTCTCTCGTAAACATTTCTCTTTATAATTGGAAGAACAAGAATATTCACTACATATTAAACTAAGATACTTTGAGTATAGCACAAAGAAAATGTAGACAAATCAAATAAAACACAAGACAAAATGTTACAATGTTGTAATACATTTTAGCTGCCCATAAGTTAGTAGAAAATATAGTTTAAAGAAACTAAGTTACAAACCTACCAAGTTGTTTTTCACAAAACATGTATTTACTAAGACAGAACTTCAATCACCACAATTTTCTCCAAAACTGAACGGAAAGATCGTCACTCGTTGAACTTCCTTAAAATCTCTCTTTGACACATACAAATGCCTTTTTACTCTGTGACAACAGACGTCAAGAGAGGCATGCTCGTAACAGCCGACATAACGTAACTGTTTAGTTTCTATTGAGCACTAGTTGAGCACAAGGCTCAACATTTCCCCAGCACTCAACCTGAGTGTGAATGCTGTGGGCGCCGCAACGTCTGCTATTTGAAATGTTTTGTTTATAATGTGCGATTTTGAGAAGTCGATATAGGAGATGGTATGAAACGAACAATGTTTGTAGAATCTTAGGTTTGGTCCCTGATTTAAAAATTGAAATCTATTTAACCAACACAAAACTGGCTATAAAAATAAATTTCTATTTTTTACATCTCTTAATTCATTCACTTCTAGGATTCTTCTTTTGGGCCTCAGTTTTCTCTTTAAACGTTATTTCCAGAATTGTATGTAGTCTCCCTTTTATCAATAAACAATATTTGCTTTATAAACCACCTCAACATATCCCATAAACAATCTGAAAATGCTCATACTATACCTAGTTCGCATCGACACTTTAACACTCCACAATTACGATCCTTCACAAAAGATTTACGCTAATAACAGCGACCGCACAGAGTCGTGTCGGCATCGTGTCGTGCCCACTAAACAAGCTTCACCGCAATAAGAAGCCGTAACACGGCACTACCGTGCATTCTCGATAGAATTTCAATTTTACGGCTCAGAGTGTCATCCTGAACATGATTGATATTCACAAATAATGGTCGCCACATTGTGCTGTCAATATGAAATCGTTGTTGCACGCAACGGACGATTTTATTGGATTATTGTGTTTTCAGGATTGGGAAACTGTTGAAGTAATTAGTTTAGAAAGGTTAAAGGTGACTGGTAAGTGGTTTGAAATGGATTTTGTAACTTTGTTTGCAGTTCACACTTTAGTAACGTATTGCAGTGTTATATTTGTTTTCAATCTTAGACAAGACAAGAGAGACATTTGCACAATTATATCAATCGATCACGCAGTTGACTTTCATAACGAATACGGCCTATAAATTTGAAATCTCTGCTATAATACCTAAACGTCTTACTACGTCTACTTACACCCAATCTTCACCCACAAAATTCCCCAACCCGACTCACTCTAAAAACAAAAGCACACAATGAAATTCCACTCAGGAACAACAACAACCAGAAGCAACAATATCTTTCCTTGTACATGAACTTGTGCTTACTACGAGCACTATCTACGCGTATTACACCACTTTTTTCCAGCCTCTCATTCACAACATTGAACTAATTAAATCGAAACAATGGCTGACGTCACCTGCGCACGCGCCGCTCCGCGTAAACTGGCGCAGTTAATTACGCGACGGTAGCAAGATCAAGGCTGAGCGGTTATTGGGGCTTGAGGGATGAGCTGTAGCGATTACACGGGCATAAATGCTATAAAACCGAAAAAAAGTAATACTGAAGAGAGTGGGAAAATTGATATAAGTGGGACTGCAGATAGATACTTAACATGAGTGTCTCTTTCAACGATAGAGTGGCTTACGGCCGGTTTCAATAACGTCTGCTACCAACAGTAGCTAAAACGTCATGTTTCAAAGGCAAAATTACGTTTCAGCTACTGTTGGTAGCTAATTTGACAGTTGGTTAAAGGTAGATATGTTATTGAAACCGACCGTTAAGGGCCGCCAAAGCGGTCATCGAAATACATAATATAACAAATAAGCATGGCTTAGTAAAGTTTTGGGAAGTTTGCTTGCATTTTTTTTAACTACTTTGTGGCTCTGTTCTGATTAGGTTAGTTGAAATAACGGTTCATTCGTCTCCTGGACTAATGAGTCCAGCTGAACGGAGCTTCAAATACCTCTGCGATTTTCAGGTGTTCGCGGTAGTTGATTCCGAGAATTCAGAAAATTCAGAAGTTACAGTTGTTGGGTGTACTGTAGCTGGCGTGTTCCTCGCAAGAACTAATAAGGCTTTTCAATGAATACCACAACGATTACAAACTTCAAAGGCGGGTTTCTTGAACTTATTTATTTGTAATTGATTGTACTTTGAGTGTCGACAGTCTGTCTCAAATAATGACCTTAGACGTTAGGCTTGCTTTACTTTTAATAATGACGTCAGTGACCACATCATTAGTGACCAGTCATACATGTTCTTGTTTAATTATATGTGTCGTTTGGTGTTGCTATATTACAGGTAAATGGCGATATAATGATGTTTGCCTCGTAATGGACGATATGTAATGATATGTCGTTTGAGGCAAACTCGCTGAACACATTTGAGTTATCACTGCTTATTTAATTCAAGAAATGGACAAGTTAATTGACACAAAAACATTATTCAAAAGGCGGTTTTTATAGAGCAAAATCAACACGACAAAAGCGTTTTCTAAAATCTAATGCCACTCACAGAATTCTTTCTAATTCATCACTACAATTTTCTCAAGGTTTCGTGTACTCATTAAGCCGAATTATCCTACTAAAAGATTTCATAAATAAAAAAATTGTCAAATCGCTACCGCTTATGCCTTACACGCTAGCACATAACACTCGACTGCCCCGTGAGAACTGGAGCGATGTTATTTTTTCACTTTTACCCGCGAACTTGCGCTCTGACTGTCAAGAGTCAACTGTGACTTACTGCGGTCCAATGTCACGGTCTGATGCAGCCGTAATAAGTTATTACTATTTGTTTCATAACGAGTTTATGATTTAGGTCAGTTTTTTAATCGTAACATGCTATGTGGCGAGGTTTGAGAGGTCCACTGCTCAACATCAGCCTCCCCAGGTTTATGTCCAGGAGTAGAGTCGGCTGACATGATGAAGATCCGATTCAGAAATAAGACCGATGATCTATCTATTACGTTATCATCACCTGATTTTTTCCGAACTTTTAACATATTTATTTTAGGGCAATGGTCTCACTATATCAACGAGGAGCTCGTGGCTAAAGAATAACAGCCGCACGGGTCGATCTTCAAGGTTAAGCAACGCTTGCCAAGGTTGGTCTGTGGATGGGTGACCATCTTAAGATACCGAGTTTCCTCCGTGCCTCGGAAAGCACGTAAAGCCGTTGGTCCCGGCTATCATTTGAAGATCTTTGGCAGTCGTTACGGATTGTCAGAAGCCAGTAAATCTGACTCCAGTCTTGCCAAGGAGTACCGTGTTACCCAGTTAATGGGTTGTGGAGGTCTGGTAGGCAGCCACTCTAGGTAAAATATTGGTATTCAGCTGAATCCGGTTTGATTGGAAGCCGACCCCAATATAGGTGGGAAAGGCTAGGCAGGTGATGATGGTCTCACTATATCTTTCCAGTTTATATTATAAAACTTATCATCAAAAGCCTTCATTTAAAAATAGTAAAAGACTCAAAAGACCAAATAACGTAATGGTGTGGTACCTCAGGAAGTCAGGACAAGAAAACAATGCTACAAACAATAACAAACCACAAATTGAACTCAGTAGATCACGTAACAGATTCGCGTGATCTAATTACTTTAAAAGGTAATTTCGCGTAATAACCGCGTCTTCACCTCGCACTGCGCTCTTGCGAAATTAAATAATATCACTCGTGTCAGGCCGCGCGTACGAGTCCATTGTACAATACGACACGTTTTTATGGGAAATCAACCTACAAATAACTATAGAGAACTTGCACGGCGTAGTCTCTAGCCATCTAGTGTTGTAAATTCGGAACTTTTCCCGTACAAATACTTAAAATGGACCCTTTTGTACTGCCACCTATAGTTCCTGCACGTTCACTATTGTCTTACGATATTTTACGACTAATTCGGAATTTTATTAAAGTTTATTAAATATGTTAATTGTATGCATTTACTACCTGATGGTGAAATGAGATAAAATCATTGGTAATAGATGATGTGTCGTGAGAGTTAGTAGTGTATTTGGCATTGCGAGGCTTAGCATAGGCACGGGTAATTGGTATGTATATGTATGAACTGATCGGCTACCTTCGAATTTGAAAGAAAGTCATCGATATCTGCCCAAACTTTTCCTTACTATGTTGGAGTCGGGTGCCAATGTAACCGGATGCAGTTGAGTACCATACTTTTTACATAGAGCGACTACAGCATATGTAGCTGACCTCCACAGCCTGACCGACAGTCAGACTTTAAACAAAAGCAGTACTAATTCATGCTTCTTAACTTTTAAAAGATAAATAAACAGAACACACTTTATTGTAGCCATAAATTAATAATTAAGAACTTAAAACAAAATAAGTTTATAACAATCATCATCATATCAGCCGAAAGACGTCCACTGCTGGACATAGGGTTGCCAAGGTCATCACGCTTGGCAGGCGGGTTGGTGATTGCTGTGTAGCATTGCACAGAAACACAGATAATGCTGCTGCCCATTCCCTGGTGAGTCCCTTAGTTGCCTCTTACGACACCCACGAAAAGAGATGGGATGGTCCTATTCTTTTACGTCCGACACCATACAGAACATTCATTCACATATAACAAGGTTATAACAATGTGCGGCTCCGGTTTTTGAAGCTGATATGCTCGGTAGGCTTCTACCGAGCATATCTTCAAAAACCGTAGTCAAATGGAAACACTCCCCAAAAACAACGTTAGTATTAAAGTTGAACTTTACAGTACATAAATAACTAAGACATGTGGTGCAAGGAATCACAATTATTATGTTTAGAGCAACGATGCTATTGCCACGTTCGAACCGATTCACTTTGAACCCTGGCACTTGCGAAACCAGATCCCACGTTGGATCTAAATTGAGAGAGGTAATGGTTTTACCTATCACTAATTCCATGGGAGTATCTTCGTTTGACCTTATGGTTGTGACGTTAGCTTTGATATAACTGAATCTTCTGTCAATGTTTTTGATGATAGTCAATTTTTATTTTTGTGTGTGTGACACATTTTCTACCCGGTCTTAGAATAGAAGTTCTATTTTAACTTTTTGTCACCATTTTTTTATGCATGGGAAATCATCAAATGACTGCTGGAAATGGAGAAATCGTGATGAAAACCTTCTCTAACATGTCCATTACTAACCAAAGAATCAAACACTAATTCATAAACCAAACATGAATTGTTTCGAAACGATCGTTTAACCTCGAAACAACCCATATCACACCTTCGTTAACGTACAAACTTAATCACGGATTTAACTATTGGTAATGTAAACATCACTGTTTTACACTAACAATATTATCCTAGTTCTACGAACAAAATCCATTGGAAAATCACCTCTATGAGTATCGAAATAAAGTGCCAACAAAAAGCTTCGTAACATTAGTAATGCATCAGGCTGAAGGAATTAAGTAAGAAAATATTTCGACATTTCAACGGGTTAGAAAAAACAAACTTACATTTCACGTCTTTCGCAATCACACGTATCTCTAATCCTACACGGTTAATGGCGACAATCGCTTGGCTTTTTAGTTTATCAGTGTGTAAATAAGTTGGTAAATGGTTGTATTGATTCATTGGTGTTCACAAGTGGTAATGAGGTCTAATGAACTATGCGGGACGCGTGATTGGTCGTTATGATTAGAGGTTAAGATTTAGGAAACTTTGAGAAACAAATATTGGGAAAAAATGGTGTTAAATAGGACATGAATGTCAGAGCCAAGCCAGTTTTTATGAAGGACAAGACGCAAGTGTGAATTTTATGTTTTTTCCTGGTTTTTTGGATGTTATTGTAAAACAGAATATGAATTATTCGTATCAAAAGACCAATTCAACGTTGTTATTAATCGTTATAACCTTAGACAATTTATTTACCAAAAAACATGATAGGTACCCAAATACGAAAAAATCTGGTGATTTTGACTCGGATATATCGCAACATAATACAAATACATAAACAAAAATTACAATATTATGATCTTGAACATAAACCTAAGTGTACTTGTGCGAAAGATAATATGACTAGAAAAAGGCTGACTACTGAATTGTTTAATGGAAATATATACATGGAAGTGGAAGACATGTTACGGCGACCATAGATATTCACCAAATATATAGCTGTTCGATCAAATCGGTTCAGAGATTTAGGCGTGAAAACGTTACAAACAAAGAAACTCATTGAAAGAAAGAAAAATGTTTATTTGGGACTCGCACAAGACAAACAAACCAGTAAAATAAAATTAATAACTAAACAGTATTAAATACGATTTTGGCCTCGCACAGATAATTATTTTATTATAATTATCTGTGCGAGGCCAAAATCGTATTTATAATATTAAGTAACAATTTTATCTAGATATCTAACTTGTTAGTAAGGCATGCATGGAGGAGGAGGAATCGGTATCGTGCTCCTTGAGTGCACAGGCGTCGCCAAAATATGCAGATAAACAATAGGGACACCGAATTCACTCACAGACATCCTGAACTCTTTAGGAGGACTGATCTGCTACTGGAGCGAGGTTGGCTGGTTGGAAGGACGGCCGCCATGGCCCACGCACAATGGTCCAACATCAGGACTAAGTGCGGAAATCATACCCCAATACATAGATAGATAGTAAGGCATCGTAGAGGAAACATACTCTGAAACCCTCCAACGAAAGTCCTCACACAAATTTCAAGTCGTTCGTGGTGCGAGTTTTGGGACCTTCCTCAAGGATGAATTTTGGCCGATGGGTGTCGTCTATCGCCAATTCCGCGGAAGGCTACGCGACACCACGCAGCACAATCCGACGCCGTCACTTCGTGAACAATAGCGTAATCATATTTTTGTAGTTTTGATAAATATGTATTGATAGTCTGTAATGTGGGCTTTTGTTACCTGAAATACATGATATATTACAAAACAAGCTCTTAAAAACAATAACGGAGATATAAATATTAAGCTACTTTCTTAACTAAGCCTAATCCTCGACCCAGCACAACATCGCAACATGCTAAGTGGCCTCTAACTACGCGACCTCACATAATTGGTACACTCCAACGAGTGTGTATTAACAACTATACTAAGTAAGTTTGTTTACCACCAGAACTGGCTTTAGTTATGAAGATTGGATTTTGGGATAGATGGTGTAGGTCCTTAGGAGTTAAATGGTAATAAGTTACTTGAAAATGCTTTTGATGTTTGGTCTTTATCCATTATGAAAGTTACCTAAATTTTATCAATTCAGTGAACTTCTTCAAAAAAATCTTATTAAACTTATAAACGTCATTGTATTCCGTAAAAATATTAATTCAATTGGTGTGACGCAAACATATACAAACGAAAATTATGTACAACCATTATGACCCAACCGCTTCGCTGAAAACATACCTATTTTGGTTTCTGTAGACTTTTTAAATAAATTATTATCGGTTTTCGTCGTAGACCAACTAAATCTAACATGAAAAGAAAAATATAGTCCAAAATACCAAAAAAGGTGCATAAAAAACTGGCGAGCGATAGCAAAAACATTTATCTCGATAGGAATAGAACCCTTCGTAACAAATAGCTTGATGATATCGTATCAAAACGATCGCGTGTACCGACAACATAACAGCGAATAAAATATCACGGCATCAAATTTAATTTGTGACCAATAATTGTCCATTTCGTGATCAGTGTATGTTTTCTTGATTGCCGCGTGATTTTGAGCTGAATCGATTCATCGATGTTTGAATTCGTAATCGGTTACAAAATCGATCGTATATTTATAAATGTCATGGATTTTACGCTTTATTGTATGAATAATTGAAGTATAAAACGATGCGATGATAGCTCTATTTTATTTAGCCTCGTATTATTTAAGTTTCTGGGTTTATAGCCTCAACTGATTGAAAACCGTTAAATTTGTGGAAAACGGAGCGTAGAAGTAACAGGGTTTTAGGTTTTTTTAAGTCTCGTGTTGTTTTATAGCAATTATATTAACTCGGGTATAGGTTACAGCACGTTACGATGGACATAAACTTCGCAAGGGTTAAAAGTTCAAATAATATAGGCGTGGCAAGCAGTTGGCTTGGCTGTCGTTAGAATAAACTTTGTTAGTTATTATGCTATTATTTTCTTCATCGACGCAATAAATTTAAATTAGAACTTTTCTATTTGTTCGACTTAAGTTACTGCGAAAACGTGGTGATTATTAATATTTCTAAGCAAAGGAGGTAGGACTTTCGTAGTATAAAAGTAACTTCGATCTTTCTTACTATTAATAATACAATTACTTTCCTCACATCTTCAGTTCCAGTAAATTTGCATTTGCATCTCTGTCGACACAAAAAGCAAATAAAAAATCAAATCGTGTTTTTTTGTAATGTTTACAAAATAACGACTTTATTTCTTAGCTTATTTCTTAACAAAGCGACACAATAATAAAAACATCAGAAGTCATAACGTATTGTAGCAATAAAAGCGATGTAAAGCTACCGCTATTCTGCTGTCCGTACATCGCAATTATAGATCGTTCTACATAACGAAGCGCGTCAATCGCTTTATGAGATTCCCACGACTTACGCCGCGTCTTCACATGTGAAATGTGCCTTATTTTAGTATTAAATATGCTTTACTTATGAATCTACAATGGTAAGTCTAGTTCCATAAGACCAAAGAGTCTGGTCCTTCAGTCCTGCATAAGAACCGTTGATTGGCCCATTTGTATTCTTCTTTTATTTTTGTGAAGAGCATTCTTGTGTTCATTTTTCTAGAATAACTTAGCAAGTAAAGTAAAGTAAAGTACTGTTTATTTGCTAAGATTGCAGGTACTTAAAATAAGGTGTTACTGTAAGATGGGTGAGCCTTGTACAATCTACCTTACATTAGGCATGCAAACATTTGTGAAATTGTGAAACTACATTAAAAATTAAATGGTTTACAGTTAAAACAATAGTCGGCATAGTACATTCATAAATATAAAATGAAAATAAAATCGTTTAATTTGAGAGAATGAGATCATTAGGTATGCCAATATTAATTAAATTACATAAAATTATTCAAAACAATACATTATTCGATTTTAGATAAGTTTAAACTTTATTTGAATACCGTTAGCTTAGCAAAATGGATTGTCCATACAAAATATTTCAAAATCAATTCGACTGCATAGAAGACGGAACAGCCACTCAAAATATTAAAATAAAATGAAACAAGAATCATTCGCTGAAAGCTTTAACAAACAATAAGATATTAACCTAATCTCATTAGGTCATATACTAACCTTTAAACTGAAACTAAATAATAAATTATATAACAAAACTATATTTACATAACCTCGATTACTGCTCACCCATTTATCATATACATTAATCTGTTGCAACCTTTCGTGTGTGAAATGTTATATGTTATCAAGTTTATCACACTGGAGAAAGATTCTACAGATTGTACTAAAACAATAAAGTGGTGTTTGTTATTTAAATTGGGGGCGTGGCTGGGGCAGATTTTCTAATAGATTTAACCTTTGGATGGATTTATAAGTGTTTTTAGTTGAGTAAGTTAAGATGATCTGGTTACGATAATAGGAGCAAGGAATAGGAGTAATTGGTTATGATGAAGCAGCTTTATGAAGCACACATGAACAGTACATCACGACTTCTCGAAGGGTAAGGCAGAGGTATGCCGATAAAAATTGCAGTCTTAAGAAAAATAACGTATCGTCACAAAATGAAGTACCCAATTTCCGACTTTAAGTTATTTTCTTAATGCCGAAAATCGGTCTCTTCGTTTTATGTAGATACGTCCTTGTTTACTATGACGGCAGCATAGTACTCCCAAATCTTCGGTAGTTATGGAGTTGTGAGTCCTTCCTCATTCTTCTTCTTCTTTGCTTCGTTTTTGACAGAGCTGTGACTGCAGCGGTCAGCGGTCGTAGTCATTATTAATTCTGACCAATCGCTGATCGTCTTTCTAGCTTGCCTCAGGATCCCTCTCTATCTAGTTCTGTTGGAGTATGGCGCATTTAATACACGTTCAGTAATTTTATTCAACCCGCCTAAAACTACAACTTTAAACAAGATCATGTAAAAATCATTCTAAAAAACGATTGGGCCAATAAACGCGAATGTTAGCCCGAATTCTCAGGCAACGCGGAAGAACACGAGCTAACATACAATTGACTTTCATGTGAGTCTGTAAAAGTGCTAACAAAGCGTCGGAACATATTGTAATATCACTTGCTAAATGCGTAGGGTGCCCCAGATGAACGGGGCTGTGAGACAGAATCCGAGTTTACTAGACTAAAAGTGGTGAATTGTCACGAGGCCTTTTGTTGTAATTGCGTCGGCCTATATAAATATTTAAAACTTAATTAATAAATTACTTATTTAACTGTTAATATTGATTGCAAAAAATATGCTTCAAATGCTTCTGGTTTAAAAATTAAAATATTGAAATATTTATAGTCCCTGACAGATTATAACGTATCTGTAGTCGTTAGAAACTGTGCCAGACTATAAATCAAAAATATTTTGACATTTTATTCAGAAAAGCTTAATCTAAAACCATTTTCTATAAAAATTAACAATTATAATCGTTTGACATTTAGCAACTGTTTTAATAAAAACAAATCTACAATCGTTCATCATAAAAACTAATAAATGTATACAATTCTGTAACAATTCTCTAAAAAACTGTAATCGCTGTTTCTTAAAAAACGTATACAAAACTAGTAATTATACCAATTTGTTGTATTTGCATAATTATTAGTGCTCAGTGTGCTTTTAATTACAATCTGTTATTATTGACTGCTACATTTAAGTCCTTCATATTTATTTACCTTGGAAACGTTTTTATTGAAACTAAAACTCTTAAATGCCATTAAATTTAATTTATATTGTTATTATTTATATAGACAGATGGGTCAAATCAATGCAATAAATTGTATTGAGTTATTATAAAGTACATAAATATTAATAATATCTATCAATGAAAATTCTTAACATGCACTTGGAATTTCCGATATTTGAAACTGGTGTGTTGATCTTTCAAAGTCACAGGACAACACCATTCGTTGTAATTACTCACAGTTTAATATTGTGTGCTTAGTTTCTTGCTGTATTCATTTTACACAACATAAATATTAAATTACTATATCGGCGACGTAATTAAATAAAAAATCCATTCTTAAATTCCTGAAAAATAAACACAAAAACATTCCTTTTGTAAACAAAATGTCCGCTATGTCCCCACAACATGGATCCCCTATTAACCCGGTGCGTGCGTGCGTGGTCACAGCCGAACAAAAGCCGCTAATTCGTCCTCTATCAATCCGTTGGTCATCTGGACGTGCTAATTTGGAAACTCGACGACTTTCGCTACACTGTGTTTGTGCGATCATTATCGGAGATAGTACGACACATAAATAGTAAGTGTATTGATTCATCGTAAATTGTGTTTATTTTTGTTTTTAACAAAAAAAATGAGTTGTTTGGGTTACTTTGTCCGAGCTGATGTTTTTGCTTATAAATGGAATTTCCGTTTTGGATGTTTGCTCTGAATAAAAAGGGTTACTCACCGGTTATTTTTACGCACATTTATATCTAACTAGCACTTCGCCCGCGACATGAAGTCGCGGGCGAAGTGCGCGGATTTAGTAGAAACTCCAGAAACTTCAACGCCCCGTTAAGGGGTAGACTTTAACGGATAGTTTTTGAACATTAGAAAAATTATAATATTCATTCTTTTTAATCTAAAATTATAATAGTCAAAGCAGTTATTGGGAGTTATTCATCGGAGATAGGTATATGCTACCGCGGACTTTTTATAGATACTACTATGTTCTTTAATCTTGTAGTACATTACACCTTGGGTTACATTATTCAAGTTTTCAGTTCAAACATACATACCTATGTTACTCAGTGAAGGTGTAGCTTTCTAACGGGGAAAGAATTTTTAAATCGGTAGAGTTATTTTTTAGTTAAATCGTAACAAACAAACACATATTTCCTCTTTATAATATTAGTTTAGATTAGATTACTTTAGATACATTAATAATATTTAAATCACCCACCAAACTGAAAATACAAATATTTTTTCCTCTGACTCACCAATACCATCAACCAAAGGTTTTCCACACGTTACCTACTTTCGTCGATGCCACCCATTACACACAGGACATGCCACCGCACGTCTGGTCTATTAACGTAGTCATAACTCGGAAACATCTTTTGTACTATGATTTTTGTGCTAACCGTATTTGAATGCGCGGACGCATTGTGAGTGTATATTAACACAGCACTTAAGCTGTTAGAGGCTTGGTAATAGCGTAGTGTGGGTGTCCGGGGTCGTACTAGGACAGTGCTGGGTACTCGGTACGGTGTTTAGTTTTTCTTGTTAAATGTGTAATTGTCTGAGTTTAATCGTTTTTTTTTTATTGTTTCAAACATTTTTTTTGTTAATAATTATTTTGTGAATTTATTCACTTCCATGTCGGGGTGTCCGAACCTAAATAAAAAATATAGTTATTTTTTGTACAAACAAACAGTATGAGGAAGCACACCGAACAAAAAATATTTTTTTAAACCCCAAACTTTTGATACGATTATTGCAAACGATACTGTCGAAATATGTAAAAACCAAACCGACAATAAAAACGAATACGAATTCCAGCAAAACAGATTAAAAGTAACATTACTTATATCTAAAAAAACTATGAATGAATATCCCGTATCTGTGTCCCAAGACAACAAAACAAAAACTGCAAAGTTCCCGTTTTAATCCCGTCATTGCTACCTCTTGAACAAACCACAGAAATGGGTGGCAAGCTGTAAATCAATCAACCCGTGTCATGAAGCTTAAGTTTATAATGGAACAAAATAGTTTCATTGTTTAACCTGACCGCACCCCGCACTGGAGGGTTAAATGGGATAAGCATGGTTTTTATACATTCTTGGACTTTTTGTTAGTGTATGTGATTAAAAGTTATTGAAGCTTTAAGATGATTATTCATTGGTTTGAATATATTTACGTTTGTTTTGTTTCGAGAATTTCTGTCTTTTTACTTATATTTCTTTTTTTGTTTAAGGTATGTTCTCCATCTCCGTTCATGATGAACAATACGGTAAGATATGAATAAAAAATCTTTAATCTATTAATTATCTGCAACCAAGAATTAATGACGTAGGTTAAGTAAATAAGGCTCTTAATTTTACAGCAATTTCATTAATTTTAAGAACGTAAACAGACATTTAAGGATTATTGAGTACAATTGCTTCGTAAAAGACTCATCAAATTTTATGCTCGTCGTTACTCATTCGCCACATTTTGCAAATGAAATACCTACGCAGATGGCTGCACTCGCAAACCAAGCATGTATTAATAGCAATAGAACTAATTTCATTTTAAAATCCCTTTAAAACAGTTATTAGCTGAGCAATTCCTAATAGGGGTGGGCGGGATTCACTCGGCTATTCTCGGGCGAGCTCGGCTCGGCTCGGGGTCACTCGGGTCGCCATAGACGCCGATAGAATTATGCTTCAATTGTTTTACGTTCGCGCCGTGCCGGCCAGTGTTTTTTTTTTCAAAATGAAATATTGAACGACGCATCGGGGAATTTGTAGCAAGTTGTTTTTTATCGATTGTCTGGTGCTTAACGGTCGGGAATCGATATTGTTTTATTGCTGTAAAACGAGGTGTGAAGCGATGTCGACACGTTCTCAACATCAATAATCGATTCCTGTTGCGTCATCAGATCTCTTGTTCGATTTATTATTCAATCTCTGCGCCCTTGAGACAATAATTACACAGAAACGCATTCGCACGCTTATTAAAAATAGTTAAAACAAAATCGTCCGGTACACCGCTCCCGTAATTAACAAAAGGTTAAACTGTAATCAAGATGTAATTGTATACAATCACTTTTGACCCGAGGCTGTTCGTAATTTAATATCTTTGGAACATTATAAACAAACTACGGTAGGGTTGTACTATACAATACTATGTTTTAAATACAGACGTAGACGTACTTTGATTTTGGAAGTGACAGATGTCATGTAAATGTTCGTTAAATAATATTTGTCATTCGGGTCACACTTCAATGTGACAATGAACCGATCATTTGTTCTGTCAAAGTGTAGACATTAACATTGTTATTTGAATCGTACTTACCGATGAAAAACATGATAATTTAATATTCATTGCTATGTTAACTGTCCCCGCCCTTGTGGATCACTAATCTATGTAAAACTATACAGAATCAACTTAGTATTAATCAGAAAATTGATAGTACCTTTGACAGATTGTTAATAAATATCGACTTTGAATAAGTTTCCTTCTAATTCCATCTGACGTGGAAGATAGATAATATTAATACTATAGCATAAATGCATAATATTTTGGCGGTGGAAAATCTGAGCGATCAAGTTTAGAACTACAAAATACAGTAATTTTTCACGTTAGTTTATTTTTATAAACGGACGTTTCAGACCTAGGTATTTTTGCGTCATATTTTGCTCGTTTTGGTACTTTACAATACTGCATGAAATATCATGCCACGTGCTACGAAAACGCTACAGATCCTAGACACAGACGCCAAGATAACACGACAAACATAAAACCAACCTTCACGAAACCTAATCTCCACCAAAATTAACGAAAGTTAAAACTATCTCTAATCAAATTCCCTCACAGCACATCTCTATCAACATTAACTGTAGCTCTTAATGTCTCTGTTTGATCTCGATCACGAGAGATTATAACCAGAACTTTAATTGCAGGTTAATCGTACGATGGCACCGGCCGCTTATACTAATGTTTTAATATTTGCTTTGAGTTTAAGTCCGTTATTAATTTATATCGATACAGTTGTTTTTTTTTTCAAATTATTTTTAAAGAGCTGTTCGGTTTTAATGGTCTAGTTCATGGGAATTTTCCGTTTTAGTACATTTTTGTGGTTAAGATGTTTATGGATCACTTAAATGTGTGTTAATGTTTGTGTTTTGACACAACAAGCGAACTACTTTGGTTTAAGTCGCTAAGTCCATATTATTAATGTTGAGACCGAAAACCAGGCCTAAATATTAGATGGCGTACTTACCTAGTACTATGCACTGAGACCTTAATTGACAAATATAAAAACAAAATAAACATTGGGCGGTTTTCTCGTTCTACCTAGTACGACTTTCAACTTCAGCTTAACGTTTGTTGCACCATAAATAACGTAGATTTCTCTCACTCATAGAATCTCTCGCAGTTGTAACTGAAACATCTTCATTTCCAAGAACATTTCGCAAAAATCATTCCTAGTATTCGGTCCATTTCTCGTCTCATTTCCATCAATCCCTTAGAGCCTCAACTTTCAACCCATTACAGTGAGCCTTAATAACCTCATTTTGTTCAACACATAATAAAGCCATGCGTTTGAACACTTCGCGCAATTTACCAACTTAACTTTGCGTTTCACAAAAAAGTGCAAATGACCCTCAACCTTGTCTCTTAGAGAATAAAGTTCAAAGTGACAGGTTGGAAAAAGTTCAAGGTAAACTCAAGTGCATCTATGCAGTAATATCATCATTGCTGCATAGTGCGGCGCCTGCGGCGTTTGGCACGACTCTATAGCTGACTCTTTCTTTCTCATAGAGGTTCCTATCTCCATCTCAGTCATGCGGGGTTCTCGCATTGTCATTTTTGTAAATTGACCTCTGATCCTGAAATATAGATATTATTTCACAAATGAATTATAAGTAAGTTACGGTGCTCGCATGGGATGGCATCTAGGAGGCCTTGTTCGGTCCTAATGGTAATGGTCCCTTTATTTTGCATAAATTATGGTGTCTGGTAATAAACTGAATATTTTATTTATGGAATCTGCATTTGGTAGAAGAAATATTTGCTGTCTTCTAGATGACAAATTAACTTTTCTGAAAAACCTACAGTTTCTCAGCGTAAATTGATGTTATTTATGCCAATAAAATTAATTTAATCGGGAAAACTGTTGGTTAGGTTACTAAAATAGTAACACGTATATATACTAGCTACCGCCCGCGGCTCCACCCGTGTTAATGTCAAAAATTATCCCAAGGGAACATATTCCCGGAATAAAAAGTATCCTATGTGTTATTCCAGACTATAATCTACCTCTGTGCCAATTTCATCAAGATCCGTTCAGCCTTTCTGACGTGAAAGAGTAACAAACACCCATTCATCCATCCATCCATCCATCCATCCATACTTACAAATTTTCGCGTTTATAATATTAGTAGGATATATAAATAACTTTTATCTGCTGAAACCTATACTTTAATTGCAATTAAATAACCGTATGAACTTCAACTTACACTTTCTCACTTTCATTTTTTTTTTTTTTTTTTTTTTACAAATACAGATGCACTTTCGAATTGGTCTTTCCATCCACGTATCTAACGATCGAAGGACCAATTCAACACATCGCCTCGTGTATGTTTTTCTGTTTGTGTGTGGGTACGAGACTGTCTATTGTTTACACTTGTATCGATCACTATCTACAGAGATTATCTACAAATTGAAAGCCATAAGTCTATTGCAGGCGAAGGCGGGTGTTTTCATCATGTTTATTAGGTCGAGGTTAGCGTTTGAGATGGGTGGTGATAGTTCATCTTTTTATTAGTTTGAAGCGATTATTTTTGTGAATGGTTGGCCAAAAATTACAGTTACTAGTGTATGGTTCTGGATTATTATTTAGATAGGTACAGTTGAACACTTCAGTGGTAATAAATCTAGTATGAGCTGGTCTCTAAGTCAGTTCTATTGAATAACCGTACTTTGCCAATCCAGCTTATAAAGGGAAGAAAGAAAGAGTATTAACTGTCAAAGAAATGACATGCATACAAAATGTAAACTTATACTAAAATTCCTTTACGGTAGTGTTTAGTAGTATGTACTTAAATTATGTATAACCAGAGATCGGAATAGGTAGACTATTTTTACCTAATGTTCGTGGAAGTAAGTAACTAGAGTTGATAATACCTCCTGTAAAATCCCGGATTAATAAATGGAATCACGACAATTAAAACCCGGGATTATAAAAACATGAATTGGACTTTGAGTAAAGTTACAAATTATTGATTTGAAGAATCAAAAGAAGAAAGAGTTGTGCGAAAACAAAGCTATTTAATTTTACAGTTTTAGTAGGCTATAAAAGCATAACAATATTCTTCAATATAATAATTTTGTTCAAATGTATTCAAAGCGCAATAAGTAATTTGTAATTTCTTAAATCCCGGGATACAATCGTCATGTTTATGATTCCGGGATTTTAGGGGAGGTATTATCAACTCTATGTTACTTACTTCCACAAACATTAGGTAAATATAGTCTACCTATTCCGATATCTTGTTATCAATGTGCACTGTCGAGCTGTCTACTGAGATACGCATTTAGTCAAAATTATCTCTGTTTTATTAAACCTATAAATAAACAGCAAACGTCGACATGGCAGATATACAAAATTATTTAATACAAACTCATTTAATTAAAATATCAAACGATACCCCACCAAACGTCCAAAACTATCCAATTACATTAAACAAATAGCCTTAAAAATCCATATTCATAGGAAATCAATCACTAGGTCCATGTAATATTAATACATAGGTTCGCTTGAGAGCCTTAACGAACGGTTTCTCACGGTCTGCCCGCCCACGCCGCCCGCCCAACGCATGGCCTTATTTATAACCTTATGGTCATACTTTACACTTCGTTTTTTAATGTTTATGTTCTAGATTATGGTTTTATTTCGGATTTTATGATTTAATTAAAATTTCTGTCTAAAATCAATAAATTTTAGTTTAAAATTTTAAGATATAAATGCTAATTAAAGAAAATATGTTGATAATCTGGACATTCAGATTTGTTTATAACATTGTTCCCACTAATACAAAACTAAAATATATAGTCCGAAAAATGCACGGTTACATGAGCAAGGCCGCTCGGATAAGCTAGTCAATAATAGTCTTCTCCGGTTCCGTTTTTTCCTTTTGAGCTACGGAACCCTAAAAGCACGGGAATTGCACAATATCAATATTTGTTTAATTCACCAATTAAGCTTTTGCTATCATTGTAAACAAAGTCAAAACTAAACCATCAAAAAAATAACTTCAGCCTAAAAAAAAAACACGCAACCGCGTACCGTCTGAAAAAAACGCCCGTATATCCCGCCGTCCCCAAACAGGTACACTATCTAAGCTCTTTATATATTTATAGTATTTATCACGAGGTATCATCTGCCTGTCTACACCGTCAGACAGCTAGCGATCCAAGTCAACTGCCTGCCTAGAGTTCATTCTGTGTTAGTTACTTGAGGAGTACCTTTGGGCTTTGACAGCCGGAAGCTTAAATGTTTGAACTTTATGAGTGAGGTTAAGAAGACACCACTAAGCAGTTAAAGAGATGTTTCAGTCAGTTTATTTGATTCGTATGTCAGATATACTTCATGACTGATTGCGTGAAAGAGACGGGAGTGTCATCATGACGGTTTATAGGACAGAATGGAGGAAGACAACGTGTGACGCCGACCCCAAGTAACATGGGATAAAGGCAGGAAGATAATTTTTAGGTCAGATATTTTGATTCCATCACATCTTATCTGACAGTCCAGTCTTGTCATCGCAATAGTGAGTTACCCAGTTACTGGGTGTCTCTTCTCTTACAGATAGGCAGTAACTTCATGTTGCAAACACACTTCACTTCATCAGGTTACACTTAAAGACAACCCCAACATATTTGGGAAACGTCTACGCAGAAGTTTGAGTTGAATAAACTAATTATTTATTATGAGATGCAAAGATGGCTTCATTGATAAGTTCAATGGAATATCGACTTCTTATCGTCAATCTATAGATGACCAATCGAGTCTTGGAAAATTTGCAACCATTATGCAAATCTTAATTCTACTAACTCAAGCTAACTTTTCTACATTTTACAATATTTCAGTTACAAGATTTAGTACTTATAATATTACGCCGGATTAACAGAAGCTACATCAACTAATTTGATTAAATAAACCTATGAGTTTCGTACAATTTATTTACAGATAAATACGCAATATTTAATACATATGTGTAAAATCTAATAGTATAAATAAGCTAATAAACAGGAGATGGGAACTCATTGTGGATCGAAAAAAATCTTTTATATCGATGTCAAAACACTGCAATCGGCATTGCAACGTTGAATGGCAATGCTGATTGTAAATTTGGCCGAAAATAAGCCAGCCATCTAGTCACGTGAAGAGTCGACTAACTATTAAGTTGTTAAAGGATAAATTAACAAATAAAATGGAATTCAAGTCGATGGAAGCGCCCCCTATTGTAACATTTCCCCAGCCAAGTCCAAAACCCACACCAAAATAAACCTTCTAATTCACCACACAGCACACACCACCTATGAACTTCAAAACCGTTTCCCGTACCGAACCAGAGCTTAACCTGGGAAATTCTTAGCGCCAGTAGCTCGGAGCGTTTCGTGGGTCCTCGCGTAATGGCGCACGATTCCCTCACACGACCACTATGGGAAACCAGGGAGGGAACGGGAGGAGGGAAGGGTAATTGAGACTTCTGTGGGATGTGGACTTTATAACTGTTATTGTAAGCGATTTGTGTTTTGGTGTTTGTTCGAGCCTGATGGATGGGGAAGTGAGTTTATTGAGCTGTTGGGAGAAGTTAGGTAATGTGGAGCTTTTCCTTATGGATAACTTGGTGATGGTAAACGTGTAAAGAGACATATTGTTCAACACGTGAAAGTTAACTTGAGAGCCGAGCGTCTTCTTTTTAGGGTTTCGTACCCAAACGGTAAAACCCTATTCCTAAGACTCCGCTGTCCGTCCGTCTGTCACCAGGCTGTATCTCATGAACCGTGATAGTTAGACATTTGAAATTTTCACAGATAATATATTTGTGTTGCCACTATAACAACAAATACTAAAATTCTGAATAGAATAAATATATGGGCTCCCATACAACAGACATGATTTTTTTGCCATTTTTATAGATAACCCTTCGCGCAAGAGTCCGACTCGCACTTGGCCGTTTTTTTTAAAAGATTGGCACGCAATTGTCCGTAACCTCACCTGATGGAACACGATGATGTGGTCGAGGATGGAGCACGCTCGCCTAGAAGTAATCTATTCACTCTTGACTTAAAGACCCCCAGGTTGTACCAGGAAGCAGATTCCAGCAAGATAACTGCCTGGTTGTACTATAGATTCATTGATCTTGGTTGACAAGAAATTGGTATGATAAGCTAAGACAGGATGTTAAAATTGACACTATCGTCAGAGTTACCATAAATGCGAATCAATGGTTTCCTGTATAACCTTAAGATAAGTGCTTAAGAAATGCCATGTTTTTCTATAAGCCTCTTCCTGACCTATGGCGTATTATCTACTCATACCATCACATAGGTGAGACATAGAAATTAGCCCGTAACAGGATCTTAATTATTATAATAATAATAATTTTTATTTGTGTAACATAGGTAGTGAATACAGTTCTTAAATTAAATTTATTAGGTCGCTATGTTATGCCAAGAACCGTACAAATATGGTTTGCATGCGAATTAATCATGCGAGAGGTAAAATTTATAAAATTAAATAAAAATGTCAAACTTAATTAAATTAAAAAAATGCTAGGGATGTCAAAATTAATTAATTATCTAAAATACAAAAAAAAAAAAATAATAATTAATGATGATAAAATAATAAGTTCCAAAATTATAAATGTCACAATATGGAGTAATTTGTAATGTCAATGCATAAAATATATAATCATAAATTACCATTAGTCTGTAGTAATCTGACCAGACTTTAAAAACACTAATGACATCGAACCAGAAGTCTTAATTTCCCAGATCTTATTACGTACTCTCATTCAAACCAGACTTCGCCGAGGGAGAAAACTAGTATCTAAACTGCATACTGATTGCAATCTCTAAACCACGATTAGTAAAGCATAGGTTAACGACTGTCACTAACGGGAATATCTGTAAAGAAAAATATTCGTCGCAAGCGCATAGAATATGTTATAGCGATCGAATCTCAACATAAACATGTGATATTATTTGATCGCGGCCCGATCTTGTACGAAGATTGTCGATGTTTGCCGATCAGTATCATGATGTTTTTAATTTTATGAGTAGTACGCTGTGAATATAATGATGTCGGTTGTCCTGCGATTGTATCGGGGTAGCGTAGGGTTACAGGTGTGGCAGATGAGGCATTGGCAGGGGTGATGCTGTATCTTCAAGTTCATAAACCTGGTTATGACCAAGAATGAGAAGTTTCACCTCATCTTTTGATGACAGCCGGAACCAACAGCTTAATAGGTTTTTTCGATGAAAAGAAGATTCTGTAAATTACGGATGGCCACCCGTCTACACTCTACAAGCCAAACTAGGCCGGCATTGCCTATCGTCAAAGATCACCTATGCAGCTGTTGTTACTATAAAGCCACGTTATCATTTTGGCTAGTTTACACAGTGCGAGCTGCTGACTAGACAGTAGACAGTAGCTCGGCTCGCCTTAGCTGTCTACACGGTGATAGTAGCTGCCCAGTTTCTTGCGAGTCGCAGCACACAAAAAATACCAGTCCCTCTCGCAACTGCCAGGCTGACACTCGCGAGCTACTGTCAAACGCGTCCGAATGATGCGAGTGATATCCGAGCTCCTGCCATGTGCGAGTTACTGCCGGTGGGCAGGCGAGTGAAAAAAAAATGTTGAAGTAACTCGTACTCAAGCTACTATCCAACTCGCACATTCCAATAACTCGTAAGATACTTTCAAACGATACGAGTAACTGCACTGCAGCTACGGACTCGCACGCTAGCTCGAACTGTGTAAACTAGCCATTAGAGTCAGTATATAATAATTTTTAGAACAAAGGGGCAATTCGCGAATTTTTAAAGAGCGATAGCAGTCGCAATGTTTCAAAAACATCTCTAAACGAGTGAATTTTGACAGTGATTGTCGCTGTGGTTAACAATAATCATATTGCGACTTGAATTTGGACGCTTTAGCGGTCCGAAAATCGCCTTCAGATAAGAAAAAATATGAGACCACTTTCAGCCCCTTCAGACACAACCAGCGACATACTCCACAAACAAAACTAGAACCGGTAGACCAACTCCATGTACTTAGCCGTTGCGTCAAGACTGGATCAATACATTAGTAATACTAGTTTACATGGCATTATGCTTAGGTCGGGGCAATTAACATACACATTAAGCTTGGCATAAGGCCAATATTCTGTCCTACATTCATTGTTTTTCCGTATAAACATATCGATTAATGCAATCGATACAAATATATGCGATTTGCGAGGCAGTTCATTGTGAAAATCCTGCGTTTTCTTGTATCTTCACGATGGGAGGTTACAAATGTTCGGTAAAGTTAATGATTTGGAAGTTAGGATGTCTTTAGTTATCGAATGAATAGGTAGAGTTGTTTGTTTGATGGTTCAAATGGTTGCTAACGAAATCTTTGTATATGCTGATCCGGTTAAGAACACTGATAGGAAGCTACACTATGGCAGAGTGTCAAAGGCGTTTATATCTCGTAAAATGTACTGTTTCTGTGCCACGGGAACAAAACCAGGGGCAGAAACTAGTTTGTGATAAATGCTTTAATGACCACACAGCACAGGTAATTAGGTACATGTTCACAGTATGATCAAATAAAAATAAGTGTTTATCAATTAGACGAATGCGAAGATATTCCGTTTTATTGAAACTTTTAAAATTAGCTTCTGCGTCATGATTGACGACACGGTTGGCGCAGTGGTTGAGCGACTGGCTGCGCTGCGTGTCGTGGGTTCGATTCCCGCACGGATCAAGTATTTGTATGGTCTATAGATAGTTGTTCCGGGTCTGCCTGTTTGTCAATGTGAATTTCTATGTTTGTAAACGCATCCACGAAACAGGAGAAATTCCAAGTGTGGGGCAACGTATTTAAAGATTTATTGTTCTTTTATATTTATATTTATATTATTAGAATAGACCAAATGTAATCAGTTTAATTCAGAATTTCCTTCCCACCAAACAAAATGTATTCAAAACTTAATAAAACCAATCACAGCAGAGTTTAACACGAAAAATCACAATATTATCGTAAAATATCGGATTCTGAATACATTATGATACCGGCATCGATTTCTGCCACAGTACACGCCTTTAAAGTACAGTTATAATATTAACATAAACTTGAATAATATTCGATACTGTAATTATTAACACTTTAATGTGTGTAGTATTTTAAACTAGTGTTAATCACGCGACTTTGTCAGCCAGAAAACCAAAATGTAACAAAGTCTGCCCAGTGAAAGATTAATTTTTTTCTTTCTTGTAGATGTGGATGGATAAACCCATTAAACATGCTCTTAATCGAATTATCTAATTAACATTTTTTTTTATTAATGTCGGATACTTTAATGTGATCAGAGGGCCTAGCACGAATGTTTTTGACGTATAGTAACGTAACGTAAAATTCTACTATAACTCGTTTTGCACCTGGATGACCGTGCTTCGCTCGTTTTTTTTTTTTTGAAGCGTTTTCTAAAATGTAACCTAGCTAGATCGATTTATCGCCCCCGAAACCTCCTGCATACTAAATTTCATGAAAATCGTTGAAGCCGTTTCAGAGATTCAGATCATACATATATACAAGAATTGCTCGTTTAAAGGTATTAGATTTGAAATGGATACTATATTAGAGTATGTCGCATAAAATTAAACCCAAATACTATGGGATTGTAGATTTTTTTAGATACTGTAACGTTACTAAACGTTAAAACATTCGTTTAAGGCCGTCTGAATTGCAGATATGTTAGTAAGGTTTTATGACTAAGAATAGTGTGAATAAAGCGCTAGCCGAGCAGGTCACCAAAACACTATTTATAAAATTGATCAAAATCAAAATCAATCAAAAATCAAACGTCATTTATTCAAATTAGGCTGAGTGCCAGCACTTTTTGAACGTCAAAGTTCTACATAAAGACAGTCCCCCAAAACGCCCGCCCGTTACCACTTCCTAGTGTTTTAGCTGGGAAGAAGAAGTGGCGCAACAAACTCCCCAGATCACACGCACGATACATAATTTTATTCATCACAATAAACATGTTAGTACATAAATATTTTAACAAATTATCAAACAACACGTGTTTCGATATTTATAGTTATTATTTTTGTACTTTATTATCATAAAGATATATTATATTATTATAGAGGCGACCGCTTTTTCTTGGCA
The DNA here is from genome assembly GCA_002192655.3 of Mamestra configurata. Taxonomy (NCBI): domain Eukaryota; kingdom Metazoa; phylum Arthropoda; class Insecta; order Lepidoptera; family Noctuidae; genus Mamestra; species Mamestra configurata. The sequence continues at coordinate 735,881 of NDFZ01005445.1, forward strand.
ATTTATAATAGTCAGTTTAGTATATAAAATCGATAGATAATAACTCAGGTATTAATCATAAGTTATTTGATCGGATTGAATAGTAATAAGGCAAGAGGTCAGAGATGTTCGCGGTAGCTTTCGTTTACAGGGTGTTATACAAACTTCGAATAGAAAAACAGCTTTTGTTTTTTATTTTATTTTTTTAAAAAGGCTTTTGCCCACATTGGCATGTCAGCCTCATCATAACTTAAACTTGTTCTAAGTTACACCTACCAATAGGTACATTATTAAAATTGTTATTATTATTGTCTTGAAAAGATCGCTTTTAGCGATAAGGCCGCCCATTGTGTCACTCTATGTCATGTTTTTCTTCATCTATCTTATCTGTAACTTATATGGTGTACATAATAAAGAATTTTCTATTCTATTCTATTAATTTCTAAACAAATCAGTAAGTAGGTTTGCTATCTCAGGTGAAGGTTGCGCTAAAACATTTACATGAGGACCAATATCATATTCGTTTACTTTTATTCTGCTCAACAGTCTCTCTTTCCTTCTTAGTCTTAGTACACTCCATAAGAACACCAACATAACATCACAACACACACAACACAACACACAACAATAACATCATCTTAAACAACACAACACAACAACAATCACAACAACAGTTGTGATTGTCGTTCCGCATGTTTCACAATTGCAAGAATTCACTTTCTTCATCACAAAACCAAACTTGTGGGATGGGTAGTGACCAGAGCGTAATCTATGAAACAGAACAATATGATACCTACTCATTTCCTTGATAATAAATCACGGTATTCGAGGAGGCTGATATTGTATAGCTTTTCTACAATATGTGTTGGTATGTTATTATGATTTGTCTCAGGGTTGCGATCGACTAAATAACCTTAAATAAATTACAAAAAAAAAAAAATATCCTACCATAAACTTATCTCAGTTCTGATCAAACCGCTTTGAATAAAACCTATAAACTCCACAGCTAGTTCCCTCAATCTGGATCATTTTACAAGTCGCTCAATAAAATACTTTATCATAAAAAATCTAGACGTTATGCCACGCCGGTACGTAGGTATAACTATTATACAATTCCAAAGATTACATCGAAACATCCAACTGAGCTGGAAATATAAGCAAGCGCAGATCCAAGCCTCGATTCCTTGAAGTCCCTCAAAGGGCAGGATGATACACAACTCAAAACAAACCTTAAAGTATCTCCGATAAGGTCCGAAGTTATTCCACGCGGTCCTAACCACCCGCTGAGCGCGTTAGCAGTCCAATTCGAAAAATAAAATATCAATTTTTAAAATAATAAAATCTTAGAGCAGTCACACGAAGTCATAGCGACCAAAATGTATTCATACATCGCGTTAAACAAAATCATGCTGTTTTCTACCTTATTTCAATGTTTTAAGGTTGTAATGCTTGTTCACAACATGCAGAGACAACTTGGTAACACTGTAAGGAATCGCATAAATTCGAATAAAAACGTCAAAAATGAATTCTCAAGATCGTAATCGCAATAAAGTTAATAATATCGCGATGAAATTTGAAATAAATAAAAATAAACAATTGATGTGTGGCGTCGTTAGGAATTAGTATTACAATGCGGTGCAGTTTTATTAGGGAGTCACTTTTTTGGGTAGACGACAGTTTTTGTAGACCTTAATGTTTATTGAAAAAAAAGTGGACTTTACATAAATTTAAATAAATATGTAGACTAATTAATTTAGAGCAGTATGATCGAACAGATGAATAATTTCAGTAGGTATACTCGTATACTAAGATATTGCTATATCTAAATAAGATACTCTATGGTTTTAATTTATATTGCTAATACCGTTAAAAATATTGAAATGTAGCCCCAAACATAAGTTCTAAAGTTTATCCCATTTTTTAGAAACTGCGCACACGCATGGGCAGCCGGTACGCCACCTTGTAGTTCCAATTACCTTTACAATCTAGCGTCGGGACGCGATTGGATGCTGAAATGTTAAATTTGATCACTAGACCGACCATTTTATAGTAGGATAAAAGGCACGAGCGGGGAGCGGTCTAGCTTTTCAGACATCTTGATACATACCGTGCTTCAAAATTCCATGTTTCATGGTTTAAGCTTGCAGGAAACGATTTCAAAGCAAACATACTTCATATTACTTTTTGTTTGTGAGTTTTCAGTAAAATAAAATGGGTTTTAAATGGACAGAAAATGTGAAATTATAATTTTATATGCAGTCTGTTATCTTTACGAAGTATCAGACTACAGTCTTTAGAATATATTTTATGTTAAACCTTAAATAGTTCCACAACTGCTTTACACCAACTTAATTCTACCGTGAACCGTGATAGCTCAGGAAGATCCTCTGAACCCAGCAAAATGCAAACTGCTCATATCATTAGAACGATCAAGATTGCAACAGCTCTTACGAGTAGGCAGCATTATATTACCTAGCTTATCTCAAAGCCAGCACTCTCCCGCCCTTTGCTCCTCAATCACACCGCAGCCTCGCCATAAACATTCGTGTGTCACCGGATTGACATCCGCCTTCCATTACTTCTACAAAGCCGCCGACGGTGTAAGGAAGTCCCTTAAACGACTCACGTTACGCGCTCACCACAGATTCAATTTAAATTTAGGGTCCAATTGGATCTTTCAGTATGGAGTCCTATTTAATTGTTAGTGTAAAAGGGAATTAATGTGCTGGATCAATTATTGTTACGGCATGTGTAGACGATAAATTGTAATTACCGTTGTAGTGATTGTAGAGCAGTATAATTGTGGAGTTCCGCATTTTTGGGTCTATAAAAATGTAAGCAGTGTTATATTCTTTCGCCGCTTCTATTTGTTCGAAATAGAGAAATACGTTTATTAATTTTTCTTGAAGTAATTCATTTTTATATGCAAATTGGTTGTAGATAAAGCTTTTGAATCCTGAATTTCAGTTACCAGGATGCTGCTTAATCTTGCCCATCATCATCATATCAGCCGAAAGACGTCCACTGCTGACGGGGTTGCCATAATCGCCACGCTTGACAGGCGGGTTGGCGATCGCAGTGAAGCTGTCACAATGCACAGAGAATGCTGCTGCCCATTCTCTACTGAGAATCTATCCCAGAATCTTGCCCATCGATCACCAAAAACTCCATAAAAATCACCAAATCGCGTTACCACCGGAAACTTTAAGAATACCGTTCCCATCCTGATGGAAACCATCCTGACACCTGACACCACCTTACACAAGCTAAGAAGCTTCTAATTATACGCTTTTAATATAAAACCGCCAAGGAGAGGCAGTTATATAAACAACATCACAGATCATGGCTAATCATATACCGGAAACCATCCTCGCTAGGTTCTGGTCTGGCTAAGATAATTTTTACGAGCGGGTCGCGGAGGTGACATACTAGTCACAGATACTAAGCTGGTGCGAAGACGTTGTTAATGAGTGGTTTATTAATTATTTGCTATATTGCTTGTACTAGTTGCATAGATAAATAGAATATATTTTATTGTGTACCAATATTAATATATAATTAAATATTATCATTTGGGAATTATGTCATCATCTGCCTAGCCTTTTCTCAATTATATTGGGGTCGGCTTCCAGTCAAACCGGATTCAGCTGTATACCAGTATTTTACGTGGAGCGGTGGCTGCCTACCAGAGCTCCACAACCCATTAACTGGGTAACACGGTACTCCTTGGTGAGACTGGTGTTAGATTTTCTGGCTTCTGACTATCCGTAACGACTGCCAAAGATCCACAACAGCCGGGACCAAAGGCTTAACATGCTTTCTGAGGCACGGAAGAGTCTCGGTATGTTAAGATGGTCACCCATCCACAGACCAACCTCGGCAAGCGTTGCTTAACCTTGAAGATTGACCCGTGCGGCTGTTATTATTTAGCCACGAGCTAAACTAAACTATGTAAGTATTTTAAATATGTGAGAAGGTCCTTTGCGAGAGGCTGGAGTCCGTGTTAGGGAGACCCTATGTTGCGGAGTTGCAGGCCCTCACTTTAGAGTAATATTGTAACATTACTCTCAGTATATTGGGCTAAACTACATATTAGTCCTACTAATATTATAAACGCAAAAGTTTGTAAGGATGGATGAATGGATGTTTGTTTCACGTCAGAACGGCTGAACGGATCTCGTTGAAATTTGGTTTTCATCCCGGGAATATGTTCTCTTGGGATAATTTTCGACATAAACGCGGGCGGAGCCGCGGGCGGTAGCTTGTTTAGTATAAATGGAATGAAAAAAAATAGGAAAAATACTTAACAAAATTTGAAAAAGATAATGTTTTTTCTCGGTTACATATCTTATGAATATTCGAACCTTAGAAACAGGGTATTGTTTAATATAACTAACAATGTGACATAGTTGTCCAAATGGGACATTATTGTTACGTTTTTGCGACAGGTGCTGCCTAGTAGTAGCAAAAGATGTGCATAAGAGACAAAATTGACAGATTGTCGCATGTTGGTTTTATTAAACAAGCCCGTGGAGTAATCAGTCCAAAGTTTTAAATTAGTTAATGCAATGGATTTCATTTTATCTTATAATCCTTTTTGCATCCTAATATTCATCAAATGAACATGAATACAACTTCATGATTATTTTATCACCTACATGGTTCTCATATGATTTGACCAGTACGATTGCATGGACTTTAAAAGAGACTGCCCTTTGAGTTTGTTTCAGTGTTTCTTCTTAGGGAAGTCAGCTAGGAAACACCGGCCTCACCTATTTTAAAATTACCCATAAAAGATTGACGTGTAAAAGTGTTATGTTTAACTAACTTACAAAATAAATATAATTTTCATCGTTTATCACTACTTCACGACTTACTTGAAAAGAGCTTTAATTCTTTACAAAGTGGGTCACTTATTATGTTCCAAAGTGTATTCAAGATTGATAAAATCCAATCAAATCATATGTGTTTATTAGTTGTTCATTTTAATGCCCACATAAAGTGTATTTCAGCTTTGAAAGATATTCAATTTCAAATCTCTTGGTACTCAATTACAGGTATGGTATAGACCTGAAAGATACTGGTAAGAAATAAATTGTCTCCGGCACTTAAAATTATTGGTTAAGCAGAAATACTCAATTGAAAAGATTAATTTTACTAGTTAGTTCAAAATAATAAACATTTGATGGTGGGTATTTAAACTCTCACTACAGTGTACATCATTAAAGAAAATGTCTTATCCATTAAAAATATAATCGGCCTAAACATAATATACAACCAACCACCAACACCAACTGTCCCTCTGTTTGGCAAAGGCGTCCTCCAAATACTACCAGATATTCTGTTCCCGAGCCACCTCAAACCACCCGTTGCAGGCATATAGGTCGTCTCGCCACTTCTTTCTAACTGAGGCTCCCACTTTATAGCGGTCACTGTGCAAGTGGTCCACGTGTTTTTGTTTGTTACATTTATTACATTAATTTATCGATAACTTTTGATCCGGAAACTAAACTTAAAGAGCAAAATCTACTGTCATAGAGACAATTAACATTACGTCGTAAAACTAGTCCTTCAGTGAATACGTACGAGTTATAATAAACTCTGCTTACTCCGCAATAAGCACTAACAATATACTACAAAATACCACAATGAGAGTAAAATAATTCCACACTGCTCGCGATATATGAGTATCCAACAAAATAATTATAGTTAATCTTTTCGCCAATTATAATGCGAAATATGGCTGAACTGATTTATACTTTTTTTGTTTATGAATACTGTTCTAGACTCGAACACAATTATATCGAGATGTTCAGAACTGCATTGATAAAGAGAAATTAACTGAAACTGGTGGCATCTAGGAAGTGTTTATTTTTACCTTAGTCTTAAGTGATCATCAGTTGATGATGAGGTAGCCCCAGGTGAGGTACCCTTTTTTTTTTTTTTTAAGGATGGGAAATCATCAAATGACTTCTTCCACTCTGGGTGGAGCGGAAGGGCGTGTCAGACTCTTACTGACTAAAACCCATCCGTGTTCCTTCTAAAGCCCTATGCGTTCCAGGGCCGCGGTGACTCTTTCGAACAAATTCCGCAACCCTGGCAGGAGGTGAGGTACCCTGGTCCCATATTATTTGAGGTCGGTGTGACACGTTTAATTCTTCTATTCTCCTCTGTCAACCGTTACGCCATCTTACATTTAAACACCTAAAACATTATAAACAATCTTGTGACTATAATCTCTAATCTCCTAATCTCTTCAAAATTAGAGTGAACAGGCTTCTTCTGGGTAAGCTCGCTCCATCGTCGACTTTGTCTCTGTCATCTATGACCTAGACTAGAGTCAAGAGCAAACCCATATTAAATAAAAATAAAAAATAAAACTTTTAATCTTGTGGTAGCAGAGTTGTTTTGGTTCTCATAGGGACTTGTAGTTAAAGAACTTTTGCTCCAGCTAATTTGTCGCTTGTTTTCAACGGCATAATTTATAGGCAAACAAATAAGACTAAACCAGCCCAGTATCCTGTTTACCCCTTTAAATCGTGAATAGCTAGACCCACAATCACACTTAACCATAATTCTAATGAATTCCGTTTAATCCCAAATCAGTTTTACTATTACTTATTCAACTAGACCCAGACTGGGGTTACTCGAGTCAGACTTTCTAGTGCAAAATCTCCAACAGGCAACATCCTATCTTATTTCTCTACTAACAAGATGCAAATTCGTCTAACGCATTCGCTGTCATCTTCACTAACTTGCTACCTAAGATTCAACTTTATAATGAACAGGCTATGGTTGGTTTCAAGTTGTCAGGGCAACTTTTTCATGGGCCGAAGATAGTGGCATGGTAGTTTCCGTGAGGGTCGCGGGATGATACCAACCTTTCACGCGTGGTTCGGTCGCCAGTGGGCACGAATCTTTCTTGGAGAATGTTGTTCGTTGATATTTGAACAAGGGTGCTGGTTTGTGGCCATTGTTGAAGAGGAGCTTTCGAATAGATAAAGGTTATGTGGTATCACGTAATTGACCTGCTGTCTATGGTAGGCGGTAGGTTGCATCTTAATACAACAATAGTGACCGGTTGGTACTGGCATTTATATAGATAGCTTAAATGGGGATCCATTCTCTTCCTGGCTTTTCTTTGTGAAATTTATATTTCGTCAAATCACTTTCTCATTTGAATTGAAGCTCTTCAGGAAGTCGTATCTGCTGTTTTCTTTGACGGCACAGCCATCCTTACAAATTCATTCAATAGATTTTTCATGATTTCAGGACTGTCAAAGTTATCATTTTATTACTACTTATGGCGTGAACTATATCTGAAATACAGATAATGAAAAAACACCAGTACAATCTCTATTAAAAACCCTTACACAGTTGCTTTAAAATTTAAAAGGTTGTTAATTTTCTGCACCCACTGTAGACCGCCGAACCGCGCGGCATTCAATACATTTCACTATTTCACTCCAGCTAGTGTTAGTTATACATAGTTACTAAGCTCTATTGAACAGCGCCAGATTGTATGCTAATACCTGACCATCTGATGCAGCACACTGAGGAATGAATGAGAAATGGGGAAGTTAATAAATTTTGTCATGATAACTTATTGTATATGCCATCATCATCAACTTAGTCTTCTGGTTCTTTATTACTTGATGATCCATGCAATAGAACTGCCGTTAAAACCCCACATGACTCGTGATTTTTTCTCCTTCTTCTCCTTTTTTAATCAACTGATAATTTGACTGGCCTGTTGGTCGAGTGGTTAGTGACCCTGACTGCTAAACCAGAGGCCGTGGGTTCGATTCCCACCCAGGACAAATCTTTGTGCAATTTGTCTATAATATGTATGTATTTAGAAATATATAAGTATGTTTATCAGTTGTCTGGTTGCCATAGCACAGGCTCTGCCTAATTTGGGATCGGATGACCGTGAGTGAGTTGTCCCAAGACATTAATTATTATTTTTAATCCTTGACTTGGGCTCAGTAGGTGGCTACGTTACTCGCAGCATCAATGGCAGGTTTCATGTCATCTAAAATACAGTTGTAGTCAGAAATACAACAAAGAGTACAAAATGTTGGGCGCTTAGTGCTCAGCAATCAGTCAGCATAATATATTAGAATCAAAACGAGGAGCACTTTAACCGTGTGCCGTTGTTATAGAAGAGTGTTGTACTTGAAGCCTTATAGTTCACACACATTTTACATCAAAACCCGATCAATATGCATAAAAGATTCAATCATAACTTGCTGTCCCTCTGATTAGAATATCGTGGTCTTTGAGGGCAAGTTTAAAAACGAATTGTTGTCTCCGTCTGCCAGTTGCAATATTACTAACTTGCACCAGAACCAATAAGTCCTCAGGCCACATATGAACGGCACCACGACGTTGTCACGCTAGGCTGGATGCACGTGTTATTGGCACAGTTGTCGTGTCCTCGGACGACACTTGCCTCACATCCGAGCTCGGCCACCGTGACCGTCCCCGCGCAGGCGCACTCGATTGTGTACGGGATGATTCTCGATAGTATGGCTCTTTATTTCTATCTATCTATGTTGTTCCATTGCTGGGCAAAATCTCCCTTGTCCACACGACTCTGTCCTTTGCCAGTTCGTGCCAGTATTTTCGGTAGGAGTTGAGCCCGTGCCGCCTCCTTGTCTTCTCGGTCTAGCCCTTGGTATACTATCGGACCTTCCTAACTTATTGCTTTCAAATAAACTCAACTTGCTTCTCATTATTTATATATTTCAGCCACTGCAGGGCAGTCATCCCTTTGTAACTTCAATTCCGGCCGGCTTAAAGTGGCAAGTATGGACCAGTCCTGTCGATAAACACATTTGTCTTTTCCTAACTCTAGAAACGTCAAATGTTGTTTCAGCTATGTACAAAAATTATGTTTTCTTTATGTCCGGTTTTTGATGCGATTTTCATATTTCTCTTTGTCTACACCATTTTACAATTTAGTTTGTCTCTCTTCGTCAACGTTTCAGAAATGTCAATTCAAAACATCTTCTTCACCTTTCTACACTACCGTATACATGTCAAGAAGAATAATACCGCAAGTTTCAAAGAATCATCATAAGTATGAAGAACCCTCCACTAACAAAGAAACAGCCTGTACAGTATCTTGACAGTGCGCCGAACATTTGCATCACCGCTTCCCGGACGGCTCGCTTCCACTCGGTCGGATTCGGTGCCGAACACATAAACACTCATAAATCGGAAATAAAGGACGGTTTCTCAATCTTGAGGCTAAGTACTAACATCCTCAGCTATGATTTAATAGCAATAATAGCTCGTCTAGAATACTAATGTGGTATTAATAGGATGGTTTTTTGCAAGTGGAGCATGATGGAAATGCAACATTAGGTACAACAAGCCAAGGTCTTGCAGTTTTATGATCATTTGCGTGTTTACGACTATAAATCAATCTGGTTATATAATAGTGAACAAGAAATACTCAGTGACCTATGTTAGGTGTCTCATTAGCTTAAGCCGAGCATGGGCATTGTGTCGTTCAATTGCTTCAATTTACAGAATAAAACTTACTTACTTAGTAGGTAAGTTTTTCAAATTCACTTCTTTACTATTACTGAATGAAGGTTTAGCAAAATTCTTAGTACCCCAAAGAGCATACCATATTTTGCTAAACTTGTATCTTCTGGCGTCCTCGCACGAATGCACTCCAGTGCAAAATAAGAGGTCACCACAAAATATTCAAAGATTCCTAACCGCTACAATGTAACACACAATTTCCTACAAACCCGTACACTGGCGTTCAACCTGACTGACACACAACATTGATATTATTTAATGTCGTAATAAGAATTTGATGACTCGTTATTAGCCGGCGAAGGTTGTCGACGGCAAATGTTCCGATGTGACACAAGGTCGGGTAAGTACAGGCAACTAAACGTCTTCTGACCTCATGAGATATTTCACAATCCGCACATTTTGTGGCCTTTGTTTTATAGAAATTGACACTGTAATTTGGAGCTAAATGTAGTATATTTTTCTGTTGGATTGCTACAAGGATGTTTAGGTCATTAGGTACATTTTTACAGTACGATCCAGAGTATGCTGTAGGTATGTTAATGAAATAGCTGTACATACTGATATATGCATCCTCTTCTAATACGTATGCGATTAAATTAAGAGACCCATTCTCTCTTGAAGACCACACAGAACCAAGTAGGATGTTTATGTCACTAAAATTATTCGACAAGCTATTTCTGTCATGATTATCTCAATCAAATTAGTTAATTAAGTAACATTTATTGCATATTTGAATTCAGAATCACATAAATTATTTTACTTTTATGTTGATTTTTATTCATTTTGATTGACTTATGCGTTACATAAATACTAATGTTTATGCAGCATGATACCGTAATCTAAGCTACTTAAAAGTAAAAATACTATTAGGTACAAACAGACGTAACTTTATTTATGGTTTGTAGTCACGATTATATTGGCGTCTATCATATGACGTCATGAAAAATAAAACCGCAACTTATTATATTACTAATCTGCAAGGCAGTGTAAATTCTCTTAGATTTTAATAACAGAGTTCCAATTCAGACTTCCTGGTCTAAAAACGATGAATATGACAGATATTATGAAAACCCTTCCACAAACCAACGAACAAAACACAATTTTATATAAATACATTAAATCGGACGTTCTATTTATGAATTCGAATCCGCGGCGCAGGCGCACGAGCGGTGACAGTTGAATGCGCGCGCGCATCCCGGGCGCTCGGCGCCCCTCATCCATATTGATCCATCGATCGATCTATGAGTTATTGCGGCGGCACTGTGTGATCTAGATCGCGATATATTCCCGACGAGCGTGTTGTCTAATGCATTTTAATATTGCCCAAGCGTGGGAAATGGATCATGGAAATGGCACGTTATGGAATATGGCGGATTGGCGGCTTGTCACGAGTTTTTCTTGCCTACTCTGCGGCTTTGCCTTTAAAGCCACATTTGAAAGAAGGATAAGTTTTTGTGCCCCCGTGATATAGCGATACGCCTTAGTCCAACAATGTTTTTTATGAGATTATCTATTTAAAAGAAAAAAGCTTTCCTTTTTCTATTGTAACTGCAAGTTCAGGAAATATTCTAACAAGAACATTTTTTGCATTTTTTGTTATGTTATAATTACCATAGAATAATATGAGAAACAATGAATATTGAGTACCTAATAGAAACCTGTACATTATTATACATAACACAAGTATATATGTACATTACGTGCAAAAGTACCCACATTCCGTTTAGTCAAGCTATAATTTTCTAACAATTGTACCTATTAATAAAGCGAAATATATGCTCATGCACTTATGCACCTTGCTTGCTTATGCACCCGACTGGTTATAGAGGCTAACAGATGTAATTGTTGGTCATTTGAGTAGACGTGCATCTAATTAGGTATTATTTTCTTGAAATACAATGAAATGGAACTAGTTTCCTTTAGCACTGACTTACTAATCACTCCCACTGGCTTCGTTTTACGTTAGCTTGCCTTATTAAGGTGTAAAAGCAATCAGTGTGTAAGCTTTTTATTTACCCTTAGCAAGAACTTCGGATACAATTCCTAATGCTAATTAAGTTCATAGATCGTTTAAATTAAATAGCGTTGTTTCAAATTAATTATGTATATTCACTATTACGAAGATTTGCCGATTTTCCTAATGGTATTACCATTTTCTGTCATTGTATTTCTTGTGACGAGTCTTTGAAAATCCATTTAATATGAATGAATTAGGTAGGTTGCCTAAACACACTCGACAGTGAACGCCAGTTTTTTAGGCCTGAATTGCATTTATCGCATTGATTCACATATTTTTCTACTTGCAACAGTTATTTTACTAGCAAAAGTTATTTGCGAATTGACGCATTTGCATCTTCAAACAAAATAGCATAAATTATGTAGTATTTAAATGTACACTGGATTCTGTTGTGATCTCACTCTATCACTTAAAGGTTCGTTGGGAGAAAACTCAACATTGAGTTAAGCTCGTCTTTGTACCTATATGAACTTTTCTTCACTGTAAATTATATAATTGGCTATGGTCTACAATTAAGAATTAAGAAGAAGTAGCTAAAATATAATCGATGCTGACAAAAGTGATACAGTCCTTAAACATGATAGACCATTAAAATCTATACCCTTTAGAACTTGTAAGTTGTAACATCGTTTAAAACCAGTTCGCCATTAACGACTAATTGTCGAGCATGAACGATAACGTGCGTCGCTTGCGCAACTCGCAAGGCAAGGCGGGGCGACAGCGACCAATCGTTCGTCAGCACCGCACGCATGCGCGGCGCGTGCCCGCTATACCTATCTGTCGAGGATCCGGCTTTTTGGGGTGACGTCAGCTGTCAGTTGTGTCATTGAGATATTGAGATCTATTAATACTGTGATGACCCATTGATGAAATAGATTGAAAATTGAAATATTTTCGTCATCTACGTTGTCATTTTTATCACTAGTTGCCAACATGCTTATTAGCAACGCCTACTTGTTACCTAGTTTGAGAGGCAGGGTTTCCCATATTGTGAACAGATTACAGTTCTTAGATTTGGATTGCATTGTGTTTCTACCAAAGCGCATTTAAGTTGTCTTTAGATAAAACATGTCTCAATCTGTATTTTTATGAAATCAATTATTATTATTATTACTTACCAGACTACTACGTCAAATGGTCGTGCTTAATCCTGTTTAATTACCATATTTATATTGAAAATTATCTATTGGACTGTACACATTTTGCATAATTTCGTTGATGCATATGAATTTCCTGAATATATTGCTTCTTCTTTTGTTACACCGTGCAGGCAAACCTTCAAACAGCACGTTTTTTACAAGCATGGTTTCAGCTGCACCCACAGTATTAGTGGCTGCAGCACCTGTTAACCATAAGCGTAATGGTACAGAGTACAGCCGTACTTAGATCTGTTTCACAGTTAGCACTAGTAGCAATAAAGTAACATTTTCTCAGCGGCTTTCCGTTAAGCGGTAACTCTAAAGGGCAGCACAATGCTTCGCTAAAGCGTAACTTGTGCAAAACTTCTTTTCTGCGAATAGATCTGTTTTACGACGGCATTTGTTTCGGCGCGCGCGCAGACCGCCTTTGTCCTTTCATGTGCCGACACTTGCGTTTTTTTACTCGTACGCCCGACACAATTACTCATTGTTAAACCTTTTTAGTGCAAATTGTTTTACTATTCGAGTATTCGAAAACTTTTAGGTTTATGCTCGAAGCGGTGCAGCGGTGATAAGACTTTTTACTATTTCCTCAACTGTAGTTGTTGCAAATTTTTGCATGTTAATTTCTTCTTCTATTTGAAGTAATGAGCTTGTATTGTTAATAAATAGTGAGTGTTTTGTGTATGGGATATTTGAAGTCGGCCGACTGGCTCGTTGCGATATTTTCATTGTTTGATGTGTAATAATGTCCGTCATAAATAGTAAAGAGTTGACTGCACCAATACAAACCATTTCCTCAGTTAAGTCTTACGACTTGCGCAAAAGGTTCAGCATTCATACGTTACTTTCATTCTTTGATATGAATGGAAAACGTTTATTATTATTGTGATAGTAAAAGCTAAAGGAAAACGCTCTTACTTTGCGGCTGGTATTCATGGACCAGCTTGTTCAATTCACATGAAACCATAACATTGAAGCTTATTGATTTAAGTGCCAGCAGTTTGTAATTATTTGGCCATCAATCTGTAAAGATATGAAGACGTGTGTCCAATTCCTGTTATTACATGTGTTTCTATTAAAACTTATTATCATCATCAGCCGATTGACGTCCACTGCTGGACATAGATCTCCCACAAAGGGGGGTTTGCCATAATCGCCACGCTTGGCAGGCGGGTTGGCGATCGCAGTGTAGCTATTGCAATGCGCAGAGAATGCTGCTGCCCATTCTCTGGTGAGTCCCTTAGTCGCCTCTTACGACACCCACGGGAAGTGATGGGAAAAAAAGAACAATTAAAACGGCGGCCATTTAATACCGCGAACATCCGAACAGTCGTATACCTGCATTCTAGTTTAAATTAGACCAACAACTGCAAGACAATACCACTTGACTCGGGCACGGCTTTCTTGCAGATACCTACAGATTAATTAATCAGTCTAACACAGTACTTTCAACGTAACCGAATATATATGATCGCGTGGGTATCGGTATCATTGTATTCCGATACGATTATGAATTGAATCGATTCGGTGCAGCCATTGTGAGTGACAATGACACGCTTGACAGTCACTTACTTTGACGACTTAATAGTACTACCAAATGTATTCATGTTTTTAAATGAGATTTGATAGTGATGTCATTTGATCGTTTTCCGGGTGTAGTGGATTGGATATTAGTTCTTATTAGTGTAATGAAGCAGCTGTCGTCCAAATCAAAAGGAATCATTTTAATATTATACAGATTTTAATGATTTTATAACCGTTTCTTTCTCTCATTAAGGGAATTATCTATGGGAATGCTTATTAGATTTTAGATACGCTTGTCTGAGGTTGAAATCTTTTGATGTATATTATTAAGAAATCACTAGACATTTTTACATTGAATAGAACATTGATGACCAAGTAACCATCATCCAATCATCTGATGGCAAAAAACTCCAAAAAGCATTTATTAATTTTAGACTATCCGTTAGCACTGAAGTCTACATTTTCCTTCTATCGTCTAGCGCCATCTACTAAAGGATCTGCTTCACAAATAGTATCGCTACATATCGCTATCGCTAAATCGCGATGCTCCACTGAGATAGACACAGAGACACAGGTCACTTGTCATGGGAAGCGAGCCGGTGACTAAGCATTACGTCCAGTTCGGCTTAAGGTACTGTTCTGTTGGCGCGATTTGTCGATATTTGTCGTGGTTATTCGAGCTCTCCATAGAAGCTGGACACTTGTAAATGAATTTCAACCATTCTTTTTCACCATGGCTAGTTAATTTATTTACTTTTCCTCTGAAAGTAACTTAGGTAATCACGTCTAATTTTACGATAGACGTAATTGCGCGTTTTTGCTTACTGATGCGTTTACAAAATTAGACTACAATACAACTTGATTACAACATTTAATAAACGCGTTAACAAAACTCCTCCTTAAAAACTAGCAAAGTATAACTTACATCAAACAATAGCAGTAATAACAAAAAAGCTAGTCAAGTGAAGCCGCGGCTTATCATAGTACTCCGAACGTACCACTCATCGATTTGATTCCCGAGTCAAAGGTCGGCGCCGAACTTACGACTTACAATAATATAATAGACGTAGAAAGGTCTAATCTAGTCTATTATTTAAATCCGTATCTAATATAATGGGATTTGTCCGTCTATTGACATTTTTAAGAGACATCTGATGGTTGTATAGAGGTTAATGAATTAATTCTCTTTGGTTTTTCGCTGGTAATCGTTGATGGGAAGATAAGGCGTCTTGGGTCTGCTTGAAGCTTTTGTCATAGATGTCAGCAGCCTGTTCAATGTGATATTAAAAGTACTTCCCCAATATTTAATTTTAAAACAGCTGCAATAAAAGCATACAATGCAGTGTATTCTATTGCAATTTAGCTATCACTGTACACTTTAGATACCCAAATTATACTAATAAGATTATTATTCGAATTATTATTTATGAATCAATTCCATATTTCTTTTTTTACTACCACTATAACATACTAAACCCCTAAAAAATACATAATACTATAATAAACAGAAATAATTTTTTTTTAATTTAACTTACAGTTACTTTTAAAATGTCCAAATCATGTTTGTCGTTCCGCACTACTGAGCAGATGTCGATGAAACATTTTTCTTTTGATAACAAATTGAATTCTTTCAAAATGCACGCAATATGCATCTGCATATCACAAGTTTCAAGTCATCGAATACTAACACAGATGATCAATTATGTTCTACAACTCCAAACTCACATTCATTCATATGAATTCCAAAAATTTGAATCGATTACGCTACGTCATTGGTCCCTTTGCATTCTACTTTTATACTACAAGCGCGAAAACGGTTTATTGTTATTTTGAATTTTATCACAATGGTATAAGAGTGAAATATCTTAGAGGGAGAAAATGTATAATTGTTGAGCTACGTGGGATTCCATATAATAAGGGCTGTTTCGATACCGATTGACGCAACTGTTGAAATATTTTGTCACAACAATTTGTCACGGGCTGTCATAAAATCGCGTGTCACGCTGACAAGTCACGTGACAGACGTCCCGCTGCCAAAAGGGATGAATTATATCAATTAGGGACGATTAATCATTCGTTCTTATCGATTATCGATTGGTTAACGGAATCGTTTAAGATCAGAGGTGAGCCCCTTTTGATTTGACAAATAATCGAATGAAAAATCGATAATTTTGTGTGTGCCCATTTTTTATTGATGACCTTTTCGTTGCATATCTCTTTTCAAATATTTTTTCATTCATCATTAACAATATTATAGGTTATGGTAATATTTTACGAGATGAGTTTACAATATTGCACAGTGACGTTTTGTGCAAACGTGAGAAATAATATTTAGATATTTATAATCTGAAATATGTATCACACTCACACCTCACGTTATGAACAAAAGCCTAGTTCTGCCTTCTCACCACTTAATCATTATTTCTTTCATACTCAGTAAAGTTTTCAAGCAATTACAGACACTAAAGAAACAGCAATTTCCCCATCAACCGTCAATTATCATATTAGTAGAAACAAACGCTCAAGCAGCGCGGAAAAATAACGCTTTAGCGCCAAGTATGAATTACAATTAATTACTGTAACACGTGCGAACAATGAGTGCGCCATGTTCGTGAACGAGAGTGAAGGAAAATGATTGAGTGAGTGAGAGAACGACTAGTGATGAATTTATAGATGTGTATTATTTGTAGTTTAGACTTTTAATAAGCCAAACGATTTTTCTCAAAGCTTAAGAAAATTTTCTAGTTTATCAAAAGTCTGTAATTTCATTAAAATCCCAGTTGCTGATTATAAGCTACATTTTTTAAATACCTTACGGCATCCAGATGCTCTCAGTACCTTAGAACTAATTAGCTAAAAATATCACCTACTTCCTACGCAATTTTAATTGAATAATACTAGCCTTTACAAAATGAAGCACTTTACTTATAAAAAATTACCTACTTAACGCACTAGAAATAATCTTGATAATTTACATACACATTTCAGCATAGGTCTCAGTAAACCTAGACCAATTAAAGTGGCAATATTAATTGAACTGTTCGCCACATGTTATTACACTAATTGAAGCTGCGTGTACCGATTGATCAATTTAATTGGACATTTGTACACGTTTCTGCGCAGGAGTACCTTTGAACTTCGGTCCTTTTGATGTCCTTGCGAGTGAGCTTTAGATTTGTTGCTCATTTTATTTTGGTTCCGTACATCAACTTCATTACTTATTTTTATAACGCTAAGTAATGAGAATGAATAAGGACTAACATTTTCTTTAATGATTGCAAAATCGCATTCATTTTAAAATTGCCAGCAGTTATGCTTTTGCTATAAATATTATTATGATAGTTCTTTTTTATTATCATGACCAATAATCGTGATTTAGTTAACAACATAATAGATAAAATCAATAAACCTCATTATTATCTTATCCTGTACTTGACTTTTATTACTTGCTATTCATTCATCTGTGTCTATTCATTCTGCAGAAAATTATGCGTTCATAATTCATTTAGTTACAAAACTTCTTTACCCACAATCATACTTGGAATAAAAACCTCGTTATCTACACAAGTAACTTAGCAATTTAGTATAGTTTTCAAGATGACATACGGACAGACAAACAGACGGCTCGTAATAATATTGTTACGGTTAACAGGTGTAATGTGCGTGAACCACAAGAGCATGACAAATTAACACCTATCAAAACGAAATCAAGAGTAGAGCCGACTCTAGGTAGAGCCAGCAACGTAATGTGGAGATGGTAAAGGGAATTCATTTTATAGTTCAACTTTTGATCTTGTAAAATCTCTTGAGATTAATAACTGTAGAGTATCGCGACTACAGTTTTTTATTTGTAGATATTTAAAGTTATTACTATTATTATTTGATATCAAACAAAAAGTTCAATTTTAACATCGAATCGACAAAATTCACAAAAACAAAACAAAAATATCATCAATAAAAACTCCACATTTACTTGACTATACCCCGCACTTTGATCCAGTACCCAACAAAGCTTAAATACATTTTCTCTCCATGTTTTGTCCTCCGTAGCTTCACCGGTTCGGTTCCCGCGCGATTACACATTCGTCCCGCTCACTTATAACTCTGCTTGTACTTGTCTTTGTGAGAACTTTGCTGGTCTGGCAAGCTATGGGAATTGGAGGAAAATATGGGGTTCTATAAGTATTGGCTGCTTTTCATTCTATTTCGATTAGGTGGAGATTGTTGAGTTCTGGCTGATTGCTTGTTCCTGTGTCATGTTTTGAATCTGATTGATTGGAAGTAGCGTCTATTTTGTATCTTTTATAATGTGTACTATCGGTTGAATCTACAACTGTTTGTGGGTTCATCTTTACTTCAAGATAACCAACTGCATTAGACTTTACGAGTAAATTATTATCACAAAAACACGATCTACTTGCACGTCTATTTAAGTAATCTTCTTCACCAATCTTGAAGCAAAAAATATGCTCTAAATATTTCTTATAGTATAACATGTTTCGGATCAAAGGTTCTCAAATGTCTGCCCATTACATTAATGTAGTATCAAATTAGTTTCACGTTCGTGGTGAACTACGGCCGTGTGACAGCTGTGACGTGTGCCCGTCAAAATACAAGTTTATGCATCGGAGCGAACATGTCTACTAACATTTAAGTTGTGATATCTAGATTAGATTTTAGATAGGTGACCTTTTTGTAGATGATTTAAATGTTTGAAAAGATTTTAAGATTGATTTCGTTCAGCTTTTAAGTAACTTTAATGTACATCACTCTAAGCTACTAAGTACTATCTCTAAAGGCCACATAACATTTCTTACCCAAACAATATCTAAGAAGCCACAATGTTCTACAGGAATAACATCACAAACACCACTTCAATTCTCCATTACGACATGCCATCAGTCAGCGCTTGCCTCCACAAATGCACCTGTTAACCCTGCCTCAGAATCCCATAAACCCCATAGATTCCCACGAGGTCGAGCCGAGCCGCACCGATAATGGTGGTCACGCCAAATGACAGGCCGCGTCGTCGTTCACACGATACAAATAACATGTCTACCGTACCATCGACAGTTCTAGAGTAACGTGTGCCTATAGATATAGATATAATTACACCATTAGAGGAAGTGACCCTCTAATATTATAAACTTGTCTTAGAGAAACCTCACAGCAATGAAGTTATTGATGAAACTATCAAAGCATGTCTTGAAGACAATCTGGTGTGAAATGTAGTCGCCGCTGCGGATATTAATATTCGTACCGTTACAGGAAACGCGTACAGCTCACTGGTCTGCCCCGGGAACGTTTAAATATGTAGATTTAGAAGCTCTACCCCATAAGCAGTATCTTGAGAGGTTTATCGCATACTGTACACGGATTTGTTACAATTTATTGCGATTCACACCAGCTGGTACTGCGTGGCATTTAAAGTTCAGTGTTTTGGTGTGCGTTAATTCGCTGATTAACTCATCTACCATGACGTACAGCAAATCACATTGTAGAAGTGGTCGCGTAGGTACACTGGCTACGTAATCTGTTACTAACATAACCTATCAATATTTAATTAAGTATTTTGTTTATCTTGTTTAGGTTTTGTATATATTATATTGTATCGTCCGTGTGTCACTGCAGGGTGCCAACTGAAAACCATCGCTGGGTGTCTGACACCCAGCAAATGCTGAGATGGTAACCCTTTTGGTATGGGCACGCTCACCGCAATTCTGTACCTACGACTACTATATTATTTCTGTTACTTTGTCTTTGTTGGTGTATGTTTGTGTCTGTGCCGAATAAATATTTTCTATTCTATTATATTCTAATCTCGATGTACACAAAAACGTATTACGATTAACGGAACCTATAAAACCGATAATTTTGATTTAAAGTGCGACCGCTAGTGCGGAAATTGGTCCTGCAGTACAAGATTTAATATCTTTAAGAGTGCACATATTCAATACTTAATGGATTTCGCCACGATGTTTTATGCTGTATAATAGATGATTTCTAGAAACGATTCTAAAGAGTGTAATATGGACATGTTTCAGTGAGGCGGTTTACGATATAATTTAAAAGAATCTGGTGTTAATAAATGATATGGAAAAGAAGTGTGAGCGGCTATCGTCGCCTGCGCGTTTACGGGTTTAACTGTCGATCTTCACTCAATAGACTTCCAGCTAGCGAGATATCCGCCATGCCAGTGAATGGCGGCTATTGAAATGGTCAGCTCATAATACTTGTCAACAAATTGACTTGATCAAATTGATTTTTATTAAAGAACACCATAAGCACCACTAAAATTAACTAGTCAGAATAATAATAACTATTCGCACATTTTTGGATCTAAATCCTATTCGAATATAAATCAAAATGAAATCGATTTAAATAAAACGACTGTTTTAATCATCGAAATATGAAGCGATTAATATGCTAATTGCATTTCCAGATTATAAACGAGATATATGATTGGAGATGGACTGACAACAGTGACAGCCATTTCGACTCCAAAGCTTTCGCGACTCGAGACTTGTCATGAGCATTCAATTTATTTGCTTGGTTTAACTTCGAATTGTTTCACTGTAAAATCAACTTTGTTTTAACCTTTTATGGTTGGTTTTCGTTTTGTGGTTTATCGTCTAAGGAGTGCCCTAAAAAGATGAACGGTCTCGAGAATTAATTAAGTCATGTAGTAAGGGAATCGATCTGTTGCGTCGAGTTACACGAACGCATATCGAGATTATTCGGCCGGTGTGCGCCGGCGCTGATTTTTGCATTTATTAGGTCACTGACCTTGAAGTGTTAAATATTATTTTTTGTAAACGTATCGCGGACAATCAATGACAAAGTCAGCGATCCAATTATCCCGTCATTGAACAATTTGGAACGCTTTAAAAACTTTTTTTTTTCACTTGCCGTTCATTCTTGTTCCTTTTACGTTAAAAAATATGATAATTACTCAAAAGTGATCCAACCTTAATGGATGCGGTTGATTGGACCAATTATCGGAGATTACGTGGTGTGGTAATTATTGGAATCGGTCCCTATATGTGCACAACACTGTGACATCACCGTTTAAAGTGTGCTGATCTTGATAACAAATTGACGAAAGAAATAGTATAATAACTCCAGGAAATAATTATTTTCCGTGACTCCACTAACTATATTATATTCAATGTATTATTGAATGTATTTCTGACGGCAGTGTTGAAACTTAATCATGTACAGGGTGGATTTTTGAGACGGGACAGCCCTTACTATCCCGTCAGGTACCTGAACCGTTATAGTTACAGGAAATGTTCCTAGGAGATCATCCATAACTTTTTGAGATATTCTCAACTGCATTCACAGGTTTTGGAAAAAATTTACAGTCAGCGAAAAAAAGGCTCATTCTTGAAAGTTAGCCATCAACGTTCTATCATTCTTAAAAGTTAGCCATCAACTTCCAAGTTTTCTTCAACCTGTCAAGCCTTTTCCGGTCTATGTATGTTGGGAACGGCACCTTTCCGCCAGATGCAGCCCAAAGTTACTCCTTATGAAAAAAAAAACTCTTTTTCGTTTTTGTCCTAAATATACAAAGTAATTGTCAATAAACTTTACCCCAACCTCACCCAAACAAGCAAGCTCACCTGAAACCCTGCCGGCCCCTGAAACCCTGTTCTAATTTAGCGTCGCGCACGATCCGAGGAGCGATAGGCGGCGGTCACATGCTGCGTGATTTACTACTACTACGACGACTTGGAACAGGGGAAGTAGTGTTGGCCTTTTAATTATAATAATGGTTTATAATATTAACATATTTTTATAAGGAAATGTCCTTTACATTTCCTTATAAAAATTCCTTTTTCCTTTCCATTTCCTTAAGTCGGATGAAAAGTGGTATCCACCAGTGACAAGCGAAATTGTTGTAACAGTTACTGTTCTAGACTCTTCTCTTGCTGTTGAGAAATAATCATCATCATCATCATATCAACCGAAAGACGTCCACTGCTGGACTTAGGCTTTCCCCAAGGGAGGTTTACCATAATCTCCACGCTTGGCAGGCGGGTTGGCGATCGCAGTGTAGCTGTTTCAATGCGCAGAACCATAGAGAATGCTGCTGCCCATTCTCTGGTGAGTCCCTTAATCGCCTCTTACGACACCCACGGGAAGTGATGGGAAATAATACTATCGTGGATTTAATTAGCTTGTTATGTCCCACGTCTGGGCATAGGCATCCCTCTCTCTTTTGCACATACGTTTCAATTAAATGAACACATTTGTAATGCCAAAAAGAAACATCTTCGAAACATAATCTTGCTATAAGGATATTACAATTACTACCTATTCTTTCTTATGCTGTTCAAGCTTTAAAACATCCTAAAACATATATAGGTACTACGTGCCCACCCACTTATCAACCATGCATGTAAAGCTATGCTCAATGTAGAATTTCAGCAAACAAAGCCTCAAAATCTTTGACTATTTTAGTGTTTCTAACATTTCAAGTCTCCAGTCCCTTGTTACCTGCGCGTACGCATCCACCTGCATCTCTACCGATGCCAGCTAGCTAGATAAACGGATTACTTCGTACCAACTCGCCTTTGTTCGTTTTGTCCCGATTGGAATCTCGGGAATTTTCTCAAAGTTTATTCCCGCGTCTTCGGATAAATCTCGCGATGGTTTGTACGTTTGCAATTGTGTAGTATTGGAAATGTTTCTGTTTTTAGGGGAAAATGTTATCATCTGTCTTGTGGAATGTTTTGATTCGTTTGTTACTGAACTTTATTGGCTCTTGTCTCTCGTTGTCTACATTTATCAACACAAGTACAGCTATGATAATGCAACTATATCATTACTAATTTGGCAGACTGCGATATTGGTTTCGGAGCTGTTTGATTAAAACGCGTACCTTTCACAGTTACTGAAGTTTCACAGGCATCATAGAAATAATTCAGGTAAGGACTTTTTACATATAGGGTTGTATCGTCACGAACTTCAAAGTCATGTTCTTAACAACACTGTCGTAAAAGTTTTTTTATATATAATGTACAACTATATATACACTTAAGTAAAAAAAAATAACTAACTAAAAATAGTCTAAAATATGGCGTCGAAAAATTCGTCCTCAACGCCGGCCACTGGTAAAGTACCCAAAAGGTTGGCGGCATTGCCACGTTGTATGGCAATGCTTATCCTTTGTCCAGGGTAAAAGCCAGCCCTTGTTAACACTTAGCACAAACATAATTAGGGTATCATGTCCCCACTGCGGGGTCACAGGCCTCTTCCCTGTGAGAGAGATTGCGCCCTAATCAACATTCAACACACCTTTTTTTTTATTTAATATGGGTTTGCTCTTGACTTTAGTCTAGGTCATAGATGACAGAGACAAATTCAACGATGGAGTGAGCTTACCCAGACGAAGCCTGTTCACTCTAATTTTGAAGAGATTAGGGTTGTATGCGTTCGGAAACACAGACGCAGGCAGAGAGTTCCATTCCTTTGCTGTGCGCATTATAAAAGACGTTTGGAAACGTTTAGTGCGAATTGGTGGAATAGCAACACCACCCCTATAAATCAATTGTATCTATCTGTAATATCAGTTTACTTGTAAAGTATTTTCCCACAAACAGTTAGGCGCCTTGTAACATTAACTTTAATTACCTTAAAACATGTTAACCCGAAATGCTTTCTTCATATTTTGCATCGCAGTATATTATCTCCGATTACTATCGCACTGACACGCGGGACCTGCTTCAACTGTTGGTTGGTATTTCAGTTTATTCAGTATGGGTTCCGTATGTTTGAATATTTATTTATCGACCATATCCGTGGATGATTTATCATGGGATCATTTGGACATTCTCATCTCAGCCTCTTTTCTGGACAACCAGCTCTTCATTTTTTTTTTTTTTACACAAATCGTGACACCATTTTCGTGAACAAACATGACAGATGACTTACGTAATATATTATTATCAATGGTTAAAATATTTGTAAATATGTGAGTACTATGTCCCTTACTAATTGTAAGCCTGCTGGTATTACTTTGTACCTACTGGTATTATAGTAGTGTATTTTGGGTGCATCGTCCTCACATACAATCAATTGATAAATGTATACAAAATATTGTAAAACCTTTATTTGAAAAGAGTAACTATGGAGTTTCTTGTCCGTTCTCCTACATAATAATCTACTTTTGCGAATGGGAAACTAGAGTCACTATTATATTTTATTTTTTAAACTATAAAATTGACGTTCAAAAGTGCACTTAAATGGTAAATGAATTGACTTTGACTTTGAAAAAGGCAACGAGGAGTCCAAAAAATATGCATTGGACTTTATTGCTACACGAACTTTATCCCAAGAGTTACAGAAGTCAAAAAAACGAAAATACCTACGGTACACAAATGACGATGACCACACCACCCATACTTTTACAAATTACTTTATTCTCCGCGAATAAATAAATGGATCCTAAATGACACATTAGTTTGGCTTGCTCAAGGATCCCCAACCAGCTCGCGATCCTTTAACGACCTGACATTGTGGCGATCGTAACATGGCTGCCGTCAGCTCATAACTTCTCCTTTTACTCCAACTCTTACATATTTTCAGTGTTAATCACATAATTTCGTTAATAACAGACGTTTCTCTGGATTTACAATGCACATTACATTATATTATGAGCTTAAAAAGTGTAAAAACCGTTGAAAGAAACATTAAAATGTGATAGTACCATTACAATAACTCACATGCTGACAGGAAAGCCACTTCTTACGACTTTATTGTTATTTTTATACGAAACAGCCGTCATTTTGTTAAAATAAGTTCGATTTAATTAAATTTGTTCATTTATGCGTGTTAAAGTTTATTCATTCAGTCTTTTTCGTTTTTTTGCTGACGACTTTTGAGCGATGCCGACGGATTGACTGTAGACTTTTAGTTTGTAGTCTGCTTACCTCATATAGAAAGAATAAACACAAGTTATGACACATAACACGATCATAAAAAAAACAATCGCCAATCACATGGTTAAAACAGAATTTAATATGTCAATGCGTTAACATAAAATTTAGAAAAAAAAACATGTCAAAATGCGTCGCCGTAAATCTTCAAATATAGAACGCATAGAGCGCGACACGTAACGCATATGAAATAAATCGCAACAATTAATATCGTTTAATCGATACATACAAAACGATTTTATCGCATATGCAACCAATAACATGCCCCATGCTCTTCGAAATTAACAACTAAATGACTGATTGGAAAATGGCCGATCTCCGTCACGGCATATTAACAGTGAATTGGGTTTCTGTGGCGGATTTTCAGTTGCATATTCGTTTATGTCGAGCGATAAGAGCAACAATATTGGTTAGTTCTGTGCGCGGCGCGAGTGTATTTTTTAAATGCTTTTTCTTACTTTGTATACAATTTTATTCTCTCTTTTTAAATACCTCTTGTCTTTTCTTCTTGCTAATTCTTAGTTGTTGCTAAGGCTCTTTTATATTCTAGTTCTATTTATTTCGTGGTTCTATTGTCCCTTAGGGATAGCTCTCTCGTCTTCACCATTACCTACATATTACTCCTCTTTTCCTATAACTTACTCCCCTAACTTGAGACGTAAACATCAGCCGGTCGATTCCTTAAACATATCGAAGTGAAGGCTTGGGTGAGGTGATCACGAGGTGAGCTGTCAATCTATATAATCAAGATGTAATGACAGCTCACTCCGTGCTCACGTGACATCTTGATTATATCGATTGACAGCTCACCTACTTCGACATGTTTACGGAATCGACCGGCAGAACTCCCTTAGAACCAAATTTAAAAGAATGTATGGTCCTACAACCTTAAGACTTATTTGCGATTGTCGTGTGTCCATTTGTATCCATCTTTCTACAAAATCTAACAATATTCTCTGTTGTATTCCAGATGAACCAAAAGTGCAAAGTCTGCGGGGAGCCGGCGGCTGGCTTCCACTTCGGTGCGTTCACTTGTGAGGGATGCAAGGTAAATATCTAACTTCTTTCTTACACTAAAAACCTGATGATAAAGTACTGATGTTGTTTACAAAGGACAACTCCAAAGAATCCTTCTGTTTTCTAATGTTAAACTGGGGGAAGAAGTGGCATATCAAAGCTGAAGAGTCACCAGTATGACACATGTTTGCAACTTCTCAAGATCTTTTTTTGTTCCAAAACTGGTTACGAAAAAAAAGGATTGCAATAAAAAAAAAATAAAGTTTTTAAGCAGTAACACTTGAACTTTCTTTAAAGCCACGTGTAACATTAAACGTGTCAAATTATTACGTGGGGTGCCTAAAAATCATCATACTCATCTGCCTAGCCTTTTCCCAACTATATTGGGGTCGGCTTCCAGATAAACCGGATTCAGCTGAATACCAGTATTTTACGAGGAGCGGCTGCCTACCAGACCTCCACAACCCATTTACTGTGTAACACGGTACTGCTCGGCAAACCTGGTGTCCAATTTTCTGGCTTCGGGCTATCCGTAACGTAAAGATCTAAAACTGACAGTCGGGATCAACGACTTTACGTGCTTTCCGAGGCATTGAGCAATCGCGGTATGTTAAGATGGTTACCCATCTACAGACCAACCTCGGCAAGCATTGCTTAACCTTGAATATCGACCCGTGCGGCTGTTATTATTTACCCACGAGCTCCTGAATCGGAGGACGGATGGCTGAAAATGTAACCAAAAAAATAAAACGAAAATCTTCTGCCATCGAAACTCATTTTATTTGCCATTATTACAACGTAAGGTTGGCCAGTGGAACTTAATGGAAAATGGAATAAAATGGAATGCTATGAGTTACGAAATGTTCAGACAAAAGTCCTTGTAAATAAAAGTTAAAATAGGATTTCAAAAATCACCATTCTGCATACTCCAGATTACAAAACGTAATTTCACTTTTAAAGGTACAATAACGGCATAAACGCAGCACAAACCGAGCAGTAATTAAAAATCTGTGTAATCATTAATTAAACAAGCACTTTATTTTCTAAACTAAAGTTATGCGATTCGTTCTAATTATTAGGAAATGAAAACAGAAAATCGGAAATGTAAATTTCAACAATCGTATCAAGGATCATTACTTGTTGCAAACGGACGGTTTTAAACCGCGTCTAGCTAAGAATTTAACACTTAATTACTTTTAGTTGTTTGTATTTAATTAGAGATAACTTCAATCAAAATCAAAACCAAAAGTAATTTATTCAAATAAGGCTAAGAGGCATCACTTTTTGAAAGTCAGTTTACATGAAGACAATCCCCCAAAACGCCGCCCCGATTGTTGAGCTTAAACACTAGGAAGTGGTGACACTTCCTAGTGTTTAAGCTTAACAATCAACATTTATCCCATTCTATTTCTTTTGCACCACTTACATATAACCACAGATTATAACCCGTCAGCTTTCTAAGAACGAGTGAACAGTCATCTTCTGGGCTTAGGTCCTCGTTGCGTAGACCTCATTCATCTCTTACCATCAGGCGAGATCGAAGCTCGGGGCTTATTAAAAAATAAAAAATAAATTGCTACATAATAAGTGTACCACTTTCGCCTAACAAAACTACTAATACTATTCTCGCATTAAATTCACCTGTAAATACACTCTTTGACTCTAACCGTACCTACCCAATCAATTCATAATTTAAAACACCCTGCATCCAGAATCCAAATAAAAGACCTTGGACCATCAGGCCGACCTCATTCAAGGCGCTAGACCTGACCAGAAACCAATTATTACAATAGCAGAGGTCCTCAACCTTTCTTTAATAAACATGAACCCATAATTAAAACTTCTCGTCTCTATAAATGGCGATTTATAAACGTTTGCGTGACTTCATTAAAATGACGATAAATCGATTGACACCTTATTCGAATATAATTAGTAAGACTGAGTTAATCGATATGGAACATCTGATTAATGGACTAATTCTAAATTCGTTGGCAGGTTGAAAAATTGCATGGTGACATGTTGATTGGTTTTTGAAAACTTAAGGATATATGTATATGGCCACTAGAAAATCGCATTAAAATCGCTACAGCGTCAAAAAACCGCAACCATCGAAAAAATAGATTCCGTGATCGATTATTAATATCGATAATTGCTTTAATTCCGATTCTAAATCGATCCATCCTCAGCCCTACCACTTGTACTGCGCCATAGCTAAGCAACTTCAAACTTTATTTTATAGATTATAAGGTCTTTAGTAAGTGCAGATATAAAAACCAATGTGTAGATATCGACTATGTCCGGGAGATGCACGCCGATAATTCGATCAGCACGCATAATCATCCGTTATACTTTTTTTGTTGATGCGTACTAAATGAGGTTAGTTTTCGGCTGAACTCGCGTGTTTGATAGCACTTTGCACTTTCCGCAAAACGAACACTAATAAATCTGATGCAAATTATGATAATTTATAAAAAGAGCACGTTAATAAAGTCCCTTAGTTCAAAATAAAACTGCGTTCTTAAATAAAATCTCGTTCAATACTGTTAAACAATTCTCGATTAGCAATCAATCTTCCGCTACATTTATTCTAACAAGGGCGAACCGTAGTAAACCCACTAGTCCATACAAACGACAATTTCCTTCTTGCGCAAGCGCAATTTGTATGAATGCAAGTGGAACTGACCGACAATGGCTTGTGCAAGGGTGGATACTGGCTCAGGATGTCTCGAGTCACAATAGCTACCAAGGTTATGCAACCAACTGGTTTTTGGGTTAATAAAGTTGGCTATTTAATAGGAAAACACGATTCAAACAGATCGAGTTTTCGGAAGTTGACAAATCGATTTTGTATAAGGTAAATACAATTAATGTGCAACGATGATATGTTAGACAAATATGTCTAGACATAGCCAAATTAATAAATATTTAAAACCAGTATAACATGCTCTTAACATCCCACGAGATGCTACTAAACATACCTAACTATTTTTTCTTATCCTACAAAATATTATAGGCATTAAACTTAAGAACCAGTACAAGTATTTAATTAAAACATAAAAAGAGCTATTTTATCCCTTGAGCTCAGTGGTTAGCGGTGATCGTTAGCGGGCGGTCGTCAATTTGTCCCGTGTCATGTAATTAAATGTGGCGTGCGCCCGCGCACCCGTTTGTATGTAAATACGTCGCACGCGACTCGAACCCACGGACTGAGCAGTCGATTGTTGTGCTTGTTGCTTGATAGATGTATTTTTTTGTACTTATTCACTTCTACTTGAAGAATATTTTAAGTGTTGAGAAGTTATTTCGCTGCATCTGCTCGGATAATTTAGGAGTCAATATTTTTAGCTAAGTTGCATGCTATTTCTTAAGTCTTTTTGATCTTTAAGTGTATGCCCACGAAAAGATAAGAACGAAATCTTTTTATTTTTAATGGACAATACCAACAGATGGATAACACAGTTGATGGAAACTAGTTAACATCGCATCATAATAGACATCTAAAACAAAAAAAGCCTTACCTCCTAATGTTTCTATTTTACTGCACCTAGTAGAAAATTTTCGCATGTCTCCTATACCTATAGGGCAAGGTAGTCCTTGCCAGGGTTGCGGAATTTGTTCGAAAGAGTCACCGCGGCCCTGGAACGCAAAGGGCTTTAGAAGGAACACGGATGGGTTTTAGTCAATAAGAGTCTGACACGCCCTTCCGCTCCACCCAGAGCGGAAGAAGTCATTAAATGATTTCCCAAAAAAAAAAAAAAGCACTGCCTACTTTCTTGTAACATCCATTGTTTATGATTTAAACGAATGGCAAAAATGCAAAATCTCTACAAATCTTACCAGCACTTCTTGATTTCCAACCTAGCTGTCTAAATCCAAGATGAACACTAATCAAACCAATTTTCAGCACTAGTTTAAAAAATTTCACGGGCAAATTCTCAACCTAGATCTTCAAAGAGTTGCGAAGTATTTTCAAAATGGAGTCTAAATCAGTTTCGATATTTCGTCGACTATTTTCCGGCTCGTGAACTTAAGTGGCTGTTTGGCAACGTTGCTTGGTACACCATAAACCTTTTGGTTGCTGTGGATGGTTATCAACTGGTAACTGGGTAATGGGCCGTGGTTATTTGGGTCGGTAAGAATGAATTGTTGAGGTTTTGAAGTTGGTTTTTGGGTGATTGAGATGTGTCGATAGTAATATTAAACAGTGTATTTTGTTGCAACAATATTGAATGATAGATGAGATATTTTTCTGCTTTGCGGTGTGGTGTCTTTGCAGTATCGTCATTTTTATCCAAAGAAGTTCTATATTCGACTCTACTTATTCTTTATCCAACTTAGGCACTAAAATAAAGTCGCAAGTTCATGGAATTTGAGCCAGTTGATATCATGAAGTCATTTTGTCTAATACAACCTAATCAAGCCCTACAAACCTCTTCCTAATCAGTTTCTAAGTCGCCTGTCTTTGCAACTGCGTCCACGCTTATTTCTCAACCTGACCTCAAAGGCCACTCATGTCAAACTATCCTTCACCCCAGCTCACCTCATAAACCAGCAGCCGTAATGATAACGTGTAACAGAGGCTCAAGAGTTACGCAATAATTGGAGCACAGGCACTAAGACGGGTTCACACGTTTTTGCCGAGCTGCGGCGATCAGCATCAATCACGTCTGCCATTAGCCGGCCGTCTGAACCCACCGCTATTCCGCTGCCTTAACTATACTGTTGATATCTTTTTTAGGTTCACCTCGTGTCCTTTGATGGTTGTGTCAATTGCTGGAAAGGAATAGTCGGTTCAGGAGTTATTTTGAGGTTGTTCTGTGACGAGATACGAGGATTTCAAAGGAAACGTGGGAGCTGTTCGTAGCAATTGTTTCAATGTACTGCTTGTTTGCTATGATTGATTTGATTTCTCAATTTTGGAAATTCGGACACGTTCTTTGATTTTGCTACATGCCGTAGAAAAGCGGTGCTTCAGAATTTTCAAAACTAATCTATAGGAACAGAAACCCTGGTTATAAGGTAATTGACAGATGATGGCTGAGCGGGAAACCCCACAGATTTATAATAATATTAGTGTATCTGCAGTTGCTTCCAGACTTAAATAATTTAAAATAAAAATCAGTTTAATATTTCACTAGCTTGTCCAATGTACTTCAGACATTGGCAGAATAGTGACAACAGACTTGCCATAAATAAATAAAATAATAGAAGATATAATTGTCAAACATCAAAACGAGACTGTCACTGTCAAATGTTCATCCAATAAACGTTCTAATTCGCACGGCCGCGCGTCATCGGGGCGAAACGAATTATTTTCAAATTTGGAGCACATTTAAATTGCGGTAGAGCACGCGATCGGGAAACACTGGCGGAAAAGATATTTGACGGTTAGGACGCGTGTAAAGCGAGGTTCTGACCTGTGGAATAGTGTGATGTAATACTTGGTTGAGATATCATCAGTCTTAAGCAGGCAGAATTCAGCAAAAATATATATAGGACTTAAGGGATAAAAACAGGAAGATGATGTGGCTAAGCGAGTCTTGAAAAATAGAACTTATGTTTTCATGACTAGAAGCCACGATTATATTTTGCAGAGTATCTCTTAAACTGATAAAAGAGGTTTTTGTATGTTATAATAACTGTTGATTTAAAAACTCTATTTTTCATTGCTTCCCCAAACCATTAGTTTTACATTCAATATTACAAGATCAAGATGGGTGGAGACCCCCAAAATAGACATGTGCCGGTCTCTGTAGGGTTTCGCATAAATATCTCAAGGAATTCCCAAAAAACATTACTTTCACCAAAATTCTGTCCCCCAAAAACACATCTACCAAAACCCGAACCATCTACACACACCCTAAACGACAGTGCTCAGTTACATTTCGTAACCCGTTCAGTAATAAATCATCGCTTCTAATTTGCTTTTAAAGGTTTTTCTAGAATTATCTGTGTGTGTAATCGTATTGTACGGAGACAATTGCCTTCGCCGCGAACCGCCATGAAAGGCACCGACGCGTAATTTGTCAACGAGAAACCTTAAAGCGAAAAGAATAAACCTTAATAGCCTCGCCAGCTAATTAATACGACTATTTTAATTGGCTTTAATGCTTCCATATATTTAATTATATTTAAATCGATAATGACCTATATTGAGTTAATTAGTTTTCAATTAGATGTCCAGTGAGTACTGGTTAGGCTTTAATTGGTTTCGTTTGATACGGGATCTGTGAAAAGTATTAGGTACTTGATTAGGTATGTGACTTTTTATGTACAGTAATCGCAAGCAGTTAATGTTTGCAATCAATGCATACTTGAGTCGCAATGCTCATTTCGTATGGGCTTTCTGATAGGGAATGGATTTTTTCGACATAAGATTCACAATGTTAAGTACCTATGCTAGTCATTAGTGCATAGTTGTTTGACTAGATAATCCAGAACTATCACATAAACATCTAGTATTAAAATCATATTGATGACAATATTTATTTGGCATACAACCTTGCACCGACAAGGTATCAATTAAAAACGAGATCAATATAAAACGGTTCATTTGCCGCGACGGCCGTCACAGTAGCGACAGTCGACATCGACACAGCGCCTATTCACTTTGCAATACAATTCACGGGCGAATCGATTCGTCGCGACTCCGAGCGCCCGCAATCGATTCAAATTTGCACTTACTCACTTTTGCGTGTACGGTCTTGTTTTATTTGTATCGATTGGCGACGATTAGTCACGCAAATTTGAATTTTAAATTCATTAATTTCTAGTTGACAATTGACTGGCAGGCCGGCTAATGATTGTCATTGTTTTAGAGAGGTTTCGTGTCGAAATTGTCAACGGACGCAACGCAGTTGGCACACCGATCAACTTATTGGAGCATGGCAATAATTTTTATTCCCGTCACGAAATCTGCAGCGGCGTCCGTCGGACATGTTGTACGATTAGTATTGTTGCATAATTTATACGATTTTGCCGGGTTCAAGGATCTATTGTTGTGAATAACGTCAGCTATTGTGTAATTCTTATTGTATATTGATAGGTCAGTAATTAAATGTTAACAAGTGAATTTATATCGGTCAACTGAACTGAACATCCTATTTATTTTATTCTGGCAACATTTGCATCTTTCAAACGTTCAAAGTTCAAACGAGTTCTCCATTCGAATGCTGATAAGTGTATCATCATCGTCTAAGCATCTAAATAAAAAATAAAATGTTCCAATTTCGAATGTGAACGTCGATTTCCCCGTCGAGCAAATCACGAGCGGTATCGATTTAAATTAAACGAATAATCGATTGTAT
Organism: Mamestra configurata; assembly: GCA_002192655.3. Classification (NCBI taxonomy): domain Eukaryota; kingdom Metazoa; phylum Arthropoda; class Insecta; order Lepidoptera; family Noctuidae; genus Mamestra; species Mamestra configurata. The sequence continues at coordinate 769,365 of NDFZ01005445.1, forward strand.
TTGAATGTCAGAGCCAATCAAAACATCGCGGCGCGGTGCAGGTCAGTGCTTCCGAACGCAAACGCGGGATGACACGCGCTCGCGTTTTGAACCAACATCACTCTACCATCGAAAAAACCCTGATGCAATCAATTTTAAGGCTTGTCAAGTTGGGATAAGTATGGTTATTGATGATCTTGAAGTTGGGGGGAGTGCAAAATGATATTGGTACGGGTCACCACAGTAGGAGAAAGGTCAAAATTTGATGTTGTTAATGTTATCTGGTCGTTCTCACGCTTGTTTCGCGTGCGTGATGCTCCCAACGGTTCATTTGGAAAGTCCACACGAGGTCTTCACTCGATTTGTCACACTTATCGATAAAAAATCGCATCGAAAATCGATATAACTCAAAATGAATGATGTGTTAAATTATAATTTGCATTGTGACGAGACGGTAGTTTATTTTGAAGTTTTCCTTGAACACTAACAATGGCTGGATTAGATTGGATGACCAATTTGTCACTAACTAGTCGTAACGACTGAATTATTAAATGATTGATATTGAAACACTGAATCATTCTAAGTAATTTAGTAGTCTAAGAACGGTTTTCGAAGTGCAAGTTGTCAAAACATGTTTCAACCTATGAAAATATAAATCGTTGTCAAATTATCGTGTCGGACCAGTCTTGTATAACTAACAGAAGCCCCACTGCCACTATAAAACACAGAAATCCATAAAAAAAAATGTCCTAACCCAAAATCAAAGCACTCCATTTACCGCAGCCATTCTTCAATGGACAGTCCACACCATAGCCCATAGACTCCATCTACCATACGTCAAGTACTTGCACTGACGTACAAAGTAATCCTCATAACACTGTGGGGTCCATCACCTATTAATACTCCATAAAGTGCCACTACAAAGTTATGGCGCTACATTGTGTTGTACTGAGGTCTAAAACACCAGTTTTAGTGGACATAGCGCCATATCTCATAGGTTATGGGTATGATACAATAAATTTTCGCGGCACGATGTTGTTAAAGAAAATGTATAATTTTGTTATTAACGGGGTTTTAAAACAAGCACTGATTGAGTTTCCGTTGAGACTATCAAGATTGTGGAAGATTCATGGTTTCGGAGGACGATAGTGGCACTAGTGATAGAATCTTATTCTTTCCTATCTATACTTTTTAAAGCTGAAGAGTTTGTTTGTTTTGTATCGGCATAAATGCCACCACATGAAAAGCTAAGAGGCGAAATGTACGGTGTATGAGGTGTACGGCAACAAAGGGAACTGCAACGCCATCTACGACGACCTAACAACGAAGTCCTGCATCGTCCGGGGAGGTTTCTCCATGTGATTTGAACATATACAACAGTCCGAATGTCAACTGTCGGGCAGTTGCCTACCAGACACAACAACCGTCTGGTCGGAGGATCCTCCCATTTCAGTGGAGCTGTGCGGGAATTTACTCTCTGTACCGTATACCTCTATAGTTTGTTTGTTTGTTTGAACGCGCTAATCTCTGGAATTACCAGTAGGATTTGGAAAATAATTTTTGTATATGATAGCCTCATTCATGAGGAAGGCTACAGGCTATACGGGAACGGGAAAAGACGGAATATGCGCGTACGAAGTCGCGGGCAGAAGCTTGTTAATATTATAAATGGAAAAGTTTGTGAGGTTGAATGGAAGTTTGTTAATATTTCACGGAAAAACTACGAAACAGATTTGGGTGATGTTTGTCACACATTATATCGTTTATAACCTGGATATACGATAACACGTAGAATACACTTTTTTCTGAAATACATACAGACGAAGTCGCGGACAGAAGCAAGTTACTCATATATGAAAATTTATTACACTTACATATTATAATGTACAAAGTTTAAACTTTGTTAATCCCCGGACATATTCGTCTAATCATGCAAGTTATTTCACTATCCCGGAAAATGCACGGTACCGGATAGAAAACACAAGAATTAGGAGGAAGAAGTAAGAGTCTGACACGCCCTTCCGCTCCACCCAGAGCGGAAGAAGTCATTTGATGATATCCCATCCTTAAAAAAACAAGAAGAGTATTTAAAGACATCTTGTTACTAGCTGCCGCCCGTGGCTATGCCCGCGTGAATGTCGAAAATAATGGGAACATACTCCCGGGATAAAAACCATTCGATGTCCTTTCCCGGGACTCAAACTATAAACCAAATTTCATCTAATTCGGTTCAGCGGTTTAAGCGTGAAGTGATAACACACAGACCAACACACTTTCGCATTTATTATAATAGGATGGATGGCGGTATCCTGAAAATATCCTCGTGTGGGATCGTTATTCAAAGGGTTAAAGAGCGTGAAATAAATAACCTTCAGCTGCGCTATTATTGGTCCATTAAATCTTATTACCTAATGGTCTATAAATAATAAGCAAACCATAAAAATGTAACTACAGGTCGCCTTGATACAAGATGAGGCTGGCAACATTAACGGTACCTGCACTGATTACATTGCTATCGAATAAGGTATTTAAATCAGCACCTTCATTATTTGTGGATCTTGTGCTAAACAGATTTTTTTTTGTAAAAGTAAAGTTGATCCGTTCATTGTTACATAAATGACCTAATAACTTTTACATAACTATAATTAAAAGTTACTATGTAACATTTTCGTATTAAGGGACCTAAAAAATACGACGAAAGAATCATCACAGAAAGAGTGCATTTAAGTTTAGAACAACTAACGCCATCTAGTGATATCTGCCGACATCAACGATAGTTTGTGTTCACATAATTTTAATTTCAAGCACGTGTATGTTATACAAGGACTTAGATATATAATTATACTGTCATAATCCAGTGTAAAAAGCAAGAATAAATAATTGTATTTTTTTTAAATTAATCTCTCGAACTATCAACCTGACTAAGGTGACCATAATTCAAACGATTCTTAGAATAATCTGAACAAAATCTTAGCTCGAACAAAAACAATGGTGTTCACGTTTCGTCAGCGAGTCGCCGCGTTGCCTAGCAACGGATAATTTATTGTTCTCTTACGTTCACCTCTCGCCAGCGATGCGCCTGCGCATCCTTTGCTTTTATGACCGCGAGTTAGTGCTTAGGGCACAATTGCGGACTAGGAACAGAAATATTATTGTTTTTTGGTCCAGTGTAATTTCTGAACCGATTTATTTTTACTTAGAAGTCATGTTTTTGTGGCGCGATGTTGCTTGAAATGGTTTCTGAACACATTTGTTTTATTCAAAATCTTAGTAATATCAAATATTTGGTATTTTGGTAAACTATAATTGGCATGTGCAGATTCGCCGAATTTTAAACGGTTTTTCCACCTATATAACTATTTTATTAACGCTCAGCATACATTCGAAAATAATTGTCAAATCGCAAAAAAACAATGTAATTCATTATTTCTCGGCCATCGTCAGCACCCACCCTAAACAGCTAGTCCCCCACCTGTAAGTAAGCGGCGCGCGCGCAGGTCATAGGTGGTTGCGGCCAGGTCGCTCGTAACTTCGCCCGTCGCCCGGCGCCGCCCGCGACTCTTGCGCAACGCAGCCAATTTATGCACATACTGATTATTAACTACAAGTACTGTCACTTGCACATGGGCAACGGTGCTATACTGTGCTGTTGAGATTAGTGGTTAATGTCGTTTTTTCATAATATGCCTTTCAAACATTGGAATTGAAAGTTTCAAACATAAGTAAGTCCGGTTTGACTTGTTATATATCATAAAAGTAGACTTTTATATCGTGTGGAATCAGCTCTCGACCACAATCTTGCGATAGATGAGATCAACAACAGAACCAGTGAGCCCAGAAGGTGCCCGTTGACTCTTGCTTTAAAGGTTGACGGGTTGTTGTTCGGGAACAACTGACTGCAATAATATCATTGTAAAAAGACGAGTTTATTTTACTTTTGTGAATTATTTGAGGTTTATACAGCAACAAAACAACATCTAGCCCGCATCCAATGTAACTTTGAATAGATAATTAATATAATTTAAAGAGTTCAAGAACATTAAAATTAATTATTACCTTTTTTTGGCACTAGGCATAGGTACTATTGAAATGGCTTAGGTATAACAAAAATTATTTTGTTATAAGCCAACTTTTGAACTCGTTGTTCAATACTCGGCAAAGCTATTTCTCAAATCGATGCTGCCAATAAAAATAAATAGCTAAAGTACTGTTAGAGACTTTTGCGTATGTGTTGCCAATTGAAAAATCTTCGTAACATTTCTATACCGACCAGTACCTAAGAATAAAACATGTGATGCAATTTATATAACGCATGCGATGGCTGCGATTCCCCACGCTTTTATCTACTCAATTAATTTAAATATTATATTGAATCATTGCACGACACTTTACTTTAATTACTTTAAACGTTTTAAATATGTTTGCGTGGGGGCTTATCGATTGCAGCTGTGTGCGACTGTCCTTTACTGGATTTTATAAAGGAATATTATTTTAGTAGGTATAGAAACAAAGTCAGAACTGCGTTCGATTTTAAACATATAAGGTAAAATACATTCAGTTAGTACCTAATGTGTCAGAGTCATACCAAATTCAGTAAATACGAACAAACACCAGCATTGTATAACAATATAATACAAATGTACTTATAAGTATTTATTATTATCTTTTCCTTTAAATTAGCGATGTCATCACCAAAATAAAGCTTGAACTGCCAACAAGAATTCGCACTTATTTTATTAAGTTTAAGGGTTAATGTTGTTTGTGAGAGTTTTATGTAGAATATCACCGCGCGCGCAGTATAATTCGCGTCACGCACGCAGCACGTTCAAAGATGGCATTGTTTCAGTTTAAATTCTTCATCTATGACGTGATCCTGCAATTGGTCAATTGTAGGGTCACCATACTGGGATTTACCAAAATTTCTTGTTTTTTTTTTGCATTTTATACTCATTTTCATGATCATTAGTTTTTCTACAAATTTTGTCGCTTTGTTCATAAGTTTTAGGTCAATTCATTCTTTTATTTTAAATTTAAGACCTTCATAAGCTGTATAATTTCTTGGTCAAACGTTGAAGAACGTAATATTTCATAACAAATAATAATACTCTTAACACTTCTTAGCATATTCAACTGTCAATTTTTCAGAATGAGAATGTCTAATTTCGCAATTACAAGGCCAACTTAGATATTACGTGAGGATTTTAATACGAAACTCAAAGACTGAAAATAAATTATTTTACTGATGCGTTTACCAATCAATTTTGAAATTGTTATTAATATTTTCAAGATTGTTTAGCGGCTTTCAATCCTTGTTTATGGACCTTAATTTATAATAATAGTTAGTAACAAAACACGTATTTTACTGTGGGCCAAATTGTGTTTGTGACTAATATTACAATAGACAATTCACAACCTGTAATAAATCCTTTTTCGTTACGTTTTAATTAAGGTAGCCATTTACTGGGCCCAACATCTTAGGAGTTAACCATCGACTAAAAAAAGAAGAAATATAATCTTAGTTTTCTATTCGTGTCGATTAACCTTTCTCAAATTTTGTTCGACTCGTATGTGGCCACTTGGACCGCTCTGTCAAACACATAATATGACAAACAAAACACATTAAATAATACAACTGTTATTAGATACAATAAGTTTTTAAATAAAATCTTTAGTAAAAATAGCAAAAAATTGCAATGAATTTTCGTCCACCCATTTCAGGACTATCCCACTTATAGAAACAACATGGCGACCGTAGCAGGTGGCAGTTAATTGTCATTCAAGCGACGCGGTGGCGTTTTGCAACCATTTTGGTAATGTAACGCGTGTATGTTTAGTTAACGCTCGTTTTTCATGTTATACTGTACTTAGGTGTGGTTGATACTTTAATATTAGTAAGTAAATTGAACAATAAGGGTGTTGTAGGACTTAAGCGGATTTTCCCTAGCTTTAACAGCTGGGAATCGGGATAGATAATTTTGTGGCCTGCCATTCTGGAAGTGATTTCTATAAAAAATATCATAACCTTTGCACTTTTTCTGTTCCTTCTTCTGATCTGTTTATTTTATGTGTTTACATAATCTGATCAATAAATAAATAAAGCTAAATAAGACTGCAATTAATGAAACGATGCTAACATTGTTCATTCAAAACTCGTAGATAAAAACCAGTATCAAGTACAATACCGATTGCAATCAAACAAATCGAGCACTTAAAATATCAGCAATCTAATACTCATCTCAAAAAAAAATCTAAAACAATAGCCCACAACACTTACGTAAGAAATTTGCCGAAAAATCAAGGTCAAATGAAAACAAAACCATAGTTAAACGCGTGTAGCAGACCGGAACCGAACCGGCCCATATCCACCGGCGAACGGAAGTGACGTCTTAAACCGTGAACACGACATTTGTAAGGCGATGTTTTCACTATCGGAGTTACGCGCTCCGCCGGGCGCTAACCGGCCGTGTAACTGCGGCTTTAGGTCAAACTTCACCCGGTTGTCCTGATAGTGAGTCTTGTAAACTAACTTCATCATCTGCCTAGCTTTTTTCCAACTTTATTGGGGTCGGCTTCCAGTCAAACTGGATTCAGCTGAATACCAGTATTCTACGCGGAGCCATTACCAATCTGACCTAGTAACAGTAACAGGGTAACACTGTAATTCTTGGCAAGACTGGTGACAGGTTTTCTGGCTGCTGACAGTCCAGAGCGACTGCCAAAGATCTGCAAATGACAGTCACGAAGGAGTCTCAGTATGTTAAGATGATCACCCACCCAGCCAGCCACGGCAAGCCTTGCTTCATCTTATAGATCGACCCTTGCGTATGTCATCTTAGCACGTCAAGGAACGGGTGAAACTTGACCGGTTCTCGCAATCATGACGGGTTTCGTATTGACTCTCATCTGACCTCGATCACCCTTTGGGAAAACAGATTGTCACATGACACTGCTAATCGATAAACTAATGAATCTACAAAGACCAACAATAAAATACAAAAAAGTTTCTTAAAAAAGTCTTTACTTTATTTTTGCCAGCCAGTCGGTCATGTCTCTTTCAAAAGTACTAGACACTATTGAAAACAACAAACCATCCTTCAAAACACTATAAACAACACCACAATTTTCCAATACATTCACCGAGAAAAACATACACTAGAGCCACACATTCCACCAATAACGAGCTTCATATAACGCGATATTTATTAATAACGTTGTCAGTTTAATTACCTATCTAAGGAGCAACCTACGACCTCCCATTTTCAATTTTATTCACCGCATGAACCATAATTCTCGGCCATCATATCAATTATACATATTCAATTGAGCACTATGCATATGCATGCAACCGGTAGCTACCCGTTTTGCTGATTAAATTTAATTAAATAAAGCAATTGCTTTTACACTTGACAGTTATTTACGGTTGGTTAATTAACGGTATGACAAACAATTGTTAATTGATGGTTGTTCATTAAGGGAGTGTGAAATGTGTTGCTTCAACGTGTGGTGCTAAATATTAGCTTTAAGAGGGGTAACGTGGGTCATACTTCGTAGATTATCAACGAACAGTTCTAAAGGATATTTCCTTGTCTTGATTTCAATTACGAGCAGATTTGTTTTCGCATTGTGATAATAATATAACAAAGAAAGGCTAATACAGCAGTATCACTTGTAGAATAATTTCCTTTAGAAATTAGCTCATGTATTCCAAGCTTTATTTAAACTAACGACATGTGTCTCTCTCTTTTCAGTCCTTCTTCGGCCGCTCCTACAACAACCTGAACTCCATCACGGAGTGCAAGAACAACGGAGAATGCGTCATCAACAAGAAGAACCGAACGGCGTGCAAGGCGTGCCGCCTGCGCAAGTGCCTCATGGTGGGCATGTCCAAGTCCGGCTCGCGCTACGGCCGCCGCTCCAACTGGTTCAAGATCCACTGCCTCCTGCAGGAGCAACAGCAAGCGGCACAGTCGCAATCACCCCCAAGAGTGCCTTCTTCACCGCATCATCCACTGGC